>CM010616.1:2953360-3553360 GCA_003430845.1 Xanthoceras sorbifolium
GGCGGAAGCTTCTGTCTCTGGCCGTCGAGGAGTCGAATTGCCTCAAGAGGGTGCCCTGGGGACAATTACAATAGCCAGGTCACTGCCGACTAGTAAGGGGAAGTGGAGGTAGTGAACTGTGTGAGATATTGACCAACCTCCCCCGAGCAGCCTATAGGGGTCCACGCCGGAGGAATGAGGCTTTTACGTCGGCTCCTTCCAGAATTCATCGGGAGGAATTGAGACTCATGGCGAAGTCTTTCCACTTTCCCAGTGGTCATTAGATGCTTGTGCCTGCTGTGACAGATAAGGCTGCCTATCCCCCTTCTAGCTATTTTGCCATCAATCGGCACTACCTGATTGCGAGGTTGAGGTTCTTTATCCCAGATTTCCTCATTGACGTTCTGAACCTCTTGAAGCTCGCCCCAATGCTGTTGGGATTTATGCCCTAAAGCTTGTAATTGTAAATGGTTAAAGAAAATAATAAGAATTATTCAGATTATCATTCAAGTTCATAAAATATTTTATATTCAGTAATACATTCGTATTGTGCAAGAACATCATAGATTGCAAGATGTAATATCATAATGAGTATATGATGGTCATATACAGAGAGGATTCATTTTGAGACGTGCAATCTAAGAGTCCATAGAGAGCAACAAAACTGGGTACTTTGTTTGTGATGATCTACTGCTGCGGTCCATTCTGTAAAGTATGGTGGTCTTATCCTAGACTGCTCATGTAGTTGACATGAGAATGGAGGCACATTATATGATGAGATCATATAGGACTGGGCCACAATTTATATGAATTTTTCACCAAGATCCGTTAGTAGATGAGATTCATATATAATCGATAAACGATGGCTATTTATAGGTGATCTTAATCCTGAGTGTCTTATTGACTCCTTCATGTTAGATCGTGGCTTTTGATTTACCATGAGTGAGGTTGATGAGAATCTCGACCAATACCTCCGTATCTTGGAGCTGTGGTTTGGCTTGTGGCTGGGAATATTTGAACACAATAGTGGAATCCACTCCTTCTTAATTGAAGTAGATAAGTAGTTCCCTTAAGGGTTGATTCGGGGCTTGAACGATTATGAGCGCTTTCCTTCTTCCGTAAGGAAGACAGGATTTAATTGTTCATTAGAGAATTAATGGTACTTAAAGGAAAAGATATTTCTAGAGGGGTATAACGGACTTTATGACCCAGCTCTAGTTATGAACTATTTGTGGAGGATCACACTATATGCAATTAGCTATATCAATAGACACTGAGACTTCAAATTGTATAAGCACGTCTACAGTTTTGAGAGTGCAGCCTTGGGTTTTTAGTGGAATAACTCCGAGGTTAATAATCGTGAAATATTAATTAAAGAGTTTTAATTAATATTATTGAGTATTATTGTAGCTCAAAACTGTGGGTCCATTAGATCCCCTTGCTAGCCCTTATGGTTGTTGGTAACGAGGGTCACGGTAGATTAATTTGAGGGTCCAATTAATAGTGTTACGAAAGTAATGCGATTTAAATAAAAGAGAATAATTAAATAATGTGATTATTTAATTAATTGAATATTTAATAAAATAATAGAAATTAATAATTATTAATTATTAATTCTATTTATTAAATATGAGGTCATATGATTAAATAGTGACTAGGACAAAACAATAAATAATTAGATTATTTTAATAGTCCAAAAGATCACAGGTTCAAGTCTTTAGGGAGACTAAAAATAAATAGGATTTAGAATCCTATTTTAACTTGGTCAAACTAAAACCCTGAAGGACTACTATATAAGTGTTTTATAGTTAGAAAAACCTAACCTAGCACACAAGTGAAAAAGAAAGAGAGTTCGACCACCAAAGAGAGAAAAGAAAACAAAGTTTTTTCTGACTCTCCCCTCTTTTGTAGGATTCGATTGGCGTTCTTTTCATGTGACCTCCATCTCTTGCCGTGACGTGCCCTGTAACGCCCCTAATTTTTTGTAATTATGAAAAGTATTATTATTAATTATTATTAAGTATGCGACAGTTAAGTATGCAATTTAAATTGCTAGAATGTAAAATCTCACTTTTTACAATCTATTTTTCATTTATTACTAAGGGCGTATTTGAAATACATTTAAAACTTTTGACGAATTTGTGAGGACTTAAAAGATATATTTTAAAAGTTATCGATTAAATTGTAATTTACAAAAGTTGAGGGATAAAATGGTAATTTGACGGATCTTTATAGCCTTCTTCCTCGCGCGACGCCATTTTTCTCTCTTTCTTCATTTTTTTTCTTATTTTTCTTCCAATTTCAACTTCAATTTCCGACCAACTCAGACCTCCGTTTCAGTCGATCTTGGTATCAATAGAAAGCTCTTACGACATAGAATCTATTGATACCAACTTTGAAGATTTTCATGGTCGTTTGAGTCTCCGATTTGGTGGAGAAATTGAGGGATTTTTCAATTCGAAAATCCTCCGATTCCGGCGATTCTAGCCATTTCCCACTTCGGCCACAGTTATAAATATTGACGAGGGAGACGATGCGAACAAAACCTGACTATTTTTGGAGATTGTCAAAAAGTTTCCAGAAAGTCGCCGCCGACCGCCACGTACGGCGGGGGTAAGTTTCCGACCTCCTGAACTTAGAATTTGATTTCGAACCCATTTACGGACTCGGTTTAAGTGTAGGATATTATTTTGAGGTTAATTAAATTATATGTCCGCCGTATATAAATTAAATAATTGTATTCTCGTGTAGATTTTATTGATCGGGAGAAAGAAGAGGATAGAGAAGGTTTTAGGAAAATCCCAGGTTCGGTGTCCACTAGTTTTCGAATTTTCAGATTTTTCAGAATATTTCCGAATAGTTATATTATATTATTTTTAGTTTATTTGAGTTATATTGATTATGATTTATTGTTTGAAATTGATTTTGGGATGATCTGGATTACGTTTATTTAAAATATAATTTGGATCCGTAATATTATTTATGAAAAATATTCTAAATTGATTTTCGATATGATTTGATTATAGTATTATTACGAAAAATATGGTTAAAAACGATTGGTATATATTGTTTTGCGATTTATATCGAAAAGCGATTTCGAGGCATTTGGATTTACTCTGGATTTACGATATATAGTTGCATGTGATTTTAAATGTGATTTGAAGCAATTTCTAGATTCAGAAATATATTTGGAAAGGAGTTTGTATTTTGCTTTTAAATTAATATTGTTGTGATTTGGATTCTGGAAATATGTTTATAAATATGGATATGATTTGGATTTAATTCGATAATTCTGAACGGAATAAATCGTATTGTTTTCGAAAAGTGAATTGGCTCTGATATATATGATCATAGATATGGATATAGGAGGTTGACATGTCAATTGGGTTTTTGTCTGAACAGTACTGTGCCGAAATATTGTGATGGACCACCCTATGGATAGTACAGGCCCCTAGTGCCGGTCCTAGGGTAGGGAGCTTTGATCTGAATGTATCACCCTTTGGATAGTGCAGGCCCCAAGTGCCGGTCCTAGGGTTGAAAATCTGATATGGGATATTTACAGCGGGTAGCCCCGTTGGTATCCAATACCGAATAACCCGTAATCCAGTCCTGAAATTATGTTGTGTATGTCAGGAGCTCGATATGAAAATAGAATTGTGATTTGAATTGACACATGAAATAAATTGAAAAGTGATTTTTGAGATTATTAGTGAAATTATGAAATTGATATGTTATTTAAAAGTATTTGACTTGATTTGAGCCCCATAGTTGAATATTTATTTATTATTTATATTTCTGATAAATTGATAGAAATTGTTATAGTATTTGTAAATTCAATTATGTGTACACCCACTAAGCAATATGCTTAGCGTGTTGAGTTTTCTCACACGTAGGTATAAGAGGTTCCAGAGAAGATAAAGACAGAGAAGAATAGAGACTGCAGGAGCAGAGTCCGGAGTCACATCGATTCTATATATTTGGTAGTCCTTTTGTTTTACTAGAGCATGCATATACAGAAAATGTTTGTATATATTTAAAGAATTTCCGTTGTGTAAATATTTTATTATAAGTTTATGTTATTCGATTAATCATAAATTATATTGTGGTAAATTGGTTTGAAAAGTCACACTAAATTTGGAAGGGTGCGCAAAAGTGATTTGAGAATTTAGAAGTGTTGATTTTTATGAATTTTAAATTGTAAATAGGTTTTGGAAAGTCAGAAAAACAAAGGAAACTCTGGCGAAATTTTTAAAAATTTATTCGGACCATTTTTAAAAGGTTTAATAAAATTTTAAAGTTGTGGTTTTATATAAGAAAAGCAGAGATTTCAGTATATGGTAACGCTCTCTAATTCGATCTGAACGGATTGGGTTAGGGGGTGTTACATACCCACATACACGTTGTCAGACCGCGGGTCATAGCTCGGAAGAAATGGTGGTAGATCGAAGAATCAGAAAAAGAAAATAAAGAAAAATGTATGTAGTTACTAAATTCTCTTTCTGCGTATATACAGGAACTCGTTCCTGATTGAAAAAGGTTTTCAATATAATAAAAAATTTTGAAACTCAATTCCGCATGTTATAAGATAATCAAAATCTTTTCTAAAAGTCCCTTCAATTGGTATCAGAGCCTTTGGTTCTGAGTTCATGTATATACGCAAAAGAAAAAGAAAAAACTACATCTTTCTTGTTTTTTTCATTTTTCTTATTAATTCTTAATCTATTGATATATTATTGTGTAGGCACAAATCTAGAATGTATGATTTGTTTTATTGTTATATGATTTGATTGTATGATTATAAAAGCGTAATTGATCGTTAATTATATGGTGTCATGGGTTCTAGATTTCTTTTTTCGTTTTTTTTTTGTTAAAGCCGAATCTGTTATTGGTTATTTCGTACATGTTGCAATTAAATGATGCGAAACCATAGCAAACGGTGTCCGATTAAGGCGATTCAAAAACCGGTGGAAAGAAGAGATCTAGAGGAAGACAACCGGGCAAACGACATCGAAAAATCATCCCGGACGCTCCCTCATCTTCCGCCACAAGCCGGCTGTACAGCAGACCTGAAACAGGGCAGTGTACTTGTGCGCAAGGGATTGTCATGGCAGGTTTTGGGGCTGTTCTTGTGGATTTTTTGCGAGCGATTTTGCTGTGTATTTTCTGGAAAATATTTGTGAATATTAACCCAGAAAAATCATGGGTGAAACGACGTACGAACGCGCGCGAAAAATCATGAGGGATGCGCGCACCTTACGTGCGAGCGGCTACGCTGCTGGTAGCCGCACTTTCTCACGCGTTAGGGTTGTTTAGGGTTTCGTCTTGACCTAGGGTGCGTGTTAAGGTAACACGTGGACCTCTGAAAAAGATGTTGACTTTTGACAAAAATCAAGTTTGACTTGATTAGGAAAACGAAGACAAGAACAATTCAACTCGAAGAAGAACTCTTGAAAACCAACGAATGCCTTGGGAATACAATTGTAATTAGAGTTGTTTAAGTTAGATAACCCATGTCACTCGGTCAATTACGTATGCTTTATTTATTTTCATGTGATGATTATATGGATGTTAAAGTATTGTCGTACATATGAATGTCATCTAGATTATGTGTGCCTACACATGCATAATAATATGTCATGCATAATTGTCATATTATATTATTTTATTTTAATGTGATTAAAATAGGAAACAATTTCATAAATGGCAATTAAATAATGGATTTAGTTTTTAGTAGTAAAAACTTTGTAATATCCATTAATTAACTAATTAACAAATTAAAGAGTTTAATTAAAAAGATTAGTTAGGTTCTTATCATTAATTAAGATTAATTGGATTAATTAGTTAATTAAAAAGAACCAAATAATGAGATTAGTTTTTAGGAGTAAAAACTTGGTAAATCTCATTATTAACTAATCAACAAATTAAAGAGTTTAATTAAAAAGATTAGTTAGGTTCTTATCATTAATTAAGATTAATTAGATTAATTACTTAATTAAAGAACCAAATAATGAGATTAGTTTTTAAGAGTAAAAACTTGGTAAATCTCATTAATAACTAATCTATATTAAAGTGTTTAATTAAAGTGATTAGTTAGATTCTTTGTATTAATTAAGATTAATTAGATTAATTACTTGATTAAAAAGAATCATATAATGAGATTAGTTTTTAGGAGTAAAAACTTGGTAAGTCTCATTAATAACTAATCTATATATTAAAGTGTTTAATTAGATTAGTTAGGTCCATTTAATGTTAGATTTAATTTGATTAAACATTAATGACATAATTGGACCAAATAATGTGATTTAGTTTTAATAGTTAAAACTTAGTAATTTCACATTTAATTTCTAGTTTATTTAAATAGTTTATGTAAATTAGAAATTGAAATAATAAATTATATTTAAGAGTTAAAATTGAATAATTTATTATAACTAGTGAACTTAGATTTTATATTAGCCGTAGAATCTAAGTAAAGACTAGAAATATAGAGTTTTAGAAACTTTTAGTTTAAAGAATATCGTAAATTACAAATAGTGAGTGGGAGAGGGATATATGACATTATATCCCGCAGTCTCCATTGTTAGTTCAACACCGTGAGGCTTGAGTGGCGCCTCGTGACGGCTTTGCTTTCGTCCTCCCTACGGAGGGTGTCCACAAGAGTCAATACCAAGGTTAACTTCCTAACGGATAGGTTTTCGGAATGTATTTTGGGACTGACCTAGCCTACCTAGGCACTCTCAAGTTAAATTCATGAATTCTGAAACGATGGGTCACACTCATAAAGGACTTAATTAAGTTGTTAATTTATTGTCCTAACTAAATCAAAACGATGGTTGGATAATATAAGAATAAAGAGTTATTCTGGTGTATTATCCGATTAAGAATGTCTCGATCTAACATGCAGGGATTTGACCTAGCCTACTTAGGCAGTTACTTGTGGGATGTTGGATTATCGTGGAATAGAAATTAATTTTAAGGATTTTTTAGTTCATTAAAATATTCTCATGCATCATGTTTAATTTTATGCCGAACTATAGCATTTGATATGAATGTATGAAATGAATGATATTAATTTAGATTTATGTCTTTAAATATCAGCGTTATCTTCTGCATTATTATTTCCTCGCAAACGAAACATTAACCGGGATAATTTTATTAAGTGGAACCAACACGAACGCAATCATGGTCTGCAAAGACCTTAAATTTGTGCTAATGGAGGAATGTCCTCCAGAGCCTGTAACCAACATATGACTAATTACCAAGGGTAAGACCGGCAAAGCAAATGTTGCTAAGCCATCTTCTTCTGGTTTCAAGAAAACGAAGAGGTCTACTGGTAAAGTAAAGGCTAAGCCAAAAATAAAGAGCACCACGACTGACTAAGCAAAAGGAAAAATGTTTCCATTGCAAAGAGTTTAGTCATTGGAAGAGGAATTGTCTACAGTACCTCGAGCAGCTCTCCAATAAGAAGAAAGTGAAAAGTAAATCAGATTTACTTATCATTAAATTTTGTTTAGTGGAAGATGATTCTTCACATTGAATAGTAGATTCAGGGGCACTAACTAATTTTGTTCTTCTTTACATTGAAATGATTATTGGCAAAAGCTGTAGGAGGGGTCCTTCACTATATACATTGGAACAGGGGATGTCGTTCCAGCACGAGCAGTGGGAGTAGTTAGACTACAAATAATTATTGATTTTCTTTTATTGAACTATGTACATTTCATTCCTGGATTTACAAGGAATTTGATTTCTATATCCAGATTACATGAAAAAGTTTCATAAAGTTTTTTAAATGATAAATCAGTTATCATTTTAAGAAATGGAATGAATGATTGTTCTGAAGTAAATGAAAATGACTTGTATATTTTAAGACCGTTGATGCATACAACACTGCTTAATACTGAATTGTTTAAAGTTGAAAAACCTAAAACAAAGCGACAAAAGATTTCTCCAATTGATGACACAGATCTGTGGCATCTAAGACTTGGACATATAAACCTTGATAGGATAAACAGACTAGTAAAAAACGGATCTTTAAGTCAGTTAAAGATCGGTACCTTACCTGTCTATAAATCTTGTCTGAAGGGTAAGATGACCAAGAGACCTTTTACAGGAAAAAGGATTAGAGCCACGCAACCACTTGAGCCTATACATTCAGACATCTGTGAACCAATGAATGTTAGAGCTAGAGGTGATTATGAGTATTATGTCACATTGATTGATGACTACTCTAGATACGCGTATGTTTTCCTAATGCAACGTAAGTCGGAAACTTTTGAAAGGTTCAAAGAATTTCGAGCTAAAGTTGAAAATCAATTAGGCAAAACAATCAAATCACTATGATCGGATCGTGGGGGTGAGTGTCTCGACCAAGAGTTTGAAGACTACATGGTTAAGCATAGGATAATATCCTAACTCACAGCTCCAGCAACACCAGAGCAGAATAGTGTTGTGGAGAGGAGAAATAGGACCTTGATGAAAATGGTGAGATCTATGATTAGTTTCTCATCATTACCATATTCTTTTTGGGGATATGCACTACAAACAGCGACTTACATACTGAATGTAGTTCCATCCAAATCTGTTCCTAAGATTCCCCTAGAGTTGTGGAATGGTCGTAAAGCTAGTTTACGACATTTTTGCATATAGGGATGTCCAGTACATATACTGAAGAATAGGAGTGGAAAGCTGGAACCTCATTCACAAGTATGTTTATTTATAGGGTACCCAAAGGAAACACGAGGTGGATTCTTTTATAATCCACAATAAAACAAAGTGTTTGTATTGACAAATGCAACTTTTCTTGAGGAGGATTATATGAGTAATCATAAACCTCGTAGTAAGATTGTGTTAAAGGAGCTAGAACCTGGTACGACCAGTGTTCAGTCAACAAGAGTTGTAGACGATGTTATAATTTCACAAACATCTGATAGTCAAATAATTCCTAGTCAGGATACACTACCACCGAGGCGTAGTGGAAGGGTTGTTCGACAACCTGATCGCTACTTAGGCATTGGAGAGGCACAGGTTGTCGTTTCTAATGATAGTGTGGATGATCCATTGACATTTAGACATGCAATGGAAGATTCTGACAAAGAGGAATGGCTTAAAGCCATGAATCTCGAGATGGAGTCCAGGTACTCCAACTCAGTCTGGGAACTTGTAGACTTACCAGATGGGATAAAACCTATAGGATGTAAGTGGATCTACAAGCGTAAGAGAGGAGTAGACGGGAAGGTAGAGACCTTCAAGGCAAGGCTAGTGGCTAAGGGTTACACCCAGAAAGAAGGCATTAATTATGATGAAACCTTCTCGCCAGTAGCTATGTTTAAGTCTATTAGGATACTCTTATCCATAGCTGCCTATTTCGATTACGAAATCTGGTAAATGGACGTCAAGACTGCATTCTTGAATGGCAATCTAGACGAGAGCATCTATATGATTCAACCAGAGGGATTTGTATTCCAAGATCAAGAGCAAAAGGTTTGCAAACTGCAAAGGTCTATTTATGGACTTAAGCAAGCGTCTAGATCTTGGAACATTAGGTTTGATACTGCGATCAAGACCTATGGTTTTAAGCAGAACGTTGATGAGCTTTGTGTGTACAAGCGCATCATTAACGAGAAAGTAGTTTTCCTGGTCCTTTACATAGATGACATCTTACTCATTGGGAATGACGTAGGAACATTGTCAGAGGTAAAAGGTTGGCTTGCTAACCAATTCCAAATGAAAGATTTGGGAGAGGCAAGTTATGTTCTTGGGATCTAATTGATAAGGGATTGTAAGAACAAACTGTTAGCGTTGTCTCAAGCATCGTATATCGACAAAATACTTGTGCGATTCTCCATGCAGAACTCCAAGAAAGGTAGTTTACCTTCAAGACATGGAGTTCATTTGTCTAAGAAATAGTGTCCTAAGACACCTCAAGAAATTGAGGATATGAGACGAATTCCCTATGCGTCTGCAATAGGCAGTCTTATGTATGCTATGTTATGCACAAGACCAGACATCTGCTTCGCAGTGGGAGTAGCCAGTAGATTTTAGTCCAACCTAGGATTGGATCATTGGGTTGCTGTTAAGCATATTCTCAAGTATCTTCGGAGAACGGGAAACTATATGCTTGTATATTCTCATCAGAATTTGATTCCATTGGGATATACGGATTCTGACTTTTAGTTAGACAAGGATTCAAGGAAATCCACGTCTGGGTCAGTATTCACCCTTGATGGTGGAGCCATAATTTGGAGGAGTATCAAGCAATCTTGCATTGTTGATTCCACCATGGAAGCCAAGTATGTAGCAGCTTGTGAAGCAGCTAAGGAGGCTGTTTAGCTCCAAAAGTTCTTGAGTGATCTAGAAGTTGTTCCACATATGGATAGGCCTATGACACTTTATTGTGATAATAGTGGGGCTGTGGCCAATTCCAAAGAACCAAGAAGCCACAAACGAGGGAAGCATGTAGAGAGGAAATATCATCTCATCAGAGAGATAGTGCAGCGAGGAGACGTGGTCGTGATGAAGATTGCATCGCAAGATAACTTGGCTGATCCATTTACAAAGACTTTGACGGTTAAAGTGTTTGAAGGTCACCTAGAGGGTCTAGGATTACGAGACATGTCTCATTTGCTTTAGTGCAAGTGAGAGATTGTTGGGATTTATGCCCTAAAGCTTGTAATTGTAAATAGTTAAAGAAAATAATAAGAATTATTCAGATTATCATTCAAGTTCATAAAATGTTTTATATTCAGTAATACATTCATATTGTGCAAGAACATCATAAATTGCAAGATGTAATCTCATAATGAGTATATGATGGTCATATACAGAGAGGATTCATTTTGAGACGTGCAATCTAAAGAGTCCATAGAGAGCAACAAAGCTGGGTACTTTGTTTGTGATTGATCTACTGCTGCGGTCCATTCTGTAAAGTATGGTAGTCTTATCCTAGACCGCTCATGTAGTTGACATGAGAATGGAGGCACCTTATATGATGAGATCATATAGGACTGGGCCACGATTTATATGAATCTTTCACCAAGATCCGTTAGTAGATGAGATACATATATAATCGATAAACGATGGCTATTTATAGGTGATCTTAATCCTGAGTGTCTTATCGACTCCTTCAGGTTAGATCGTGGCTTTTGATTTACCATGAGTAAGGTTGATGAGAATCTCAACCAATACCTCCGTATCTTGGAGCTGCGGTTTGGCTTGTGGCTGGAAAGGTTTGAACACAATAATGGAATCCACTCCTTCTTGATTGAAGTAGATGAGTAGTTCCGTTAAGGGTTGATTCGAGGCTTGAACGATTATGAACGCTCTCCTTCTTCTGTGAGGAAGACAAGATTTAATTGTTCATTAGAGAATCAATGGTACTTAAAGGAAAAGATATTTCTAAAGGGGTATAACGGACTTTATGACCCAGCTCTAGTTATGAACTATTTGTGGAGGATCACACTATATGCAATTAGCTATATTAATGGACACTGAGACTTCAGATTGTATAAACACGTCTACAGTTTTGAGAGTGCAGCCTCGGGTTTTTAGTGGAATAACTCCGAGGTTAATAATCGTGAAATATTAATTAAAGAGTTTTAATTAATATTACTGAGTATTATTGAAGCTCAAAACTGTGGGTTCATTAGGTCCCCTTGCTAGCCTTATGGTGTTGGTAACGAGGGTCACGGTAGATTAATTGGAGGGTCCAATTAATAGTGTTACGAAAGTAATGTGATTTAAATAAAAGAGAATAATTAAATAATGTGATTATTTAATTAATTGAATATTTAATAAAATAATAGAAATTAATAATTATTAATTCTATTTATTAAATATGAGGTCATGTGATTCAATAATGACTAGGACAAAAGAATTAAAATAATTAGATTATTTTAATAGTCCAAAAGGTCACAGGTTCAAGTTTTTAGGGAGACTAAAAATAAATAGGATTTAGAATTCTATTTTGACTTGGTCAAACTAAAACCTTAAAGGACTACTATATAAATGTTATATAGTTAGAAAAAAACCTAAACTAGCACACAAGTGAAAAAGAAAGAGAGTTCGGCCACCAAAGAGAGAAAAGAAAAAAAAGTTTTTTCTGACTCTCCCATCTTTTGCAGGATTCGGCTGGTGTTCTTTTCACGTGACCTCCATCTCTTGTCGTGACGTGCCCACACACACGTTGTTAGACCGCGGGTCATAGCTCAGAAGATCTGGTGGTAAATCGAAGAATCAGAAAAAGAAAATCAAGAAAAAGGTATGTAGTTACTAAATTCTTTTTCTGCGTATATACAGGAACTCGTTTCTCATTGAAAAAGGTTTTCAATATAAGAAAAACTTTTGAAACCCAATTCCGCATGTTATAAGATAATCAAAATCTTTTCTAAAACTCCCTTCAAATGCAGCTTACCTTCAGCTCCTACGGCTAGCTTCTTACCCTTTATCTTTCATTTAGGAGACATGGAGTTCCTTCTCCAAGTGACAACGTCATCAGATACTGTTTCTCTCTAAAACAGTCTCTGTTGGCAAGAGGCTTACCTGAGATGCACTATCTTAGTGTGCTGGTAGGTGAATACATGGACCTGATGTTGGGGGACCCTAGCTTGAACACGAAGAATTACAAATCGTCCTACTTCTTTGTTGGGGGCCCCGAAATCAAGCTCTTAAGAAATAAGAGCTTTATGTTGATGCCTGGTGAGTCTTTTCTGTAGATGCTGGTAGGGCTTATTATTTTTGTTGATGCCTTGCACTTATTCTTTCCTTTGTTTACAGAGGGGACGGGCTCAAGCCCCGTTATTTTTTAGGAGGAGAAAAAGGCACTTAATGGCCTTAAGGCGTTGATCCCGGGGGATCCAAGGGAGCTTGCTGAGTATAAGAGCTCCTGGTGAGTTTCAAGCTCGCTTCCAAACGTAGGGAGGTGTCGCGGCCTGACGAGATACAAGGTACCCAAGAAGTAGTTACGTCGTATACCTCGAGCAGATGAGCTGTTCTTACCGAGCAAGTTCAAGGGATGGTTTTCACTCATTCTTACCGCCAGCGACAAACGGGCAGCGAGCAGCAACAACAATAATTACGCCAGCAGCAGAATCAAATGGACAGGTTGAACACATTGAAGTGCCTTTCCACCAAGAGGGGAGTTGATTCTTCTCTTCTTTTTGTTCGTTCCAAAAAGGTGAGATCAAAGGGACATAATCAAAGTCGCTAGTCTTTACTCCTGAAGGGTCCTGCTCCAAACCTTCCACCTCCTTCTGCGGAAGCTCGTAGAAAGAGAAAGGAGGTTGATTTTAATGTCTCCGCGAAACAGCCTGTCCGAAGGGGAATGCCTACTCACTCTAATGTGGTGGGCCAGACTGTTCTCCTGTCTTCGAGCCTAGATCTTGGTCCGGTTGTGAACAGTAACTGGTGGCGCCGTTAGTGAATAGTAACGTAAACAGTACCGTATACATCAGCAGTTACGTCAACAGTACCGTATGTACGCAGTGACGTATATGTGAACCGTGGAATGTCGGCTTAAACAGTGCTGTATACGTCAGCAGTGACGTATGCGCGAACAGTGCATCATGAACAGTGCCCCGAAAATTTTCTTATAAATACCTCATTTCCTTCATTTAAAAAGAATCCAGAATCATCCATCCTTGCTTGTTCTTCGGTTTCTTCATAATGGGTTGTATCAATCTCTTATCTCTTTTTGTTGTTTTATTAATTAGTATATTGAACTAATTTCCTAGTTAGGTGGTCAATGGACCAAGCTTGAGATTTAATGGTGTAATTGACTAAACATTTTTGTATATATATTTCAAGATACCTTGTTAGACAATTTAATGCTATTAATTGATAATTCTTATTGTTTGCATTGCGAAAGTGTTTGCATGAATTTTGAATTATTATTAATAAGGAAATTATAATCTTTATGAGAAATCAATAGGTTGAAATTGAGTTTAGTAAAAGTTTAGCAATAAAAGTTAGGTTAATTAAGATATGAAAGTGCTAATTGACCTAAGAATTATCACTATATTGGGTGTTTGATTGCTTCACTCTAGGACTAATAGGTGAAGTTGATTGAATTCAAATTATCAATGCATGAACTATAATTTGATGAGCCAATGTTAGGAAATATTTCAATCTTGAATATATATTGTAGTTCAATTAGTTGATTACACTACCAAAGTCTCATGAGTGGTTCCATTTGACCGCCTAACGCTTTCTCACATTTGGATACATTTTTCAATAGATCATAGCTTTAATCAAGTTTAATTTCACCAACATCATTCTCAAAATCATTGATTTAAATTTCTGTCTTTATATTACATCTTTAGTTTAGTAGTAGTAACCACCTCTTCCTTGTGGATTCGACCCCGTACTCACGGGAATATATTACTTCGACACATCCTGCACTTGGGATTTATTTCCACGAGTTTGAGCTTGTCAAGTTTTTGGCGTCATTGTCGGGGAAGTGTTTCGGTTGCTAGTTCTTAGATTAGAGATTTTAGGTTTCTATTATTTTTATTTTTATTTCAGTTTCTTTTGTTTCAATTTTACTTTTAATTTTTCTTTTGATTTGTTTTTCTTTGTCAGGTGCTCAAGCCCTTAGCCATGCAGTCGGCAGAGTTGATTACACAGATGCAAATGCTGGTCGCTGAGATTAGGCAAGACTGCCTAGGGGTTGCTTGCTCTATATGTGGAGTTAGGGGACACGATTCTACTGTGTGTCCATCCAAGGAGACCTTCCCAGAGTATGAGTATGTACATCAACAAGCACAGTTGCTTAATTATTATCCTCCGTGGTCAGGGAATGATCCATACTCCAACAGCTATAATCCAGGATGGACTAATTATCCAGACTTCTCCTAAAGAGATAGTCAGCAGCAGCCATAGCAGTATCAGGAGTGCCAACAACAGAGTTGGTTTGAGCCACTGCATCAGTACCAGTACCAGCCCAATGCACAAAGTTATTTTGATCAACCAGCTGATCAATCATCTCAGCAGGTTCAAACATCGCAAAATGACAAGCTTGACGAACTCATGCAAAAGATGCAGCAAAACAATCAGATAACTTGCAGGATAGATGCACAACTCGGCCAACTGGTCGAGGCATTGCAAAATAAAGTACTCGAAGAGTTCCCCAACCAGCTAGAGCAAGCAGAGGAGATTACCATTCCTCTGAATGGTACGACAGTTACTGATAGGGTTGAGGATGAACTTTCTGATTCTGTTAATTTTGTTGCAAGTACAGGTACTCAGTTGGTGAGAGTAGAGGTGAAAACAGGTTTGGGGGTTAAAATGGAAGTCAAACCTAAAGAAGAGTCCAAACCTATTTCGACTAAACCACCTGGTGACGGGACTAAATATGGAGATGATGGAGATTGCTTTAAGTTGAAAAAGCTATTCTCCTTATTATTTGAGGTCCATGGAAAGCGTGTACGATCGTGTAGGCATGAGTTGATTGCAAGTCATGCAGGAAACAAAGTCTGGGATATATTTTGAGAGATAGCTCGAGTACGACGTCTTGCCTAGACGTTAAATAAAGCACTAAGAGGGAGGTAACCCTTTATTTTCGTTTCTTTTTGTTTTTGTTTTTATTGTGTTTTTATCATTTTCATTCGATTTTGCTTTTCTAATAGAAGTGCTATGCCGTGTGTTGAGAAAACGAAGTACGGGGGAGTGAAGTTGGATGAACTGATAGTTGTTGATATTTAGGATTGTTAGTTGTGGATACTAGGATTGTCGTTCTGTGTTCATGTTTTATGCGTTTTTATTTTTTTTTCCTTGAATCTAGAATTTTAAATATCGAGGACAATGTTTATCTTAGGTTTGGGGGTATTTTTGTCTTTTGTGTGCTTTTATGTTTTGTTGGTGTATATAGACTAGAAACCTAGACTTTCCTCATACGCACTGCTTTCGGAAGACTTAGGCATAACAATGCCACGTACATCAGTTTTTTAGTCTTTTATTATATTTTTTGTGTTTTGTTTATTTTAGGATAGCAAATCATATGCATGCTAAATAGATAATTGAGTAATAATATGTAAATGCTTAGGTCATTTGAGTGTACAAAGTTGTTAACTAAAATAATGCCGGTAAGTTTTACATCTAATCATATAGGTCTGACATTGTTGCATTGTAATATGTGAAAACTTCCAATTAGTAGCCCTGATTAATAGTGGAGACTACCCTCAGTGAGATTTTAAGCTTATCGCGTATTCATTCTGAGGGAAGTTTTGTTTCTACTCTTAAACACTTTCTTGAACTTTATTGTCAGTAGATTGATCTCTATA
The DNA here is from genome assembly GCA_003430845.1 of Xanthoceras sorbifolium. Lineage (NCBI taxonomy): Eukaryota > Viridiplantae > Streptophyta > Magnoliopsida > Sapindales > Sapindaceae > Xanthoceras > Xanthoceras sorbifolium. The sequence continues at coordinate 2,969,614 of CM010616.1, forward strand.
GGTTTGCATTGGATGTTAATGAACTGCATTATAAAAATCTTGTATATATGTTTTGAATGTTCAATTGAGTAGATTTTGGAGATATGATTCAGGCATTGTGTGTGAACTTCTAAATAGCTTGATTTCCTGTCTTTAAATTGTATGCTCCCTATCACATTCGAGGCCAAACACTCGCATATTAGCCTTTTATTGTATGAACTATATGTCTAAAAATCTTAGCCGCAATTGTAAGACGTTACCCTTGACGCTTGAAAACTAGAGACAATTAAAAGAAAAAAAAATGTGTAAGTGTTGAGTGAGAAAAAGGAGTGGAGTAGAGAAGATGAAATGGATGTGGAAATGTTCAGAAAAAAATAAAAAAATAATAGCCAATAGAAAATAATATATATATATAAAGAGTTGGCTAAAATTAGAAAAAGGAGTGAAGTGGACAAAGAAAAAAAATTGAAGAATGTTGAAAAAGAGGTTGAATGAGAAAGGTGTAGAAGAGGAAGGGAAGAAAAAGTTAAACAAATTTGGTAGTCGTGAGAGAAATTGCACGTATTGAAAATTTTATGAAGTCTCTCAATAAGTTTTCAAGTGAATTGAACCCGATTTTCGTTCTTTTTGAGCCAATCACCCTAAGCCCTATTACAACCATATAAAGACCTGCTAATCTCCTTAGGAAACTTAATTGTAATATTTGGCATGTATGTATATTGATTTTTCCGTTCTTAATATTTGATATCTTTCATGAGGTCCTTTACTTAATCTGTGCGTTCTTTCTAATTATTTATGCATACGACACATTTTGAAATTCTTTGCTCATAAATTCTAGTGTTCACATTTATGGTTAAGGTGAAATTCTTTGCTCACGCTTTTCCTTTCTTACAAAGATATGCTTGAATATGAGGAGAATGATATAGAAAGAAAGGAGCTGCGTGATGAACTTAAGAAGGCGATGAGGGATCTTGCTGTTGGGACAGGTTGTGTGAAGCAATTGGCGGCGAATCTTAAGGAAGCTCGGGCCCGTGAGAAAGCCTTGGAGATAGAGCTAAAAGAATCGACTGTTAGGGCGGCCGAGTTGCGGGCTGATATTGAACGGGCTCAGGGAGAGCTGGCTCTTTCTCAGGGACTCTTAGAGAAATCAAAAGAGGATTTGGCCAAGAAAAATGAGGAGCTCGCTCAGAAGGAGTTAAGCTAGGAAGAAAGGAAAGTGGCACTAGTTGACGAGGCCCAAAGTGATCTTCTCTACAGTGTTTGGTTCCGGTATTCGTACTTACTGTTGGATTTCACAGGTCCATCTATTGGACAATTGATTGGAAATTTTCGAGGTTCCTGAAGAAGGTCGTGAAGCACAGGACAAAAATGATGGTCAGGCCATGCCAGGGGGTAATGGCCTTTCGGCTGGTCGGGCTTGACCAATGGCTTTTAACGTCTCAACTTCCTCATTCTCTAAGGCTTGCTGCCTCATCACATCCACGTAGGTCCTCACACTCGGATCAGGCGTCTTCTCCTTTGCAGCGAACGCATCGTACCTCTCCAATGAGATCATCATGTTCGATCTTCAATCTTTTTGCGGTCATCATCCTAGCGAGGTCATACAATTCAACCTTCCATCTTTCAAAATGATTGTCATATGATGCGACCTCCGATCCTTCTTCAACATGATTGCCATATGACGTGACCTCCTATCCTTTTTCAACATGATTGCAATTTACCGTGACCTCCGATCATTCTTCAACATGATTGCCATATGTCGCGATCTCCGATCCTTCTTCAACATGATTTCCATATTCCACGACCTCCAATCTTTCTTCCACTACCATAGTTGTTTTCTCTGTTTTGTAGGATATCTTAGAGTTCCTAGGTCTTAAAAAAAATTTTAGGACCTCATTGTAATCTCAGTCCGTTTCGGCTTTAATAAATAATTTTTTTTCTTTATTTCAACTTTATCACATACATATGCACATTTTACTTTAACTAGCTCTAAGTGAATAATCATTCAATGCATTAGTAAAGTAAAATTCGAGTACTTGTATGAGTGGATAGAACCTGGCGAGTGATCTTGTTGGGGAGTCGAAGTGGGCTTTTACTCGAGGACGTTTTCTTGCCATGAGTGTTTCAGTGGCTTTAGTCATATAAGGGCTTACAAGCTCATCACTTCACTGGTGTATCTTACACTATCTAGCTCTTTGGGGACACTTTATGGTAGGAGTTGACTTTGCTAGTTTGCGAGCTTCTCACGTTGGCAAGTCTTATCAACCTTCAACATGGCTCCTCAGGGAGGTCCGCTACCACATGCTTCACCTTTGCTAGTTTGGGAGCCCGTGAGCTCTTAAGGTTAGCGAATATTTCGCTGATTTTATATAGCTCCTCGAGGAAGCTGTTTACCATAAGTATTGACTTTACTAGTTTGACATCTTAAGGGCTTCTCATGTTGGTGAATTTCTATCAATGTTTTACTTAGGTAGGCTACGAGGGATTCCATCTTGAGTGTTTATATTGACCCTGCTAGTTAATTGAGCTTGTCAACCCATAAGTTGATAGGTTTTTTGTCAATACCTACAGCTGTATGTCTATTTCCTCGAGTATTTCTATTGACCCCTCTTATTAGATAGCCCATGGGCCATCAGATTGACGAGTTCTATCAATTTTTATATTTAGTTTTTCGGCAAGCTCGTAGATTCGAAAGTAGGAGATTTAATTGTTAACGAGCTCGTGAAGAATGCTTTGTTGTCGCTTTAGAGGATGTGGCCTTTTTGTTGGTGGCGTTGTCCCCTGGGAAATCTTCCTGCCTATTCCACCTCGTTGCGTATCTCCAAGGTGCTGGCCATTTAGAGGCATTGGTGTATCTACTGATCCCCCTAGGCCCCCAAGGTCGAGGGGGTAATTTTGGCATGAGAACTTATGAAAATAAAAATTAATAACTTTATTAACTTTATTAATTAAGATAAACGTTACAGAGGAATTCTCAGCCGTTCTGTTTTACCACTGATATCATAGCCTTTTCGGCATTTTATAAGGTGATGAGCTTTATTTTTCTTTGCTGCCTTTGTTACTGGGCGCAGCTGGTAGGTGGATTATTAGCATTGAAGGCTTCAACTAAAGCTTTTGCCTTTGCTTCTTTTTCCCGTGTGCCGAACCTGATTGTCTTTTCATAACATGACCTAGCTACCTTTTATTACCCATACACATGTCCCATGCCTGTCAAGATTGGAAATTTAAGGGTTAGGTATTTTGTAGAGGTGATTACCTCCAGGTTGTTGAGAGCGAGTCTTCCTAGGACAGCATTGTAAGTCGTTGGGCAGTCTATGATGAGGAAGTCGGCCATCGTGATCGCTTGGCAGCCTTGCTCCCCTAGAGTGAGGGCTAGGGTGATCAATCCCAGAGGGATGACTATATCACCTGTAAAGCCATAGAGTGGATCGTTTGAAGGGCGCAGGTGACTCTGTTTTAACCCCATTATCTTGAAGGTCGCTTTGTATAGGACGTTTACTGAGCTTCCATTGTCAATCATCGTCTTTTAGATGGCCACTCCTCCTATTGTTGTCATGATGACAATCGCATCATTGTGCGGCCAGTGTACACCTCGCATATCCGCATATATGAAGGTTATCCCTTCAGCTATTGTTCTACACTGCTTCGTGGGCTACTCGTCCATGCTCATCATTCTTAGGGTGGAATAGCCAGCCTCTTTCACGTGTTGTGTCAACGACTTGTTCGACGTTCCAGCAAGATAGGGTCCTCCATGAATGGTGCGAATGGTTCTCATTGTGGGCTCATTTGGGATTGGCTTCAGGTAGACGGGCTTGATCATTTGTTGTTGCTGCTGCTATTGTAGTAGCTGCGGTTGCTGTAGTTGTGGCTGGTTCCTCGGGCGTACTACATAATCCCCTAGACAACCCCGCCTGATCAAACTCTCTATCGCGTCCTTGTGCTCATAGCATGCAGTTGTATTATGGCCCGCCTCGTTGTGGTAGGCATAGAATTTGTTAAGATTACGAGTTTGGGTTGGCGTTCTCATAAGAGGTGGTCTCCCAAACTCTTCCCTGTTTCTTTCTGTGCTGAAAATTCTGTGCCCGAAATCGAACAACTGTGCGTAAGTTTGGTATTGACCTCCATTTCTTCGCACATCTCATCGTTCCTGGCCTTTTTGGCTACCTAGTTTGTCGGGGCATCATCTTTATGCGAGCCTCTATTCCGATTGCAGCTGTTATTATCGTTGCTCCTCCCATTGTCCTTCCGTTTACCCTTATTACAGGGACTATGGCTCTGGTCCTTCTTGGAGTTTTTCTTGCGTCCGAAAGCTTCTTCCATGCGGATATGAGTGTTGGACCGTTTGTAGAAGTCCCGAGAGTCTTTTTCGAATTGTTGTATATACTCTGGTAAAGCTCGCTATTTTTCCACAAGCTGACGGTGATTGTTGTGAGCACACTTTCATCAATTGGGCTCTCCACGCAGCTGACTTCCCTCTGAAAATGGGCTATATAGTCCTTCAGCGGTTCGTCCAACTTCTAGGAGATCGTGGCTAGGTGGTAGGAAGGAACGATCTGCTTCTTTAAGGTTTGGTACTGATTTAGGAAACGTTCATGGCACTGGTTTCAGCTTGTTATACTGCCCGTTGGGAGCCCTCTAAGCCACTTTCTTGGGATTTCTCCTTAGGTTGCAGGGAAACACCGACATTTGACCCTGCTGTTGGTTGTGAGAAGGGTCATCTGCACATTGTAATCATTTAGGTGATTGAAGGGGTCGTTGGTTGCTTGGTAGAGGGGAATGCTGGGTAACTTGAACCGTTCTAGTAGCGACTCATTATCAATCTTCCAGCTGAATGGTCTTTGCTCTATATATCTGTCGGCAAGCTCTACTTCTCCTCGTTGCTAGTCGTCGTAGTAAAGCCTTGTATCCGGGGGCTGGAGGAGTTGTCATAAATGCATTGGAGGTTGCACTATCTTTCCTGTATGACCAATTCTGTCGATTGAACGACCTTCGTATTCCTCTATTCGGCGACCTCCTCCCATTGAACCGTGGTTCAGTGTTTCGATCCCGGTAGATCCTAGTGGCTGGCACTGCGTGGAAGGTGGTCTAATTGTTGCTCCCACTTAGTCGCTGGCCTTGCATTTCCAAGCGTTACCTGGGTCGTCATGATGTACTGTGCATCGGGACGTCTCGGCGATCCCTATTAAGTTCTACTTACCTTTCAGCACTAACGTTTACATGGATTAAATGACCGGTACGAGGAGATCGTTCTTGTCATTCGTCTAATCTTGCTCTAGCCCGTCTGGCCACTTTGGCCGAATGAAAAGAGATTTCATCTAGTTGGGCGTCATTTCACGGGGGGATCTGCCTATTGGCGTGATAGGCAGGATGGTTCGCATTGTCCCCACTGGGGTGTGGTAGTGAGGTACTCTCCACGATCTGCTCGAGGGGTGGTTGGTTCTGCAGTAAGAGATGGTAGCCGCGGGACATCTCCGCCACCATTCTCTCTAACTTGGCTTGCCTCTCCACCAATTTGTTAAGTTCTGGCAGGCCAGATGGGCCAGCCTGGTCATAGTTTTGGGGCTCCATCTGGGGTTGGAGTTGACTGACTGGTTGGTTCGTGGTTGGTGGTTGAACCGTGAGGGCGATTGGTGTCGCGTTTGGTATGATTGGTGCGTTTGGTGCCGCCAGTGCGTTTGATACGGCCGGTAGGGCCGGAGGTTAGTGAGAGGCCTCCTAAAACCCTCCAACTGGGTTATATCTCTACTCATTATGGTTCTGGAGCGGGTTCCTACGCCTCTCGCCATAGATTCAAAATATTGTACCAGGAAAAATAAAAACAAACAAAGTTAAGAGTATCGTTTTTTACCGGAAGTGGAGGTTTAAATCCTTAAACGGGGCCCTCCTTCTAACGCCAAACTGTTGACGTTCGAATCTAGTCAATATAATTATTAGTGATTAACGATAATTTAAAGGGTAAAATGGATAAAAAGGATTGACACAGAGATTTTTAAAGTAGCTCGGCTTATAAGGAATGCCTATATCCACTGTTCTTTATATTTCAGTCGAGCTTACTGAGTGAGTGTGCAGAGCTTGCTTTAAGTGTTTTCTTTGAGAAAATTTGTAACCCTTTTAACAGAGATGACTCGTCCTTTTTATAGTATGAAGAGACCAAAATCATCCTGTTTTACACGGAGTCTAATTACATGAATTAAGGACTAAATTATATCCCTAAGAATCATAATCTAATTTGAATACAATAGCTGGGATTGGGGAGTTTGAGATTGATTGGGAATCTGCTAGTTGACCGAATAGAATCCCTATATCCTCAGGATTCTCCCTTTGATTGGGGATTCGAGCTGCGTGCCACGCAAGCTGGGCGTTGTGTTATCTGCGACTAGACTGTTGGTGAGGAGTGGTGCTTGATTCCCTTGGGTGTTATATCGCTGGTTGCTTTGCATAGAGTTTCCTTCGTTCGTTGGCCTTTACTTTTCCGCCATAACTCATATGGGCTCTGTTAACTTGTATGGGTCTATTGGGTATGTAAGCGTTTTTGGGCCTACTTGAGCTGTGAATAATTTGGCACATAATAGTGTTAAAATAATATTTATAAAAATTTAGTGTAAAAATAAAGTTTTAGAAATGATAATTTATTGAAATAATGTCAAAAGAATAATAAAAATATAGGATTTTTTTAAGATAGAGATAGACAATTATTACTGAGATACAATATTGGAATAATATTCTCATTTGGCTCTCTAAAATAGAGATAGAAATAGAGATATTGTCTGAGATGATTTCAGCTGATTATTCTCGATCAACCAACTTCAATATAAATTTTTATCACCACCTAATCATTATTCAAAGATCAATTTATTATTATTTTTACCAAGGCTGCTCAAGCCCTAGGCCTAGTGTAACTAAGACCGGTGGCTAGGGCCTAGGAGCCTTAGTGCCTCACCATGTTAGAAGGTCTCCATTTATTTAATCAGATATATATACATACATTTATAAATTGTAATTTCTATTATTTATTTATTTTTATAAATAATATGTAGGATCGAAAATTAATCTCGTATGATTCATACCAACAAAACACACTCATTTTAGACAAATTGAACGATGAACAAAATATAAATTGTAATACAACTCTCCTTAAATTAAATTGAAATAATATTGTCATATTAAGAGGTACTGTGAACTAACCTGATAACAAAAAAATACTTAGTGATAAACCTAATCACTCATATAAGTATAATTCTAATTGATAATGATAAATATTAAATAAAGATATGTAACACCCCCTGATCCAAATCCACTCGGACCGAATCAGGGAGCGCTACAATGTACTAAAAACTAACTTTTACTGTAGATAAACATATTTTATATTCAAAAACCTTTTGAAAGTGGTCCAAATAAATTTTCGAAAATCTTGCCAGAGTTTCCTCTGTTTTTTTTACTTTCCAAAACCTGTTTAAAGTTCAAATTTATAAAATCAACTTCTCAAGTAGTAAATCAATTTTGCGCACCCTTCCAAAGATAGTGCGACTTACCAACCAAATTATCACAATATCAGTTATAAAAATTCACATAACATAAACATATCATAAAATATTTACATAGCGGAAGCTCGTTAAATATTTACAATCAGTTTCTATATATGCATACGGTATCAAAATATATACACTTAATACAAACAAACTACCAAAATATATGCAGGAAAGATGTGATCCTGACTCTGGTTCTGCAAACTCTACTCTTCTTTATCTTTTTCGCCTTTGGAACCTTTGTTACCTGCGTGCGAGAAAACTCAACACGCTAAGCATATTGCTTAGTGGATGTACACAAAATCGTATATACAAATATTTGATATTAATTAAAACTATAAATAACAAATATATAAACAATATATGGGGCTCATATCAAATCAAATATCCAAAAACAATTAACAAACATATTTTCTTAATTTCTCAAACGTTTCCAGATAACAAATCAATTTTCAGATTGGGCTCCTGACATACAAAACATAAGTTATCGGACTAGATTACGGGTTGTTTGGTATTGGACACAAACGGGACCACTCACCGAACATTAGATCAGAATGGAACACCAACAGAATCACCCACTGTAAATGTCCCATGACAAATTTCAGAACCCTAGGACCGGCACTTGGGGCCTGCACTATTCAAAGGGTGGTATCATCAGCACAGTACTGTTCAGACAGAAACTCAATTGACATGTCAACCTCCTATATCCATATCTATGTTCATATACATCAGAGCCAAAATATTTTCTTCAATCCAATGTCAATATATTTTATTTCTTTCCGAATGATCGAATTTAATTTCAATACATATCAATATATTTATATTTTTGCAAATTCAAATTTCATCAAATATAATATAACGGAAATATACGAATAGATTTATAAATCAATAATCATATTAAATCAATCCAAAATATACTCAAACGTATTTCATAATTCCGTTTCGAATCAAATTGCCCCAAAATCATTTTCCTATACATTTCACAATATAACATAATTTAAGTCACTTTCAACAATATATTTCCTTAACAATATATTTTCATAACACTATTAGAACCAAATCGTATTCAAATCATTCCGAAATCAGTTTCAAACTATCCATTCTACTCAATAGAGTTCAAATAATTCAAAAATTATAAACTTCGATAATTCCAAAAATTTCTGAAAAACTGGAAAAATTCGAAAACTCGTATATATCGAACCTGAACTATATTCGATAATCAATATAATTCAAATAACGCAAATTTAATCAATTTCAATCAATCTGAAATATTCTGGAAACTGGAAAAATTCCCATATAATTCAAATAACTCAGAAACTCTAAAATTTGACAATTCCGAAAATTTCTGAAAAATCGAAAATTTGAAAAATACATGTACACCAAACCTGAAAGCTTCCTCCTTCTCATTTCCTTCTTCTCTTCCTCTTTTCTTCTTCTTCTTCTTCTTCTTCTTTTTCTTCTTTCTCTCTCCTCTCTTCTCTTCTTTCTCTCTCGTTTTCTCTTGTTACTGTTTCTGTGTGGTTGCTAAATTTTGAGAGCTGTTGCTCTCTTTGGATCCTTTTAATTGCACCGCTCCACCGCTTTATTTTTTTTACAATTTTTGAGTCATCGCGACCTGTACCGCGAGCGGTGGTCGCATCGCTTCGGTCGCATTGCTCACTGGTGGAAATTTGCCACTTTCACTACGAGCTGATCATCGCGATCTGTGGTCGCGGTGACTGGTCGCGGTACTCACTGCCCCAAATTATCCTTTTCACCGCGAGCTGCTCATCGCGATCCCTGGTCGCGATGAGTAGTCGCGATCCCTGGTCGCGGTGAGTAATCGCGATGCCTACTGTCCAGATTTTTACCCTTTTCTTCGTGCATTGTTTTCTTCGTACATTTAATTATAATTTTCACCCCTCAAATCATAAAAATTCATATTCACATATTCAAAATGAATTCAATCATACTTTTCATATGTATTCGAAATTAGGGATGTTACAAGATAATTATGAAGTTTGGTTAAATTTTTATCCAATATTGCCCCTTTAAACCACGACTTTTTTTTTTCTTCCTAAAAGTGACAAACTTGCTCCGTGTGCTTTTGATGGGTTCATTTTGCTCTTTTGGCAACGACCCTTTAGATAAACTTACAGATAAGAAATTATAGGCGGTGCAATTCTACTCGCGGTGGTTGCTGGTGGCAGGTGATAGCAACGATGACAATTGCTACTCTGCTTTTATTTTATTTTTATTTTCTGAAACCTTTTTTCTGGTTCCCATAATGCTTTGAACCTTTCCCTAGATCAAATCTGGCACTTCTGGATCTAACTCTGGCTATCTGATTCTGACTGGATCTAGCACTAGATCACTCTTGTTTGTTCTAGACCTTATAACCAGATACCACTTCTAGGATTAATAAAATTAATCGCGTATGATTCAGATAAATTGAAGAAGGAACAAAATATGAATTGTAAGGTCATCTCCAATAGTTCTTTGTTTTTTTCTTTAAAATGGAGATCCAAAATGAAATATTACAAAAATATTCTATTTTCATAAATTCACAACTTCAACCATTCCCCATTTTACAATCTCCAAATAATAATATTATTATTTTTTACTTTATAAATTATTTTGAGTTAATTATTATATTAAATGGTAATTATATATATATATATATATATATATATTGACGCTTTGGAATAATTTATTTTTTAATAAAATATTTATTAGGTTATTGATTAATAAATGAATGTGATAAATGAAAATTTTAAAAATAATTAAAATATAGTCAATATTATATTCACTTGAAAGATCTCAACAAAATATTTCCAATAATATAATTTTTATGCTAATTACATTTATAAATAAAAAAAATTATAATAAGTTAACTGAGTTTAATTAAAGATTTAAAAACGATATGGGGGGAATGAAACTTGTTTAAAGACTGAATGGAATGGTAATAGTGAAATATATAATGTTAAAAAAAAATATGGAGATTAGAATAGTGAATCTCCAAATTTGAATATTCATTTGCCAATCTCCATTTTATATTTTTTGAGAACCCATTTTGGAGCATGGTTAGAGACTAACCCTTCTCCATTTTGAAAAAAAACAGAGAATCATTGGAGATGGAATAATACAACTCTCCTTCAGTTAAATTGAAATTGAAATAATACAGTCCAATTTATATGTACTGTGAACTAATATGATAACAATAAAGTACTTAGTGATAACTTATCACTCTAGTAAGTCTAACTGATAATAATAAATATTAAATAAAAATAATTATAAATTTTGATTTAATTTTAATCCACCATAATAATGTCCTTTGTATAAATATTAGTATATGTTATTATAATGTGTCCTTTTTATTATTATACTAAATGTAAGCCCACATTTCAAAACTTTAATGTGAGCAAAATTTAAACTTAATATCTACTATATATCAATAAAATAACTTAATAAAACTCGTTATTATCATACTAAATGTAAACCACATATGCCACCAAACTCTAATAGGGTATCAAAAATCCTCAATAGTTCTTACAAAATAATTAAAGACATTACTAGCTCAACTAGCTTAGTAATTATTACACTATCTAAAGTGAGTGAGATTTTAGATAAAGGGCAAATTGTAATAAACTATCATAAAGTTTAGTTATATTGTAATAAAATTATGAGTTTAGCCTTAATTACATATTAGTACATTTGATTAACTAGTTGACAGTTAGAGTTGTCGGTCAACCAATAATTAAAAGGTAATATGATTATTTTGACTTTTATTTTTTTAAAAAAAAACTTGTAGAAAAAAAATTACTTTTATTCTTAGTGTTCTTGTTAGGTGAAAATTGGATCTCCACTATCCATCAATCTTGATTGGATCTCCACCACCAAGAACAAAAAAAAAAAAAATTAATATAAAAATAATTTTTTAAATTGTTGTATCTAAAAAAATAATTTTTTTTAAATGGATGATGGACGGTGGAGATCCATTTTTTTAATTTTTTTTTTACTTTTTCATTTTTTTAATTTAATTTTTTAACTAGCGGTAGTTATATCATTTATACATAAGTCATGGTCAAACCGTTAGGGTTGACTGAGTTAACTAACGGTAGGGTAGTAACATATAATTAAGGCTAAACTCACGATTTTGTTATAATATAATAAAATGTCAAGATATTTTATCGTAATTCACCCTAACCTTTCTTCATTGTTGGTATCAATAGTTCTTACAAAATAATTAAAAACATTACTATCTTAGTAATTATGACAAATTGTAATAAAGTACCTTAACGTTTGGTCATATTATAACTAAATTATGAAATTAGTATTATTACATGTTAGCATCCTTAAATAACTGGTTGACCGTTAGAACTGACAATCAATCAATAGGTAGAAGGATAATATGGTCATTCTTTTTTTTTTTATATATAAAAAGTAATAAAATAAAAATGGATCTTCACCATCCATCAATCTCGATGGATAGTGGAGATAATATTGAAAAAAAATTAAAATTTTTTTTTATAAAAAAGATCAACTAAAAAATAAAAATTTAAATAAAAAAATTGTGTTCTTGGTGATGGAGATCTAAATTAATCTAACCAATATTTAACTTTTTTTTTTATTTAATTTAATTTTTTAACTAGTTATATTATTTTACATTTAAGTTATAATTAAATTATTATTTTAATAAAATTAATTAATAATAAAATATTAATATGTAATTAAAATTATATTCATAATTTTATTATAATATAATAAAATATTAATATTTTTATTACAATTTATCCTAGTAATTATTACACTCTCTAAAGTGGGTGAGATTTAGATAAATTTTTAGTCTATATCTTTAAACCTATTGCTAGTTATAAATGGCCTAGCCTTACCATCTCATAGCTGTACTCGCAAATCACTTTACAACTTACTCTTTCTTTTATTTTCTTTTATGTGAGTTTTCGAAGTTTATGGTAAAAAGCAGAAGAATATTTAAAGTAAAATGAAAAGAGGTATGCTAATCACATCGGAGCGGTAAGTGTTCCTCTTGTATTTTTTTTAAAAATTTTTGTGTATAAATTTTAATTTATTTCTTATAATTATATTTAACTTTTATAATTATAAAATTATTATAAATATATTAATTTAATTCATATAATAAATTTTTAATTATAAAATATAAATAAAATTATATTTAATTATTGTTAAAAATAAAAAATAAAATGAGAGAAAAAAATTAATAATAATTAAAATTCAAAAATTAAATAAAATAATTTAAAATTTGAACAAATTTCACACACAATCTGTATATACAACTTTATAATCAATTGACACAAACCTCTCTCACCATTGATTGAGACCAAGTCTAATTTTCTTAGAAACGAGATCGACAGAGACGAGAGTTCCATAAAGTCTAATCTCTAATAATGAAGATTATCTCCATGGAGACAATGGAGAGTTCATATCCATCTGGAGATCTGATCTCCACTAATAGAGGTCTGATCTCCATTGATAGAGACTAAATCTGATCTTCATACTTCTGCTTTGACCTGGTTTGATCTCCATTATGGAACCCTCATTTCTATCGATTAGACCTGTTCTCAACTAATGATGAGGGATATTTATGTCGATTGACTATAAAATTGTATATACAAATGAAAATACAAAACTCAGACAGATTGTGTGAAATTTGTTCAATTTTTAAATATTTTATTTAATTTTTAAATTTTAATTATTATTAATTTTTTTATCATTTAATTTTTAAATTTTGACAATAATTAAATGTGATTTTATTTACGTTTTATAATTAAAAATTTTATTATATGAACTAAATTAATATATTTATAATAATTTTATAATTATAAAAGTTGAATATAAATATAAGAACTAAATTGATATTTACATAGAAGTTGAAAACAAAAAGAAAAGAGGACACTTGTCGCTCCATTGTGGAACGACTGTAGTCACAGTAGCCTAGTATCCCTCAAATTAAAAACGTGAGAAGCAACTGACGGCTCAAGAATATATGTAAGAAATTATGACTTATTTGACGTAACTTTTTTGAAGTTTGTTTTTAACTTTTTTTTTAAGTATAAAACCTCTTTTAAATTGTTTGAATTTATTAAGAGAAGAATTTTAAAATTAAAAAGCTCTTTCAAAAAAGAAAAAATATATAATTTTTGTAAGAAAAGCTTCTAATAAGTCAAAAGGGTAATATAAAAGCTCTGCCAAATATGACATTAATACCATAACTTATTAAAATACATACTATTTCTTTTTTAATATTTGGTTCGAATAAGATATATGTACGAGATTGGATAAAATTGGAATAGAATTAGAATTAGGTGAGATTGAATAGGAATGAACTAAGTTAATACTATATTTTGTTTGGTAAAATATGAGAACCGACAAAATATTTAGATATTTTAAACTTAATAATAGTATAAAATTGAATAATAAATTATTAAAATAATATTTTTTAGATGAAATAAATATCAAAAAATAATTCAGCAATCGCATGTGTGCTGGCTAGTGTGTATCTTTGGAGTGGATTGCTTATACTATAAGGACGGTGATCCATGCTAAAACTAAAAAAGTTGGTGAGAAAATTAAAGTGAACCTATACTGCCTAATGTGGATTGAAGTTAAAGATATTCAATTAGTCTTGTTGAATCGGTAGAAAATATATTCAATCAATTTAGTAATATTTTAGTTTAGAATGTTTACCGCCGCCAGTAAAATGTCAAAAAAATAATATAATTAAAGTGAAAACACAGATAATAAATATAAAAATAATAATTAATATTGATACACATTGTCACATTAAAGTCTTGAATGAGATAGAAATATCTTATCTTTTTTAGGACTTTTCCTAAATTTATTCTACAAATCATAATTTTGGCCGCATAAAGAATAGTTACTTACTTACTTGTACAACTTGTTAATAATTAATTGAAAATATCAAAACTTTTCTTTAGAAGTGTTGATAATTAATATACAAAATAAATTACATATTGATGATTCAATGAATTTTGTTTTTATTATTTTATTAATTGTAGTATGGGTTTCATTTACTCTTTGGCTTTATTAGTAACTTAACGTCCAAATCAACTTTAAAGGGAATGAAAAAAAGGAATTGGTCCTACTTCAACTTCTTTAACTTTAAAACCTTCGGATTAAGACAAAATTGGCAATTTTAAACAGTTTAAAAGTGCATCATTCAATAATCCAATTATAGTAAAAATAGAATGTTGGACATGAGGCTCAACACATACAAAGATTTTTTTTTTTTTAAATGTGCATGCCTTGAAAAGTATTAAAAGTACATCAAAACCAAAGACGAAACTCAATTATAACAATAGATAACCGGAAAACGATTTGATTTCATTATTTATATCATTTATAAACTAGGTATCCGTAGGATTCTTACAAGGGACCCATCACATCTTATTATTAAATTATTTGATCTGAATAAAAATTGATAACCACCTTTCAACTTTATTTGGTAAAAAAGATAATTTGGTAATATTTCAAGTTTGAGTTGCCAGCACCGTAAGTGGTATGTCAAAAAAAAAAATTAAAAATTAGTACATTCACTCATTATTCAAGTGGTTTGTATACCTCTCTCCTCATGATGAGAGTTTAATTCTTACCATACACATTTACCAGTATATTTAGGTAATTTTTTTTTATTGTGAAACTAGATATTTCTCATTATGGGAGTAGATATTATTGTCACATATTTAATAATTAATATCAATAAATTTTAATATTTATTAATTTTATAATTGTATCTCTTTATCTTAATTAAGTTAGCAAATTCTTAAAAGAGGAGTGACTTCACATGTTTATATATTTATATGTGCAAAGGATTTAAACTCTTCTAACTAAGATAGAGAGGTGTCAACAGCTAATTTAACTAAGAATTGGCCTATAAAATTTAATTATTAATGATTAGTTCGTGAGCCAACTAAATAATTCGACCGCAAACTATTTAGTTATTAGTTCGTTACCGAACTAAAAGAAAAATTGTCTTTCTCTTTGTAGTTTATATTTGACTCTCCTCTTTTTTATAACTTTGTATTTCATATTCTGATTTTGTCTGAGAAGAAAAATAAAAATAATATATATTTTTTTTCATTTTCTTTTCTCGAGAGGCAATATGTATTATTTCCAAAAGTGTGGAATCAAATAGTACCATTTTAGATTATTTTCTCAAATCCAAATCATCACACTACATATATTACAGCATGCTGCAGCTTCAGTACTTCAACAAAGCATGCATGTAACAAGTGGAATTAACTAAGCTAGCTGCGTACACATTCCATTTTACTACTTTAATACAAAAGGTAACGACAAAGCAACCTCACAAAATTCAAAAGGTAACGCAGGTTTTTGACTCTGAATAAATGCTATTGCTAGCTGGGGTAATCTGAAGGATATATATATATATATATATATATATATATATATATATATATATATAATGGGGTTCTGGGGTGCATGAACACAAAGAAATAACTTCTCTGGAAGTATATATTTGTAAACATTATTATTGGCTAGGAGCCTAGGACTAGGGGAGACTTGATCGATCGATCGAAGATGATGCCAACTGGGTTCAGGTTCAATCCGACCGATGAGGAGCTCATAGAAATACTGGAAAGGAAAGTATATGGTCAAGAAATGCCTCTTCATGGCCATTTCATTGTTGAAAGAAACCTATACGATCATGAACCGCAACATATTGAATGTGAGTTTAGCTTTCTTTTTAATTCTCTCTTTTATTTTCTCTTAGTTATCTCCCTCTCCCTCCCTCCCTCCCTCCCTCACTCTCTCTCTCTCCATTTATATATATAGAGTTTCTCTTTGTATTTCACTTCAGCTAAGGTTAAACAACATATTTCTAGGCTCATGAATGCGAAAAATCTTCTCTCTAGCATGGATATATATATATGATACATGTATATATATTCATTAAAGTTTATTTTTATGTATGCTAGCTACATGTGTATATATATATATATATATATATATATATATATGATGTACTGAAGTATTTCTCTACTAAATTCTTCCCTAACTTTTAATGCACGCAAGAAAAGGACATTCTTGATGGACGACATTTCTTGCATGTGCAGCCATGGCTCTGCCTACCTATCCCTAACGGTTTCTTTCAAACATTTTTTAAATATTACTTTGGAAAATTCAAACTCTATCGCTCATGCATATACACTTTTTTGTTTCTTGTAGTGAAGTTTTAGTACAGTCACATGATTCTTTACATAATTTGTCAAAGAATACGTAACTACTTATTTGAAAATTTTTCATATTTGTAAATGTTTTTGATACGTAAGTACTTATTTGATTAGATGATGGATATATGTTACAGGGGATAATACCTTATCAATGCCAGACAACGAGAGATATTGCTACTGCATGAGGGAGACTGATTCGAGAGAAGTATCGGGACGAGGTTGGTGGAAAGCTACAGGGCATATTAAGAAGATTTATGCTTCTAATAACCAAAGTGTGGTGGCAGGTTACAAGAGACCTTTAACATTTCATAGATTCAAAGACAATGAAAGGAACCGTAACAAAGCCATCAAAACTAATTGGCTCATGCACGAGTATAGCCTTCACTCCAACTCCACGGTTTGTTTTTCTGCCCTCATGAACAATGGTGATCTATATGTTCCTTATAAAATATGGCTCGTAATTTAAGTGAAACAAAGTTATGTAGTCAAGAACTTTTTCCTTGTTGGGTGTTAATTAAGCTTTTCATTAATGTGATGATATTTCGTACGTAGCAGGAATGGAGACTTTGCAAGATCAAATACAAAGGAAAACCGAGTGCACAAGAAGAGATGGAGAACATTAGAAAAGCTTATCAACTTAGTAACTATGAATCTGGAGGCAGCAGTTCAATGGAAGCGATGGAGAACATTAGAAACGCTTATCCGAATTTTGTTGGAGAACAACAAGCCTTACAGAATCTTGACAATAATAATTATTATATGCAAAATATGCAAATGGAAGCGATGGATCAACAAGTACTGCAATACCAGCCAACATTAGCTTCAAATGATCCATTCGAAACACAATTTAACACAAATTATTACGTGGATCATGATCAACTGGAGCAACCAACAGCTGATTCACCAGAGCAACCGTTTCCTAGCCTCTGGTCCTGGCAGAATTAGAATCATCTCTTCTGCTGCTTATTTGTTAAGGATACACACCCCGATGGGCAGCTTGTGGCCGTGCAACATGCATGAGTTGCATGCGGTGGACCGTTTGGGATGTTGGCATGATTTAGTCCCAGCCAGAGACTTAGTCAATTTGTTTGTTTCCATTCAGCTGCAAATAAGAGTGGAGCTGGATGGTGGCTCCTATTTAGTTGGCATTATTTATTTTGTTTGTGTTCCTATTTTCTTGCTCATTGTATTCGGGATCCTATTTAAGTAAAGGATCTGTCAAAAAGAAAAAAAAAAAAGAATCATGCTTATTGATATTTTTACTTCTCCTTCTCTGTTCTTTTTCTTCTTCTAATCTTTCCTAATTAAATTCACATAACAAATTGGTATTAGAGCCTAGTTGGCTCGTCATGGCAACTCAAAACCAATCGAATGCAGACTTTTGAAACGAAGTTCACGAGATTTTGGGACGTCACGAATCAAGCATTGATGAGGTACACTCCAAATTGCAAACTATCCTGATCAAACTTCAGAATTTAGAAGCGACACAAGGAACCCATCCCTCCAATCCGGATGTTAACCCATTTGCCCAAACCGAGTCTTCCCACCCTTTTAACCATGCATCGGTCAGCCACTCACAGTATTAAAATAATCACCATCTCAAGCTCAATGATGAGTACTCAAAAGTGATATTTATTGTCTATAAATCTTATGTATTTTGAGCATGTTTTCCTGATGATGTGGCCTAGGTGAACAGTACCGTACATGTAAATAGTGCAGTATGAACAGTACCGTACACGTGAATAGTCATGATGAACAGTGAACTGGCGGCTTGAACAGTGAAATGGCGGCTTCAACAGTCAATGGACGTATTCGTAAGCAGTGACGTCGTGAATCGTATTCGTAAGCAGTGACGTCGTGAACAGTACTGCACAGTACCGTACATGTGAATAGTCATTATGAACAGTACAATGGCGGCTTGAACAGTACAATGGCGGCTTCAACAGTCAACAGTCAACAGTCGTATTCGTAAGCAGTGACGTCGTGAACAGTACGTGAACAGTGCCGTATTCGTGAACAGTACCCCTCGATGAACAGTACCCAGAATTTTCTTATAAATACCCCATGTCCTTCAATTGATAAGGAATCCAAATAGGAAGAAAGAGAGAAAGGAGAGAGAGAATAGAGGAGAAGAGAAGCTACTACCTTTCCTTCCTTCATTTTATTCTATTTTTGTATTTCTTTTCATGGAGAACTAATCTCCTAACTAAGGTGAGGGGAGAAACCTAAGATTATTTATGTGTATTGTTGATTCAGTTTAGACAAGTATTTCAATATAAATTTGGTTTTTGATTTGTTCAATTTAATATTTGGTTTAGCTTCTTTTAATGATTGATGGGTGTTATATAATCTTATTCATAGGTTCAGTCATGCTTTTCCTATTGTTTAGTAAAAACATCCATGCTTTTATAATTTTGGTGAGCCAATAGATTATTTAGAATTTCGATTAGAATTATTTCTTGATAGATTGTTGCTGTAGGTACAGGCTATGCTTGAGATTTTTCCTATAAGAAATTAGTTGTGCTTATATGTAAACACCATCAACCGAATTCATCTTTTCTATGTCTATTCTTATGTAAGTTTTAAGAATATAATTGAATCAATAATATTGCATAAATAATTAAAGGTGGAACCCCGAAGCCTTAGTATTTCTCATTCATAGTTTTACTATCAATTAAACACAATTGAATTGTTTTATCAATTGTAATTTTGCGATCTTTCTTACTGCTCTTCGTGGTACGACACTCGTTACTCCGAGTTATACTGCTACGCGACTCCTGCACTTGGGATTAGCAAGCACTCAACCTTTTGAAAATCGATGGAGAAGACCCCATGGGTGGATTTACAAATCAGAACAATATTTCGAGTTCAAGGAAGTTAGTCTAGAGCAACGTGTTCAACTTGTGTTCTTCCACCTCGAAGGAATCGCTCTCCAATGGCATCGATGGTATATAAAGTTTAGAGGACCGATAGGCTGGACTGAATTCACCAAGGCTTTGCTACTCCAATTTGGGCCAACGGATTATGAATATCCTTCTGAAGCCTCCACTTAACTCAAGCAAACCTCGACTGTCACCATATATCAAGAGGCCTTTTAAAAGTTGTCACACCGGATAGATGGCCTTCCAGAACCCTTCCTAGTAGGATGCTTCATAGCTGGTTTGAGCGACGAAATCCGATACGATGTCAAGATCAAACATCCCCAAACTCTAGTAGATGCTATTGGTGTGGCTCCACTCACGGAAGAGAGAAATGGGTTACAAAAGAAAAGGTGGAACGTCCATCGACTTATACTATTTAACAACCAAAATAAAATAGGAAATAATCCATCCGCTGGAGTACTTGGAACACCTCATGCGAACAAAACTATTGCAAGTTTTAATCAGCCCGTCACCCCTTTTCGTAGAATTACCTACCAAGATGCACGAGAACGTCGCCAAAAAGGACTTTGTTATTACTGTGACGAAAAATACGTCATCGAGCATAGGTGCGAATGACCTTAACTCTTCTTGATTAAAGACTCCTTTCCAAGTGAAGACAACGGCATTTTATTAGAACAAGAAGAAGAGGTAATGCCTAAAATTTCTTTCTATACGATAGCAGGCACAGAACATCCACAGATTCTACGAGTTCCAGAAAAATTGAAAAATAAGGAAGTGATGGTCTTGATAGATGGGGGCAGCCCATAATTTTATCTACCAATCCATTGTGCAACGATATGGTCTTCCAGTTGTCAAGAACAAGAAAATTTAGGTAATGGTTGCTAACCGAGATCAAGTTGAGTGTGTAGGGTAGTGTCCATCTTTTACTATGACAATCCAATGTTACCAAGTGACATCAGACTACTATATCCTACCCACAGCTGCTTGCCAAATTGTATTGGAAATGCAATGGCTTGAGACACTTGGACCAATGGAGACGGATTACAAAACCCTTACCATGTCTTTTAAAAGTGAGCATCGCACACATGTCTTCCAAGGAGTTAAATGTGATGCACTAACAACTTTGAAAGATAAGGAGAGTGAAGAAACGCGAGCTATTGCTAATTGGCTTATTTGGGAAGCTCACAAGTCGCCTTTAGGGTCGTAGCTTCCCGAGAGCTAGAGGAGGTTGCTTCTCGATGAGTGGAACGGGTCACGTCAGGCACCACATCTTTACCGTGCATTTAATATGAGTGTTAAATTGTCACCCTTTCGAGTATCCCGCCATATCCCGAGATTGAATCTTAACCATCGATCTTCCCTATAGTCACTATCGTTCTTGATCCAAAGGTTATTCCTTTTTGGTTATACGGGGCGGCTTCCATTTCTCTTTCTTTTTTGTCCACCTCTATTCTCCAAGGCTTGCCTTACTAGGTTTCTTTGTAGTTGGGGCTAATTTTCTTTTTGACTTTTCGGTGGTTTGAGTTTCCATTTCCAGCATTAGGGAAGTCAATTTTTCGCGGCTACTAGCTCTATTCTGTGTGATGCGTAGTAAGTTCTTCTTTCCCCCATTTATTTTTAATGTTCGGGGGGTTCGGCCGTGGCTTTGTGGCATTTCTAGATTGTTATAGGATTTTTAAATTCTCCCGCTTCTGACTGGTCCTTTCCCCCTTTGGTGTAGATGTCTAGTCCGAGAGATCGAAGGCGTCACAAAGCCAGTACTGGTGGCTCTTCCAATAAGGGAGGTCGTAGACTTCGCTCGTTTAATGATGCACTGATCGATTATGAGAGGTTTATGTCCGACGAAAGGACTGGTCATCGGAGTTACATCCACTGTGGCCCGTTCATGTAAGGCCGTTAGTGTGGAGGTTCGAGGTGACAGGAGGGAGTCCAATGAAGTATGTTCTTTTGGGAACATGGTGAGAGCGAGGGGCTTCTCCTTGGGATCGAGGAGAGGGATGATTCTTCTTTGGCCGCTCCGAGAGGATTGGATGCTGAGACTGAGAGTTCATCATTCCCTTTATCTGGGATAATTAAGGAGATCTTGGTAGAGCTGGTTCACACCTTTCACCTTCCTAGGGTGCACAAAGTGTTGATTCCTAGGGTGACAGTGATGAACACTTAAATTTATATAATAATAAAGGTTAAAACCATTATTTTATACTATTAGTGTCATCAAATTACCTAACTTGTTTATAACTGCACTTAATTATTAAACTTTCTATTTTGATGCAGGTTCAGTGTAATGGGTATAACTTTGCACTCAAATATCCAATCACTACATTCTTGATAGGATTGAAAAGATAACTCATAGCCCTATAAGTTTGGTTTGTAAACTCTTGTCAGATTTGGAGTCCTTTGAAGTCAAAAATTGGATTATCTTGGGCTGGTCTGTATGGCCGCGTAAATTGGGCAGTCTTCACCATTTGAGCCATAAATCTCTCCAGAAATGTCCAAATATTATGAGTCTTATCATTCCAGAAACATAAGAGAATTATCTACAACTTTGATGTTTATCATGAGATCCAATTTGCAAAGGGACGGTGCCTAACTTGGTAGACAATTCGGTGTATGTGTGGAAGACACCAAAGTTGAAAATTTTACCTTACCAAATTCAATCAACTTGCATTAATTTCTTCCTACCATTTTTAACTTGTTTGCCTCTCAATGTGTCTATAAATAGAGGCCTCATAAAAGCATGAGGGTAGCTTGGGTTCCTTGCCAAGTTCGCCTTTCATTGTTGAACTTTTATGATAATCTAATTTTTCTCTTACTCATTTTATTTCCTCTACTTGTTTTCTTTCTTCTATCATGAGTAGCTAAATTCTATTTTTGCTAAGGTAAAGGGTGAAGCTCTTGGTATGTGAATAAAGATTTATTTAACTCTTAACATGGTCTTAAAGTTTATAGTCATTTGTGTAAATTTATCTGCATGCTTTATATTACTTTTCTTATTGAATTAAATTGAATTTTCATCTCTTACTCTTATATGAAGTGGGGATCTCGACTTATTGTACACAATTCATGGCATAATAAATACTTGAATTCGTCTAGAACCGCATGATTATACCTGCACCTCTGACAAAGGATTCTTGATTCATTGTAGACAAACACACCATAAATACTTGAATCCATCTAGAACCGCATGGTTATACTTGCATCTGGCAAATGATTCTTGATTTATGGTAGTTGATTGGCACAATAAGTACTTGAACTCATTTAAAATAAGAAGTGTAGAGTATCAGTTGTAATATAACTAAAAGAAAAGAAATATAACTTGATAGATGTGTAAAGAACTTAAATGGTCTAATTTCTGATTGAAACCTCATTTGTGTGTGGATTCCAATTGAGTGATAAAAAGTAGTTAAATATAACTTAAACCATATACTAAGAGTGGAACCTCTAACCTTAGCATATTTTAATTTTATTTATTTCACCATTATTCGTGCTTTCATTCCATAATATTTTCTTTCTTATCATATTTTTCTTGTAGATTTTTTGTTGGGTTTTGCAGGATCTAAATCTTCTTCCTTGTGGATCGACTCCGGTCTCACCGGGTTAATTTATTACTTCGACACTCCTGCACTTAGGAGTAAAAATCTATTTTCTGGACGTGTCAAGTTTTTGGCGCCATCGCCGGGGAAGTATCGTTTGGTGTCCAAAACCATCAAAATTCTTTTCATCTTTTTCATTTTTTTTCTCTTGTAAATAATTTATTTTTGGTGTTTTTGTTTTCTTTTATTCTACTGTATCTAAAACTTGCATGAGAGCTTAGTCACGTACACTAATTGGTAGACTTGTTAGGAGATCCCCATCTTCATTTGAAAGTATGGCAGAAAATCAAGTTGATCTTGAGGACAATCGTTCCCAACACAATGACCAAGCACAACCTAGAACACTTAGAGACTACATGAACCCCATAAAAACTAGTGCTCCATCATATCTAGTTTTTCCTCTAGATGCATCTCATTTTAACTTTAAGCCGGGTATTATTTAACTTTTACCCAAATTTCATGGATTAGATACCGAAAACCCATACTTGCATTTGAGAGAGTTTGAGGAAGTGTGCAACACTTACAATGACTCAAATTGTAGCATGAACACCATCAGACTAAAGCTTTTCCCTTTCTCTTTGAAAGATAAAGCTAAAACATGGCTGCAAAATCTTAGGTCTAGATCTATTGGTAATTGGGATGAAATGTAAGAACAGTTCTTGAAAAAGTTTGTTCTTCATCATAGAACAAATTCCTTCAAAAGACAAATTACCACTTTCAGCCAAAAATCAGGAGAAACCCTTTACCAATGTTGGGAGAGGTACAAAGAATTGCTTAATTCTTATCCTCACCATGACTTTGAAACATGAAGACTAGTCATACACTTTTACGAGGGTTTAATACCCTAAGGTAGACAAATGGTCGAATTGATGTGTAATGGAGAGTTTGGAGATAAAGACCCTGAAGAGGCATTAGACTACCTAGACCTATTAGCAGAGAATGCTCAAAATTGGGACACTGCAGGTACTCAAGAGACACCGAGCAAATCTCAAGCCTCTACATCTAGTGGAGATATTTACAACCTTAGGAAAGAACATGACATTGAAGCCTAATTTGCATCTCTAGCTAGAAAGGTCGAGGCCTTAGAATTGGAAAAGAGCGGTCACCTAAAATCTACTTAAGAAATTGTGTGTCACATATGGTATACCAATGATCATTTAACTAAGGAGTGCCCAACTCTGCCTGCATTCAAATAATGTCTCCATGAACAAGCCAATGTCCTAAACACTTTCAAAAGGCCAAATCTTAACCCATACTCACAGACCTACAATCCAGGTTGGAGAAATCACCTAAACTTCAGTTTGAGGAATGATAATCATGCACAATCTTCACAACCACCGCCTCTTCAAGGTCACCAAAACTTTCAGGGCACCAAGTTTATGCATCTTATGTCCCACAATTTAGGAAAAACCTTGAGGAAACATTGCACTCATTCATTGAAAAGCAAGAGACCATTAACAATCAAACTTTACAAACCTTGTCCGATTTAAAAGACACTCTTGCTAAGATTGCTTCAACACTTGCCACCCATGAAAAAAGAAAATTTCCTTCTCAATCTCAACCAAATCCTAAGGGTCAATACAACCTGGAAGAGGGTAGTTCAGGAAGTCAACACATGGACCAAGTTAAATCAGGCATAACGCTTCGCAATGGTAAAGTTGTCGAAAAACCCATTCTTGATCATTGTGAGAAAAATGATGAATCTATCTCCAAGAGTAAGGAAGGGGTTGATAAGCCTATACCTAGCCAAGAAAAGACCAAACTCCCACCTGTAGCCCTATTTCCTTAAGCATTGAACAATCCAAGGAAATTGAACCACAATCCTGAAATTTATGAAATTTTCAAATTATTGAAGGTCAATATTCCTTTGTTGGATGCTATTAAACAGGTTCCTTCTTATGCAAAATTTTTGAAAGACTTGTGCACTGTGAAAAGAAAACTTAATGTGAAAAAGAGAGTCTTTTTAGCAGAACAAGTAAGTTCCATTCTTCAAAACAATAATTCTATGGAATATAAGGACCCTGGTTGTCCCACAATTTCATGCATTATTGGAGAGCATAAAATCGAACATGCTTTACTTGATCTTGGTGCTAGTGTTAATTTACTTCCATATTCAGTTTATTAAGAACTTAATCTAGGTAAGCTAAAACTAACTTCTATAACTCTTTTACTTGCTGATAGATCAATTAAAGTGCCAAGAGGGATAGTGGAAGATGTGTTAGTACAAGTCGATAAATTCATATATCCTGTAGATTTTATTATCTTGGATAAACAACCTGTTGCTAATGGGTGTAAACCAATTCCTGTTATTTTAGGCCGCCCATTTTTAGCATCCTCTAATGTTTTGATTAATTGCAAGAATGACGTAATGAAGACAACATTTGGAAATATGACATTAGAGCTTAATGTTTTCAACATGTGCAAACAACCATAAGATGAAGGTGATGAAAATGAAGAAGCAAACATAATTGAAGCTATTGTTGAAGATCATCTTCAAGCAGAGAGTTCTTCTGATCCTCTGAAAACATTTTTAGTTAATTCATTTGAGTTAAGCATGCAACTAGATCCTACTGTTTCTAATATATGTTCGTTGCTTGATTGTACCCAGGTGATGGAAAACAAAGGTTAGAAGCCGAAATTTGAAGAGTTGGGACCTATCAATGAAAATAAACAAGAAGAAGTACCCAAATTAGAATTGAAGCCATTACCTGAAGGACTGAAATATGCATTCCTTGGTGAAGAACAAACTTACCCGGTGGTAATATCTTTAACTCTTACCAACGAACAGGAAGGTAAATTGATAGAGATACTTAAAAGGCATAAAAATGCAATTGGGTGGACTTTAAAAGACATAAAAGTCATTAACCCTTTAATATGTACACATAGAATACATCTAGAAGATAATGCTAGAACATGTCAACAGCCCCAAAGAAGATTAAATCCACACATGAAAGAGGTAGTAAGAGGTGAAGTTCTCAAGCTACTTGATGTAGTAATTATCTACCCTATTTATGATAGTAAGTGGGTAAGTCCAACACAAGTAGTCCCTAAGAAATCTGGAGTCACAGTGGTAAAAAATGAAAAAGGAGAGTTAATACCAACACGAGTCTCATCTAGGTGGCGGATGTGTATTGACTATAGAAAATTAAATGCTGCCACTAGAAAAGATCATTTCTCCTTACCATTTCTTGACCAAATTCTAGAAAGAGTGACAGGACATCCTTACTACTGTTTTCTTGGTGGGTACTCAGGTTACTATCAAATTCCCATAGCACTAGAGGTCCAAGGAAAGACAACATTCACATGTCCCTTTGGCACATTTGCATTTAGAAGGATGCCTTTTGGCCTTTGTAATGCTCCTGCAACATTTCAAAGATGTATGCTAAGCATTTTTAGTAACATGATTGAATATTTTTTAGAGGTCTTTATGGATGATCTAACAGTATTTGGAAATTCATTTGATAATTGCTTTGAAAATTTAGAAAATGTCTTAAAAAGATGTGAAGAAAAAGGTTTTGTGTTAAATTGGAAAAAATATCATTACATGGTCACCTCTGTAATTGTCCTAGGGAATCTCCTATCATTACATAGTTTATTCTAAGGGAATTGAAGTTGAAAAAGCAAAAGTTGAATTAATTGCCCATTTGCGTCCACTAAAAACGATTAGAGATGTTCAATCTTTCTTAGGCCATGCAGGATTTTATAGGAGATTCATTAAAGACTTTAGTGCAATATCTAAACCTCTTTGTAATCTCCTAATAAAAGATGCACCATTTGAATGGACTCAAGATTGTCAAAAATCTTTTGATAAGTTGATTAGCCTTTTGACAACTGCCCCTATCATGCAATCTCCTGATTGGTCTTTGCCTTTTGAGTTAATGTGTGATACTAGCGATTTTGCTGTCGGTGCCGTACTAGGGCAAAGGAAGGAAGGTAAGCCTTATGTCATTTATTACGCAAGTAGAACTTTGAATAGTGCACAAATGAATTATACTACTACAGAAAAAGAACTACTTGTTGTAGTATTTGCATTAGATAAATTTCGATCTTATTTAATTGGCTCTTCAATTATTATTTTCACTGACCATGCTGCTGTGAGGTATTTTATGTCTAAACATGTAACATCCCGGATTTCGGGTGATGAATTTTTGATATATATGAAATATGTGAAAAATAAATTTTTACTATTTGAGGGGGTGTAAATGTAATTAAATGTATGGTTATTATCGACGGTTTGTGAAGGGGTTTTCCTCCATAGCAAGTCCGTTGACCAAGTTACTGCATAAGAATGTCAGATTTGAGTGGACTGACAGATGCCAGACAGCTTTTGACCGATTGAAGGCAATGCTTGTAGAGGCTCCAACCCTGATTCAGCCTGTTTCAGGTAAGGACTATGTGATTTATAGTGATGCCTCATATCATGGTTTGGGATGTGTATTGATGCAGGAAGGCAAGGTGGTTGCATATGCGTCCAGACAATTGAAAAATCATGAACTGAACTATCCGATTCATGATCTGGAACTTGCAGCCATAGTCTTCGCACTGAAAATATGGAGGCATTACTTATATGGCGAGAAAGGTTATATCTACACGGATCACAAGAGTCTGAAATATCTGCCTACTCAGAGAGAGCTCAATTTGAGACAGAGACGATGGATGGAGTTGATTAAAGACTATGACTGTGTAATCGACTACCATCCAGGAAAGGCGAATGTAGTCGCAGATGCTCTGAGCAGAAAAGCATTGTTTGCTCTGAAGGCTATGAATGTGCAATTACAGCTGAATTCAGATAGTGCATTGGTAGCCGAATTGATTTGCAGGCCCAGTTTGATTCAGCAGATTGCAGAGAAACAGAAGCAGGATGCTAAAATTCAGATGATATGTGAACAGATTCCAGAAGGGAAGCATCCAGACTTCTCAATCAGAACTGATGGCATTGTGTGTTTCAGAGACAGGATTTGTATTCCAGAAAATGAAGAATTGAGAAAAATGATCCTGACAGAGGCACACAGTAGTTCGTATGCAATGCACCCAGGTAGCACGAAAATGTACAGAGATTTGAAAACTCAGTACTGGGGGTCTGGTATGAAAAAGGATGTGATAGAATTTGTGAACAGATGCTTGACTTGTCAACAGGCGAAAGCTGAACACCAGGTTCCATCAGGATTGTTACAGCCAATAGCAATACCTGAATGGAAATGGGATCGCATTACAATGGACTTTGTCACTGGGTTGCCACTCACCCGGAGTAAACACGATGTAGTATGGGTTATAGTGGACAGATTGACGAAGTCGGCACATTTTCTACCTGTCAGAACTGACTACTCTCTGGATCGACTGGCAGAATTGTATATCAGAGAGATAGTCAGATTGCATGGAGTGCCTGTATCCATAATATCAGATAGAGATCCGAGGTTTAAATCCAGATTCTGGAAGAAGTTTCAAGAAGCCTTGGGTACTCGACTGAGCTTTAGTACAGCCTTCCATCCGCAGACAGACGGCCAATCAGAAAGGGTGATTCAGGTGCTTGAAGATATGCTCAGGAGTTGTGTAATTGAGTTTGAAGGAAGTTGGGCGGATCATCTCCCATTGATTGAATTCGCCTACAACAACAGTTACCAGTCGAGCATAGCGATGGCACCGTATGAGGCACTGTATGGAAGGAAATGCAGGACTCCAGTATGCTGGACAGAGTTAGGAGAGGACAGGTTAGTAGACCCAGACTTGATCAGACAGACTGAGGAGAAGGTGAAGATCATCAAGGATCGATTGAAAGTTGCTTCTGACCGACAGAAATCCTATGCGGATTTGAAAAGAAAAGAGATAGAATATGACGTCGGTGAGAAAGTATTTCTGAAGGTATCTCCGTGGAAGAAAGTGCTTCGATTTGGTAGAAAATGTAAGTTGAGTCCTAGGTTTATTGGGCCATACGAAATCATTGAACGTGTGGGACCAGTAGCCTACAGACTAGCTTTACCTCCAGAATTGGAAAAGATCCATAATGTGTTCCATGTATCGATGCTGAGGAGATACAGATCTGATCCTTCCCACAGAATTCCAGCCGAAAGCATTGAAATCCGACCAGACCTGACATATGAGGAGGAACCAGTACAGATTCTTGACCGGGAGATCAAAGAACTTAGAAATAAAAGAGTGCCACTGGTGAAAGTTCTCTGGAGGAACCATAAAGTGGAAGAGGCTACCTGGGAGAGTGAAGAAACGATGCGACAGCAATATCCCCAACTGTTTCATTGAGGTAAATTTCGAGGACGAAATTTCTTAAGTGGGGGAGAATTGTAACATCCCGGATTTCGGGTGATGAATTTTTGATATATATGAAATATGTGAAAAATAAATTTTTACTATTTGAGGGGGTGTAAATGTAATTAAATGTATGGTTATTTTATGATTTCCAGCGGACCGGATTGAATAGGGAAAAATGAAAAAGTGAAAACTGGACCAGAGAGCATCGCGACCACAGGTCGCGATGGCTCGCTCGCGGTGAAAAACGCAAAATCTGGCAGTGAGTACCGCGACCAGTCACCGCGACCACAGGTCGCGATGGCTTGCTCGCGATGAAAATGGCAAAACCTGGCAGTGATCAACGCGACCAGCCACCGCGACCACAGGTCGCGATGGACTGCTCGCGATGAAAGTGTCAAAAACGGGCAGAGAGCAGCGCGACCACTCGCGCGACCAAGGCGCGCTCGCGAGGAAGGCGGTGCGCGCATTCCAGTGAGCATCGCGACCTGGTGCCGCGACCACAGGTCGCGACGGCGGTCGCGGTAGCGAAAAAAAATATAAAAAAAAGAAGAAGTTTCTCGCAGAAGCGAGAAACACACAGAACTCAGACAGAGGGCAAGAAAGAGAGAGAGTGACCGAGAAAAAAGAGAGAAGAGAAGAAAGAAAGAAAAAAAAAAGGAAGAAGAAGAAGAAGAAGAAGAGAGAAGAAGAAAGAGAGAAGAAGAAGAAGAAGAAGAAGAAGAAAGAAAGAGAAGAGAAAGGAAAGGGAAGGAAACGAAATCGTAAAAAAAACCGCGATTTCTCGAACGAAAAACGGTACCGAGGTAGGTGTACGTTTGTTTTCGAAATCGTTACGAAAAGTTTCTCGTTATTGTTTCCGTTTTCGTTTTTGTTTCTGTTTCCGTTTTTGATTTCGTTGGAAGATTTCGTTTTTGATTATTCGTATGAAAAGTGTTTATTTTATATGTAAAAATTGATGATTGGTAGATCTATGGTTAATTTCGAACCGTTTTTATGATAGATCATATTTCGAATGTATTTTCGAACATTTCGATTTCGTTAAAAATATTTGATTGAGATTTTCGTAAAACTATTGATTATGTTTCTTGATGAATACTATGTGATTTGGATGTATATTGAATAATTATTGTTATTGATTACTTATTACGTCATTTACTGTGAGTATAGTTTATCCGAAACGGCCCTAGGATACGTAAACATAGAAATGGATATAGGAGGTTGGTATACCAGCTGGGTTTTACTGAGCAGTACTGCGCCGTTATTATTGTGTGATTGTTGTTGCGGGGCAATCTCGGACAATCACACCGATTTTAGTGATCGTTGTTGCGGGGCAATCTCGGACGATCACAATGATACTAGCGATTGTTGTTGCGGGGCAATTTCGGACAATCGCGATGATATTAGTGATTGTTGTTGCGGGGCAATCTCGGACAATCACGTGATATCAGTGACTGTTGTTGCGGGGCAACCCCGGACGTCACATTGACCCATATTCCAGTCCTAGAATGTTTAGTATTCTAGTGGGCCAGAATTGATTGAAATTCAAAAGTGAAACGAACATTATTGACTTCATTATTGAAATTAAAGTAATTGGAATTGTTTAATGCTTTGATTTCGAAAGTTACTTGTTTTGAAATGCAATAGAAATGGAATTGTTTTGAAATATATATATTGTGATTTATATACATTTATATTATGATTTATTTAATTGAGTTTTTTAGTACACCCACTAAGCTTTATGCTTAGCGCGTTAGTTTGTTTCTAACGCGTAGGTACCAGGAATCCAGAGGAGGCTAAAGATTGAAGGAAGAGCAAGTTGCAGACCGAGTCATAGAGATTGTACAGTTGGGTAGCTATATTTATGTTATGTGTATATATATTTTGAAAGCATGCATATACAGGAAATTTGTAAATACGTTTTGTAAAATGTTTTGTAATTAATTAGTTTATGATTTATGTCTCTTATTATTAAAACTGTTTGTAAATATTAAGGTCTGTTTGTTTTATTTTATAAATTGTGATTGATAAGTCGCACTAAACGGCAGAGTGCGCAATTGTTTGAAATTGATATTGAAGTGTTATTGAAATTGGAATTGAATTGATTTGTGTGAAAACAGGTTTTTGGAAAGTCCGAAAAACAAACGGTACTCTGCCGAATTTTCGTAAAAAGTTTAAAATGTTTTATGGGCTCACACTGATTTTAAAATGATAAATGAAGTTTTGAAAAGATGTGAAAGTCCGAGTAGCGCGCCCCGGATCGGGTCGGGGGGTGCTACAAAACAGGATGCCAAGCCTAGGTTGATACAGTGGATTTTGTTGCTCCAAGAATTCAACATCACAATCAAATATAAAAAAGGAGCAGAAAATGTTGTTGCAGATCATTTGTCAAGACTCACAACAAACTCATCCTTGGACGTAGCACCTATCAATGACTTTTTTTCCAGATAAGTTTTTGTTTTCTAATGGTAAAATGCCATGGTATGCTAACATTGTCAATTTTCTTGTAACAGGAGAGATGCCATCTCAATGGACAACACAAGATAAGAAAAAGTTTCTGACAGAGGTTAGAAATTTTTATTGGAATGACCCATACCTGTTCAAGTATTGCCCTGATCAAATTTTTCATAGATGCATACCCGACAATGAGGCAAGTAGTGTCATTAAATTTTGTCATACAGAAGCATGTAGGGGTCATTTTTCGTCAAGGAAAACGGCTGCTAAAATCTTACAATATGAATTTTATTGGCCAACTTTATTCAAAGACACCTACATATTCTGCAAAACTTGTGAAAATTGTCAAAAACTGGGGGCCATTTCTAAGCGACACATGATGCATCTGAACCCTATACTTGTCATTGAAATATTTGATTGTTATGGGATAGATTTCATGGGCCCATTTCCATCATCATTCGGTTCTGTTTACATTTTAGTTGCAGTAGACTATGTCTCCAAATGGATCGAGGCAATTCCATGCGAAATAATGATTACAAAACGGTTGTAAGATTTTTGAAAGAAAATATTTTAAGTCGTTTTGGAATTCCTCGAGTCATTATAAGTGATGGGGGAACACATTTTTGTAACAAAGTCTTTGAGTCTCTAATGAAGAAATATGGGATTACACATAAAGTTGCTACCCCTTATTACCCTCAGACAAGTGGACAAGTTGAATTAGCTAATTGAGAGATAAAACAAATTTTAGAAAAAACGGTTAATCCAAATCGCAAAGATTGGTTACTTAGACTAAACGATGCACTTTGGGCTTGCCGTACTACGTTTAAAATATCTTTGGGTATGTCACCCTATCGGTTATTTTATGGAAAACCTTGTCACTTGCCTGTGAAACTTGAGCATAAAGCTTACTAGGCTATCAAAACTTTTAATTCAAATATTGATGATGCTTGTAAATTACATAAGCTACAACTGAATGAACTTGAGGAATTAAGAAATGATGCGTATGAGAATTCGAGAATTTATAAAGACAAAATCAAAGCTTTTCATGACAAATCAATTTTAAGAAAAACATTTGATGTTGGGCAAAAAGTTTTACTTTATAATTCTCGACTTCACATATTCCTTGGAAAACTGAGATCTAGGTGGAGCGGTCCATTTGTTGTGAAACATGTGTATCCTTATGGGGCCACTGGCATTGAAAAACCTAGGAATGGTAACGTGTTCAAAGTGAATGGTCAAAGAGTTAAACCATTTCTAGAAAATCAAGCTTTAGAAGAAAGGACTCTTCCTCTTTCAGACCCATGTTATGAAAACCATTGATATGATTTGAACTGGGTTTGCATATTTTTTTCTAACTCTTATTTTTTTTGTGATTGTAGGCTAATTTTGTATTTTTCTTTTTCTTTTTCTTTCTTATATTTTCGAGAAGATAAAATACAATTCATTAAGGATGGCTTGAGTAAGGAGTTATTAGATGATATTTTGTTGACTCTTGAGACGCATCCTAGTGGATATGTGTATATTTCAATCCTCGCTTTATGGAACCAATTTCAAAAAGAACAGGAGCGATACAGTCTTAGGAATCTGACTTTAAAAGACCATTTTTGCCAATTTATAAGAAAATTGGATGGGAAGCATATCCTCGACCCATAGAGGGCGTTCAAGTCGTTTCTGGACGTAAAACCAGAGGAAGATGTGAGCCATAATCACAACTACTTATATAGATACAGGTCAGCCACTCTTTTTGACATTTTATACTCTAGACTGACACCTATCTGCCAATGCAGACCAAGTCATATAGCTTCCATGATTTCATCTTCTTTGTGAGCCCTATAAATAATACTTCTCTATCTTCTTCAGTTGTCACAACCCTACAAATTTTCACAAAAAAAAAAAAAAAGAAATAAAAAGAGCGTGCATAACAATGGCAAACACCATCTCACGCCGCTTTACCAATATTTGTGTCTTTTGTGGGTCTAGTTCTGGCAAGAATAGGAAATTTGAGGAAGCTGCTGACTAGCTTGGTAAGGTATTAGCAGAGAAAAAGATTCATCTAGTTTATGGAGGAGGTAACCTTGGGTTGATGGGTTGTGTCTCATAAGCTGCATATGATGGCAGCAGTCCAGTTTTGGGTATCATCCTAACAGTTTTGAGTATGGGTGGTGTTACAGGAAATACAATTGGGGAAGTGCAGATTGTTTCAGATATGCATGAACGCAAAGTTGAAATATTTAGCCATGCGGATACATTTATAGCCTTACCAAGGGGATTTGGAACCTTAGAAGAACTCTTTGAAGTCACCTCATGGGCCCAACTCAAAATCCATCAAAAACCAATAGGCTTGTTGAATATTAGTGGTTTTTATGATGGTCTATTGTCTTTCCTAGATCATGCTGTGAAAAATAAATTTATCTCACCTCTAACTCGACGTATTATTGTCACTACTTCTGATGTTCATCAATTGATTAAACAATTAGAAGCTTTTGTTTCCGAATATGACATAGCCACATCTAAGTTAGATTGGTCAGTTGCTGAGGGTAGCAAAAAGTACAGATTGGCTTGACCTATGCATTTTGTTTTTCCTTTCTTTCTTTCCCATTTTTGTTTTCAATAAATATGTTATTTTTAGCTTGTTCTAGTATGTTGCAAGTTTTTTTTTTCATTAATCTTTGGTTCAGGTAATTTCTTCTACACTCTCTCTTTATCTTTAGACATTGAGGACAATATATTTATTTGGTTGGGGGTAGGGATAGTTGATAATACTTGTGATAACTTTTATGATTATTTTTTCTATTTTCAAAAAAAAAAAAGAGAAAAAAATAATAAATAATAGGTGTTATCATTTCATCTCAATTTTTTTAAATTTATTAAGAGACTTCACTATTCATCTTAGTTTGACTATTCAAATTTATGAACTCTCAAATATAAATTAACTTTCATGCTCATATACCCAAAGCAAGTGTCATAAACTACTCTTCTCACACACACATTTTGACATTTGATTGTGGGTTGTAAATTGAAGATTATTAAGAGTCTATTCTTATATGTTAACAAAATCAACAACCAAAGGTAGTGAATCCTCCTCTTCTTCTCCTCTCCTTTTAAAAAAAAAGAAGAGTAATAATAAATTATGGATACGTTTGGTTTCGACGCCTTCTTAACTCGAGTAATTAAGTTCATAGGGGTGTCTCAACACCTAATGCCCTAAGGTCAACTGATCTGGGAGCTATTGGCCTAAAGCTCGCTACATGGGTTAAAATGAAAGCTTAAGGGAACTAGACATTGCACTATCCACTATTACTATATAAATCTGGTTACATTTCAACCCGAGTGATTAAGTCCGTAGGGGTGTCTCAACACCTAATGCCCTAAGGTCAACTGATCTAGGAGTCATTGGCCTAAAGCTTGCTACATGGGTTATGAATGTACTATATCTTATTCCAAAAAAAAAAATAAAGAGAGAGAGAGAGAGAGAGAGAAGAAGAAGAAGAAGAAGAAGAAGAAGAAATACATTGCTCTGCCTAAGGAAGTAATTTTGGAAGAAAAATTAAAATGAAACTTTGATATTTTCGGTAAAGCCCCATGAACTTATGTTAACTTATAATGAGCACAAAGAAGGTTTGTCAATATCTTGTCTAAGGGTACATGTTGCACACAAAAATGAAGAAGACAAATTAAATATTTTTATCGAGAGTTCATCTATTTGGATAGAATAAACAAAGAATGGGTAAATGAAGACTTAGATATAAATCTAAAAAATCATTATGAAATGATAACGCTTTAATTGCTAGGGACTAGCAATAAGCTGGTTGGAGGGTGTGATGAATACTTAAATTTGTATAATAATAAAGGTTAAAACTATTATTTTATACTATTAATGTCATCAAATTACCTAACTTGTTTATAACTGCATTTAATTGTTAAACTTTCTATTTTGATATAGGTTAAGTGTAATGGGCATAACTTTGCCCTCAAATATCCAATCACTACGTTCTTGATAGTGTTGGAAAGATAACTGATAGCCCTATAAGTTTGGTTTGTAAATTCTTCTCAGATTTGGACTCCTTTGAAGTCAAAAATTGGATTATCTTGGGCTGGTCTGCATGGCCGCGTAAATTGGGCAGTCTTCACCATTTGAGCCATAACTCTCTCCAGAAACGTCCAACTATTATGAGTCTTATCATTCCAGAAATATTTATCACGAGATCCGATTTTCAAAGGGACGGTGCCTAATTTGGTGGAAAATTCGGTGCATGTGTGGAAGACACCAAAGTTAACAACTTTACCTTACCACATTCAATCAACTTGTATTAATTTCTTCCTACCATTTTTGACTTATTTGCCTCTCAATGTGTCTATAAATATAGGCCTTGTAAAAGCATGAGGGCAGCTTGGGTTCCTTGCCAAGTTCACCTTGCATTGTTGTATTGTTGAACTTTTATGATAATCTAATTTCTCTCTTGCTCATTTTATTTCCTCTACTTGTTTTCTTTCTTCTATCATGAATAGCTAAATTCTATTTTTGCTAAGGTGAAGGGTGAAGCTCTTGATATGTGAATAAAGATTTATTTAACTCTTAACATGGTCTTAAAGTTTATATTCATTTTCGTAAATTTATCTACATGCTTTATATTACTTTTCTTATTGAATTGAATTGAATTTTCATCTCTTACTCTTATGTGAAGTGGGGATCTTGACTTATTGTAGACAATTTATGGCACAATGAATACTTGAATCCGTCTAGAACCTGTAACACCCCCTGACCCGACCCGACTGGTCCGACCCAGGGAGCATTACCGGGTTTTCAAAACTTTCTAAATTCACTTTATATATTTCAAGCCATTGAAAATCATATAACTTATATTTAAAAATATGCTTCTAGTGAACCCATCAAATTGTATTTTTTAAAAAATTTCGGCAGAGTTTCCTCTATTTTTCTGATTTCCCAAAACCTGTTTTCAAACACCTCAATTCAAATGCATTTCCACAACAACACTTCAAATCTCATTTCATTCAAATACGCACTCTGCCGTTTAGTACGACTTTCAAACAGTTTGTAAAATAAAACAATTCATAATTGTTTAGTTACAGTCTTTTGAAATTGAAAACGGAAATCATAAAATAATTTAATTACAACACATAATTACGGAACATACTTATATAACTCAATTACAAGTGTTCTGTATATGTATGCATAACTAATTACTTTATACAGGAATATATATATATATATATATCTACCCAGAATGTGGTGACTGTGACTCTGAAGATCTGCCTGCAACTACCTCTTCTTCAATCTTTTGCTTCCCCAATATCCTGGTTACCTATGCGTGATAAACATCAACGCGCTAAGCATATAGCTTAGTGGGTGTACACTAAATAAAATTCAATATCATATAAAACACTGGATTGTAAATTCAGAAATTCAAATATATATATATATATATATATATATATATATATATATATATATATATATATATATATAGAAATAAGCAATTAAAGCTTTAAGTCAAAATTTCAGAAATATAACTATATATAAAACACATTATAATATAATTGAAAAAACTAAATATTAAACTCAGAAATTCATATTACGTATATAACTAAACCATAAAACTTAAATACAGAATGGCAGAAATATATTTATATATACATTCAAAAGTTTCTGGATTTCAGTTTCAATATCATTTATTTATTTTTCCAGAACGTTTTCTAACTATCAATTCTCAATTGGGCCCTTGATACATATAACAGGGTTCGCAGGACTGGATTACGGGTTATTCGGCATCGGAACCGACAGGAACTGCCCGCCGAATATATATACAGTCGGGTTTCCCATTTCAGCATCGGAATCAACGGGAACTGCCAGCTGAAATGGTATCCCTATACAGGTGTTATTTCCGACATCGGAACCAACTGGAACTACCCGTCGGAAACAGCTTCACTCAAGGATTGGCCACAACGGTGACTGCTAATAATCCATAGAGTGATATCAATACAGAAATATCGGCGCAGTACTGCTAATATACCCAATTGGCATGTCAATCTCCTATATCCATATATCCTTATACATATATCGGGGCCAAAATTAAAGTTCAGAGATTACAGATATTTTATTTAATTTGCAAACATCTTTCAGATAATCAAAATTTTCTCAATCTATTCAAAATTTAATATTCATTAACAGTTATAAAACAAAATATTCATAATATATCAAAGAATATATACAGAAATATAAATACATAAAATAACATAATACAGAAAATCAAAATCATTAAATTCGCTATAATCACAATTTTCGTAACTCAAAATCAGTTTCAAATATGATTCACCAGTTCATTCTATCAAAACTTGGGAATAACAGAAAATCTTTCACACTCAATTCCATTAATTCGAAAATCAACAAATATAAGTTTCAATCAAAATCAATAATTAGGAAACCAACAATAGTCATAAAACGATAGTTGTAACTCAGGTTATGGAAATATACACTTAGATTCAAAATTACATATTCTCAGAATATTGCACAAATAATTTCAACAATATACTCAAATGAAATACGAATATATATAATCAATACGAGTATTTAAAATCCAGAAATATATTTCCAAAATTACTAAACATATCAAAAATAGTTGCAGAAACAAATGTACACCAACCTGGTTTCTGTTTTTCGCACAGTTTCTCTTCTGGATTTTCTTTCCCCTTTTCTCTTTCCTTTTCCTTTTCTTTCTTCTTCCTTTCTTCTTCTTTCTTTTCTCTTCATCTTCTCTTCTTCTTTTCTTCTTCTTCTTCTTCTTCTTCTTCTTCTTCTTCTTCTTCTTCTTCTTCTTCTTCTTCTTCTTTTTCTTCTTCTTCTCTCTCTCTTCTTCTTCTTCTTTCTCGGTATCTCTCGGTCTCTTTTCTCTCTATTTTCTCTCTTTTTCTCTCTTTTCTGGAGACTTCACGTCTCCTATTTTTTTTTATAAAATTTTGGTCGTCGCGACCTGTGGTCGCGGTGACCAGGTCGCGTTGCTCTCTAGAGCAACTCCACCGTCTTTATCGCGATCACCCCTCGCGGTACCCTGGTCGCGCTGGTGGTCGCGATGCTCATTGCCAGGATTTTCATTTTTTCATCGCGAGCCAGTCATCGCGATCTGTGGTCCCGGTGACTGATCGCGGTGCTCACTGCCAAGAATCACCATTTTTCATCGCGAGCAGCTCATCGCGATCTGTGGTCGCGATGGCCAGGTCACGATACTCACTGTCTCAGTTTTTTTTTTCAATCTTCTCTTCATGCATCGTTTTCGACCGTTCAATTTGGTCCACCTAGAATCCATAAATTACGATACATTTAATTACATTTTGCACCCCTCAACTTATACATATTTTATTCACATATTCAAAATTAATTACTCGAAATTTAGGATGTTACAGAACCGCATGGTTATACCTGCACCTCTAACAAAAGATTCTTGATTCATTGTAGACAAACAACACCATAAATACTTGAATCCGTCTAGAATCGCATGGTTACACCTGCATATGGCAAAGGATTCTTAATTTATGGTAGTTGATTGGCACAATAAGTACTTGAACCCATTTAACATAAGAAGTGTAGAGTATCCATTGTAATATAACTAAAAGAAAAGAAAAATAATTTGATAGATGTGTAAAGAACTTAAATGGTCTAACTTCCGATTGGAATCTCCTTTGTGTGTGAATTCCAATTGAGTGATAAAAAGGAATTAAATATAACTTAAACCATATGCCAAGAGTGGAACCTCTAACCTTAGCATATTTTAATTTTATTTGTTTCACCATTATCCGTGCTTTCATTCCATAATATTTTCTTTCCTATCATATTTTTCTTGTAGATTTTTTGTTGGTTTTTACAGGATCTAAATCTTCTTCCTCATGGATCGACCCCTGTCTCACCGAGTTAATTTATTATTTCGATACTCCTGCACTTGGGAGTAGAAATCCATTTTCTGGACGTGTCAGACAGACAGCCCGATTCATCCACCTCAGGGTTATGTGGCGATTAGCTCGCACCATCTCTTTGCTGGTTAAGATTTCCACTACCTCAGTTCCTTATCTCAGCCTTAAATTCGTTGGGGCTTGCGCCGATGCAACTTACCCCTAATGCGTGTACCCGGTTGCTATCCTTTTACCTTATTTTTCGAAGGAAAATGATAGGATCCTCAATTGACAAATTAATTAGGCACTGTTTTCAGATGAAGAAGTGTCCTAAAAAGTCCAATGTGGGGGAGTACAAGGTGGATTACTTTTATATTACAGGCTCTGAGATTGAATGTTTAGGTTATAAGCAATTTGCTTCATCGCCCCGTGAGTTTATGGTCTTCTGGTATTTTAGTTGGTTTGACTTTTTCTAACCCTTGATTTGCTTTTTGGCTGCGCAGGTGGTACAGGTCGGATCCCAACGCTCAATAGTAAAGAGAAAGCATTGCTTAAGAGCCTTCTAGAATCGTTTCCGAACGCAGAGGATCTCATCGAGCTAGGGACCATTATTGAGGATCTTCTAGTGGGTTTTGGATTTGTAACGCCCCTAATTTTTCGAATTATGAAAAGTATATTCTTTTTATAGTGCATTTGGAGAATAACGGGTCTAATTGACTATTGGTAAAGTTCATTTGGTAATTGGATAAGTGTGGAATAGTTTTGGAATAATTATTGAGATGGATTGTGATTAAGAGTAAATTTGTGTCATGATAGGATTTTAAGAAGCTCAAGGGTGCAATGTGTAATTAAGAAGATATTTATAATATATATATATATATAATATTATTCATGGAAAAAAATAATAAAATAATAAAAAGAGACGGTGAGTTGGCATGAGATAAGAAGAAGAAAAAAAAAAGAATAAAAAAATAGATAAAAGTAATCTAAAAAAAAAAAACAAAAGTGAGACAGAGAAGTGGTGTGAGGAAGAGAGGAAGAAAAGAAAAAAAAAAGAAAAGAAGAGAAGAAGGAGAGTGAAGCGGGAGAGAAGAGAGAAGAAGAGAGCGAAAGAAGAGAGAGAAAAGAAAGAGAAGAAGAAGGGAAGAAGAGTAGGAAAGAATTATTGTCCAGAAATTGTCCAGGTTCGGTGTACACTAATGTTTGTATTTTTCAGATTTTCCAGAACTTTTTAGAATTATTATATTATATTATTTTTAGTTTATTTATGATATATTGTTTATAATTTATTAATTAAAATTGATTTTGGGATGATTTGATATATATATATTGTTTGTAATAAATTGATTTTGAATATATATATATATATATCTATATATTCTATTAGTGCTAAATGAATTGATATTGATTTTGAATATATATATATTGAATTTTGTAAATGTGTTTATTGATTTGAATTTAATAAAATTTAATTTGACCATAAAGAAATGATATTGTGAAATGGCCCTAGGATACTTGGGCATATATACGGATATAGGAGGTTGGTATACCAGCTGGGTTCACTTAGCAGTACTGCACCGTTATTGATATTAAGAGCCTTCTAGAATCGTTTCCGAACGCAGAGGATCTCATCGAGCTAGGGACCATTATTGAGGATTTTCTAGTGGGTTTTGGATTTGTAATGCCCCTAATTTTTCGAATTATGAAAAGTATATTCTTTTTATAGTACATTTGGAGAATAACGGGTCTAATTGACTATTGGTGAAGTTCATTTGGTAATTGGATACGTGTGGAATAGTTTTGGAATAATTATTGAGATGGATTGTGATTAAGAGTAAATTTGTGTCATAATAGGATTTTAAGAAGTTCAAGGGTGCAATGTGTAATTAAGAAGATATTTATAATATATATATATATATATATATATATATATAAAATATTATTAGTAGAAAAAATAATAATAAAAAGAGAGGGTGAGTTGGCATGAGATAAGAAGAAGAAAAAAAAAAGAAGAAAAAAAAAAGAATAAAAAAATAGATAAAAGTAATCTCAAAAAAAAAAAAAACAAACAAACAAATAAAAGTGAGACAGAGAAGTGGCGTGAGGAAGAGAGGAAGAAAAGAAAAAAAAAGAAAAGAAGAGGAGAAGGAGAGTGAAGTGGGAGAGAAGAGAGAAGATGAGAGAAAAAGAAGAGAGAGAAAGGAAAGAAAAGAAGAAGGGAAAAAGAGTAGGAAAGAATTATTGTCCAGAAATTGTCCAGGTTCGGTGTACACTAATATTTGTATTTTTCAGATTTTTCAGAACTTTTTGGAATTATTATATTATATTGTTTTTAGTTTATTTATGATATATTGTTTATGATTTGTTAATTAAAATTGATTTTGGGATGATTTGGTATATATATATTGTTTGTAATAAATTGATTTTGAATATATATATATATATATGTTATTTATGATATATTGATTTTGAATATATATATATATATGTTGTTTATGATATATTGATTTTGAATATATATATATATATATATATATATATATATATTTATATATTCTGTTAGTGCTAAATGAATTGATATTGATTTTGAATATATATATATATATATATATATTGAATTTTGTAAATGTGTTTATTGATTTGAATTTAATAAAATTTAATTTGATCATAAAGAAATGATATTATGAAATGGTCCTAGGATACTTGGACATATATACGGATATAGGAGATTGGTATATCAGCTGGGTTCACTTAGCAGTACTGCACCGTTATTGATATTGATGTTGATATTACGTACCTCCCTAAGGATTCGTCCTGGGGTAGGGAGACACGTACCTTCCTAAGCATTCGTCCTGGGATAGGGAGATATGTACCTCTATAGGTTCCGAACACTCGGTCCTAGGGTAGGGAGTTATATGTACCACCCCTGGATAGTACGAGCCCCAAGAGCCGATCCTCGGGTTGGGAGTTATGTTCGACAGACAGCCACTGAGAAGTCGAACGGCCCATATTCCAGTCCTGAACTTATGTTAAGTATACGAAAGGGCCAGGATTGAAATGAATAGAATAAAATGTTTATAAACGAATTTAGAAATTGATTTCGTACGCTTTATTTTATTGATTGGATTAAATAATGATATGTTTTTATAGCTTAGTGCTATGACATTTTATTTTGGAAATTTATTTG
Organism: Xanthoceras sorbifolium; assembly: GCA_003430845.1. Classification (NCBI taxonomy): domain Eukaryota; kingdom Viridiplantae; phylum Streptophyta; class Magnoliopsida; order Sapindales; family Sapindaceae; genus Xanthoceras; species Xanthoceras sorbifolium. The sequence continues at coordinate 3,012,631 of CM010616.1, forward strand.
AGTTGCATATAATATGTTTGAATATGATGTTATTTTGAAAAAGTAGAATATTTCATGAATTTTAATAAATAAGTTTAGTGTACACCCACTAAGCATTATTGCTTAGCGCGTTGATTTTATCACGCGCAGGTAATAAAGATACCAGCGGAGAAAAAGACTAAAGAGGAGGCAACTGCAGACAGAGATTCAGAGTCACTATATTTTTGGGTAGTTATATTTAAACTTTGTATGTATCTTATTATGTTAAGCATGCATATATAGAAATTTGTAAAGTTGTTTTATATATAAGTTTTTGTAAATATTTGTTTGATGCTTTATATTTTCAAAGTTTTGTAATTATAACTTAAGTATTGTTTTATTGTAAATGTTTGAAAAAGTCGTACTATATGGCAGAGTGCGCATTTGATTGAGAAATGAATTTTGAAGTGTTACTATTATAATATTTGAGATTTTGTTGAAAAACAGGATTTTTTGGAAAATCAAAAAAACAGAGGAAACTCTGCCGAAATTTTTAAAACTGATTTTGATGGGCTCACAAGAAATGATTTTAAATTATAAATTATTTGGTTTTCAGATTTTAAACAGAGTTATGAAAAGTTTTGAAAACCCGTAACGCTCCCTGGGTCAATCTAGTCTGGTCGGGTCAGGGGGTGTTATAGGATTGGCACCTGATCCGACTTTAGTTAATGAGTTAGACGTGGAGCAGGATATCTAGAGATAGCTAATACATCCCCATCGAGCTCACAGGGAGAGGAAACAGGGTCGGACGAGCCAATGCAAGAGCTTGTTTGTAAGCGTCCCCAGAAGTAGCAGCCAGAGCAAAAAGCAAGCATGTAGAATATGGCTCATCATGGGAAGTTGGGGAGGTTGTCTACCAAAATGTGCCCCTTGTCATTTGCTTCTTCAAAGAAACTTAAAGTGCATGCATCAGACCTGGGCAGCGTTTCTTCGACGTTGTTGCCCCTTTCTTCATTTACTTTTGCCTCTACTAACAAAAGGAAGTGGGTTACCTCCGTCTCTGCTAATATGGGGACTAGGCAGTTGCTACCCCCGTAGGCAAAGAGTATGAGGTGGTTCCTGTTTCCCAGGCCATTTTGGAGGAGCAACACGTGGAGAAAGATCGTGCGAGCTAGCACGAGGTCGTTATACCGATGCGGCTCTTGATGGTCAGACGATTGGTCCTAACGTTAGGGCCTTCCTGAACCATGCCTCAATTACATTTGGTGATTACCTCACAGAGGGCTAGAGGAAGTGCTTGGAGGAGGATATGGGGATGGATCACCACCTCGCCCTAATGCGTTATAGCCTTGTGGTAAGCGAACATGGACGACCTTACTTTCCCCTTGCATTTTATGATGTCGTCATCATAGATATGTATATATTTACCACTTCTCTCTTCTTTCTCTCTCTATTTTTTTTAGACTTCTTGTTTAGCTTACACCAGGCTACTTGTTAGCACCATTTCTTGCCGAAAATGGAGCCTCCTTTCTTCGTGCTTTTGCCCCCTCTTAGGCGATTGTGGGATGTTTTTAATGGTTTTCTTGAGTATGCAAGTTATTTAGGTTGCATTGGTAACTTCGGGTGATTTAAGCCTAAATTGTGCATTGAACCACCGCTCGCCAATTGCAGCCGCTTGAAGACATCTTTCCAGCATAATCCAGAGAAACTCGTGAGTTAAGGTCGCAACTTGCACGCGACTTTACTAACTCGTGAGGACAAAATTCAGGAAAAAAGACAGAGGAATACGCGACTTCCCTCGCGACTTACTCGCTCGTTAGGCAAGTTGCGAAAACCATCAGAGCAGCGAGTGTCGAGACACACACAACTTACCTCGCGACTTACTCGCGAGGGCCAAATTCTCAGCGAGGCCGAGGGACACGCGAGTTGACTCGTGACTTGGCTCGCTAGTTGCCAAGTCGTGAGTGGTGTCAAGTTGGAAACCCTAGTTTGCAGTATAAAAGAAAAAATGAGATTTTTAGAGAGGGGGATCATCGAGGATTTTAAGAAAACAGAAAAGGAAGAGAGAGAAGAAGGAAGAAGAAGAGAGAAGAAGGCCTAGGACACTAGCCATCGGCTCGACTCGCCGGATGACTTCAATTGCTTAAAGGAATCGAATTTGTGCACGAAGAATCTCAGCCGAGACGGTGTCAGACGACAGTCCAGCCGTCGAGAGTTCTTCTTTCACCATTATTTTCTTTAGCCTATTTTGCTCATGATGTTCTTGATGAATTTTATGTATTTTTATTTTCTAGTCATGAACTAATTTCCTATACTAGGGATGATGATTGAACTTATTATGAATTTTGATTGAGATTAATAAATGCTTGGATGATTCGAGTTATTTGATTTAATACTTCATTGATTGTGTATTGCTTGATCACCAATATCCAATATTTTGTTGTTGCGGGTTAAGTACCGAGAGGAGACGCCCACAACATGTTCGATAAATTAACACCATAGCTTAGGAACCAAATAGAGATATATTGGTGTAAGTTATGTGATCTAATATGTTTCCATGTTTATTACATTCTCATATATTTGACATTCATCGAGAGATAGGGTGTTAATGTGTGTTGAATATGTTCGATTTACCTTGAGAGATGACTTTGGATAGCTATATAACATGATCATCAATCATTGGCTTGAATATCCATGCATAGTTATCTTACATTATTAGGATTAGTTAGTGAAATCGGATTCCCTAGTTCCCTTTACCTTTGATAAAAAATACATTCTAGTTTCTAGTCCCACAGTTTACTTAGGTTACAAGTTATCTATCACAACCTTTGAATTAGTATTCTAGATAGCATTAGACTTGGTTATTTTAAGTATTCAATTTCAAATCGTCCTCGTGGGAACGATAATCGGAACTCACAATTCTATATTACTTGTGCCGACCCCGTATACTTGTGGGTACACAAAAGGCGTAACACTGCTCGAGGCTGAGGAGAGTGAAATGCAGATTAGGAGGCTCGACGAGGAGCTTGGGCAGGTGAAGGAAGAACTTGAGACCGTCAATTGTTAGCGTCTCTTACTAAGGCTTTTGTTCACCACATTGTTCGTCTCCATGGTCTTCCCACTTCAATTGTTAGCATCCATGACAAGGTCTTCACTAATTCTTTTTGGCAAACATTATTTCATTTGCAAGGAACTAAACTCTGCATGAGTTTGAGCTATCATCCGCAATTAAATGGCCAAGTGGAAGTAGTAAATTGCACCTTAGAACAGTTCTTGCGATGCTTTGCAGATGGACAGCCCAAGGCGCTGGTTTGAATGGCTTTCCTGGGAAGAGTTCTGCTACAATACCTCAGTTCACTCGTCAACAAAATTATCGCCTTTTGAAGCCGTTTATAGGGTTCCTCCTCCATGCTTGTTATCCTATGTTCCAGACACTACAAAGGTTTAGGCAGTAGATGAAATCCTCCTTGATTGAGATTTAATCTTGCAGAATTTACACCAAAATTTAATCCAGGCTCGCAATCGGATGAAATGCTAAATGGATCAAGATTGACGAGAGGTGAGTTACTAGGTGCACAAGAAGAGATGGAGAACATTAGAAAAGCTTATCAACTTAGTATTTATAAATCTAGAGGCAGCAATTTGATAGGTCCTAATCAGAAGCAAGCAAAAAATTGTAGTTCTCTTCGGGTGAGAACAAACCATAAAGAACTGGGATAAATTTTCTCTACCCTTTTCATTGATTCATAACTTCCTTTTTAAACAACTAGTGTAGCGAAAAAAAAGCTAAAAATCAACGTGCAAATGCCTAAGTCTTTAGGAGACCCAGATTCCCACTACAACAAAAGTAAATAAATAACTACAACATAAGTGAATAAATAACTAGAATTAAGAAATACATGCTACAGAAAAAAAATAGTGCTCCCAACGGTTAGTCGTGGATACGTCCACGACCTCTTCATTGCAAGTACTTTGGATTGGGCTTTTAGGTTTAGGTAGACCTTCTGGGCTTATCAATGCCCACCCTAACGAGAGGATGCTTGTCCTTAAGCTCTAGGCTAGAAAATTGTTGTGTTAGCATGTCTGTAGCTTCCCACGTAGCTTTTTTAGCAGGTAAGCGTTTCCACTGAACTAAACTTTATTCAACAAAGGCCTCTCCTCTTTTAACCCAGCATTTGTTTTGGACTTGCTGAGGTTCTAAGATGATGACCTTGTCATCAGTTACTGGTGGCAAGTCGAATGATGGATTAGTCTGGTCTCCAACGTATCGTTTGAGCAATGATACATGAACACTGGATGAATTCGTGCTATTGCCGGCAGCTGCAATTTATAGGCTACGGGGCCAATCTTGTGCACAATAGGGTATGGGCCGTAGAAACTACTAGCTAACTTTTAGTGTGCTCGCTTAAAAATAGTTTGCTGGCGGTACGGGTGCAACTTTAGAAAAACCATATCACCAACTTTAAAGGAAACGTCCCGACGTTTTGAGTCTGCTATTTGTTTCATTCGGTTAATGGAAACTTCAAGGTTGGACTTGAGTTATTAGAGCAGCTCATCGTGTGTTATGAGGTTCTGATCAACTTCGTGCACGGGCGAAGTGCCATCAGGGTATGCCGAAATTGATGGAGGTAAACGGCCGTAAAGAGCTTGGAATGGAGTCATTCCTGTTGAAGTGTGATAAATAGTATTATACTAATATTCAGCCCAAGCCAAATATGAGCTCCATTTGCGAGGCCACTGACCAACAAAGCAGCATATGTACTGCTCAATACAACTATTTACCACCTCAGTTTGGCCGTCGGTCTGTGGGTGGTATGCTGAACTGAGCGTCAGCTTGGAACCGGACAACTTGAAGAACTCTTGCCAAAATTTGGTGATGAAGATTGGGTCACGGTCACTAATGATAGATCGAGGCATTTCATGAAGTTTGACAATTCCTTCAACAAACTTTTCAGTCACAGTTTTAGCTATAAATGAGTGGCTTAAGGGAATGAAATGAGCAAACTTAGTGAGTCTGTCTACGACAACTAGTATGGTGTCGTTTCCATTGGAGCTTGGTAGTCCTTCAATGAAGTCAAGAGTGATTTCATCCCATACTTGGTTTGGGACGGGTAGTGGCTGTAACAGCCTAGCTGGAGCTGCAATGTTCGTCTTGATATGTTGGTGGACTTCGCATTTTTGGACTTAGTCATGGACGACTTTGTACATTTGTGGCCAGTAGAATTGTTGGTGTAGTCTTTTATATGTTCGAAGAATTCCTGAATGCCCCCAAATTTGGAGTCAAGGACTTCATACAATAATCGTGCTTTCAATGTTGGATTGGCGGGAATTACAACCTTTCATTTATATAATAGTAGCCCATCTCTCCATACAAATGGGCCTTGCGAACTGTCACTTGCTTTCTGACCTATAGCTTAGACGTAAGTGTTAAGTTTAGAGGCTTGCCTGATGTCGTCCTATATGTTCACATCTGAAAAATGGATTGTATTCAGCAATGGACTGTCGCTCTTCCTTGACAATGCATCTGCTACGGAATTCTAACGCCCATGACGGTAGAGGATTTCATAGTCATAGCCTAGCAATTTGGCCACCCACTTTTGTTGTTCTGGAGTTGCAACCCGTTGATCCAAAAACAATTTTAGACTTCGGTGATCGGTCTTGATGTAGAATTTTCGCCATAATAAGTATGGTCTCCACAGCCGTATAGCTTCCACTATTGCCAACATCTCTTTGGCATAGGTTAACCATGAGTGTTTTGTTACTCCCAGTGCCCTGCTCATGTATGCTATAGGTCGGTTTTGTTGAGTCAAGATCGCCCTAATTCCATCACCTGATACATTTGTCTCTATGATGAAGGGTTCAGTAAAGTTACACATAGCTAGTGTAGGGGTAGTGGTCATAGCTTGCTTAAGAGCAAGAAAAGCTGCTTCTACCTCCTCATACCATTGAAATTTCCCTTTCTTGAGAAGGTTGGTTAATAGTCGATCTATAATTCCATATCCTTGGACAAACTTTTGATAGTACCCCGTTAAGCCCAAGAAACCACGTAGCTCGGTTATGTTCGAAGGTTTTGGCCATACTACCATTGCCTCAATGTTCTTATCATCTACTTTAACACCTCGGTGCGTGATGATGTGCCCCAAATATTCCAACTCTTGCTTGCCAAAAACACATTTGCTTAATTTGACAAAAAATTGGTGTTGCCTCAAAATGTTCAGTGTGTGTTGGACGTGTGTTAGGTGTTTATCCCATGTAGGACTATAAATCAAAATATCATAAAAGAATACTAAAATGAATTTGCGTAAATAAGGTCGAAAAATAGAGTTCATCACGGCCTGAAATGTGGAGGGCGCATTGCAAAGCCCAAAAGGCATTAATAAGTATTCATAATGGCCGTTATGGGTGCGAAAAGCTATTTTAGGTATGTCAGGATTGCTTACCCTTATTTGATGATACCCCGCCTTGAGATCGAGCTTGGTGAAAAACAAAGCACCGTACAACTCATCTAACATGTCATCTACTGTAGGGATTGGAAAGCAATCCTTGATTGTGGCAGCATTGAGTGCTCGATAGTCTGTGCAAAAATGCCACGTACCATCTTTTTTCTTTACGAGTAGCACTCGTGAGGAGAATGGATTGGTACTGGGACAGATTAGTCCAGCGTTAAGCATTTCTTGAACTTGATGCTCTATTTCTATCTTTTGATAATAAGCATATCTATACGGTCTCACATTGATAGCCTCAGTCCCTTCTTTAAGAGGAATAGCATGGTCAACTTGACGTGCTGGTGGAAAATTAGTGGGCTCCGTAAATACGTCCGAGTACTCATCCAAAATAGCTTGCATGTCTGGTCGTGTTCTCTCGTGCATGGGTTGCTCGGCAGGCTAAATGTAGAGAGCAAATACGGCTTGTCGATGGCGAAACACTTTAGATAAACCTTACAACGTAGTTGATTGAATGGGTTGGGCTTCAATTCCTTGGAGGCGCCTAGATTGATGTTCCCAAATGAAATTTATAGTTAACTGTCTCCAATCACAAACAACAGAGCCTAATGTCTCGAGCCATTGGATTCCCAAGACCATGTCCAAACCAGTCAAGGGTAATGAAAAGAATTTAAGTAAAAACGTGGTGTCTTGTAACTCTACTAAAACTTTCTCGTACCTTCCTTTACATGATAACTGCTCCCCATTTGCAACTCGCACTGTGAATGGCTTAGTGGGAGTTGCAGGCAAGCAAAACATACTAGCTATTCTATCACTTATGAAGTTATGGGTGGAACCGCTATCGATTAGCGCGACCACTTCATGAGACCCAATTTTTGTGTTGATGCGCATGGTTCTGGGGATAGTCCACCTTGTTAATGCAAGCAACGTGATTTCTGGCTCTTTTATCTCCTTAATTTCTTTAGTATTGGTTGGCTCTTTAACTACTTCATCACACGTGATTCCATCAGTATGTGTGTGCCCCTCCAAAATCAAAAGTTGGGGTACTTGACATTTATGCCCAGGTGTGAATCGCTCATTATAGTTGAAGCATAAGCCCTGGGCTCTTCGCTTCTGCATCTCATCCCATGATAAACGTTTAAAACTAACTGGCGTTGGCGTTGGCATCGCTGCTGGAGCGATGGTTGCCAAAGCGAGTGGAGCTCGTGTGGTATTTGGTCGTATAAACCATCTTTGTCACGTGAGCTGATCGTCTCTCATTCGGGCTAAACTGATGACGTCTTTCAGCAACTGAGGTTTGAACATTCTAATCTCGTCTGCAATTTCTAGTTTTAAACCGCCCATGAATGTCCCTACAAGTGCCTTTTGTGTCCATCCTCGGAGTCGGTTTCCAAGCCTTTCAAACTCCCACTGATAATCTCTCAATGTTCCCATTTGTTTGACTCGGGACAATGCCACATCGAAATCTTCTAAATCAGATGGCCCAAATCTGGCTCTAAGTTCATCTTCAAAAACTTCCCATGTGATGACTTTATATTCCTTGTCGAGCGTCCTCCGAAGCCATTGCCACCATTGATTTGCTTATTCTTCAAGATGAAAGGAGGCCAAGTGAACCTTCTGATCTTCAACAATCTCCTGGAACTTGAAAAATTGGTTCACACGATTGAACCATTATGTTGGATCATCTCCCAAGAATCGTGGAAACTCAAGCTTGGCAATCTGATACGAGAAGGGTCTGTTGTTGTCCCCGCTAGGTCGGCTTTGTCCCTCCCGATTGTAATTATTATGACTTGGTGTGTAACACCCTCTGACCCAACCCGTCTGAATAGACACAAGGAGCGTTACCAGATTTTCAAAACTTTTCTTAACTCACTTTATAATTTGAAAGTCATTGAAAACCAAATGATTTATAAATTAAAATCCTTTCTTGTGAGCCCATCAAAATTAGTTTTGAAAAATTTTACCAGAGTTTCCTCTATTTTTCTGATTTTCCAAAAATCCTGTTTCGAATAAAAACTCAAATAACATAAACATCAACACTTCAAATTTATTTATTAATCAATTGCGAACCCTGCCGTATAGTGCGACTTTCCAAACATTTTCAAATAAAACAATTCATAATTAATATTTACAAATTTATGAAAACAAAAACCATTAAACAACTATTTACAAAACATATGTAAATATCAAATTTACAGACTTCTGTATATGCATGCTTAACTGAATATAATATACAAAACTGTATAACTACCCAATATGTATGGTGACTCTAAATCCTTCAATTTGCAGCTACCTTCTCTCTACTCTTTTTCTCCCTCGGTATCCCTGTTACCTACGCATGATAAACATCAACGCGCTAAGCAATAATGCTTAGTGGGTGTATACTAAAATAAATTTCAATGTAATATAAAGCAATAAATCTTAAATTCAGAAATTCAGAAATATATATATATATATATATAACAAACATTATATACTTCAATTACTGAAACTATATAAAATAAAGTATTTCAAAAGTTCTTGGATTTCAATCTCAATAACATTTCTTTATTTCCACATCATTTTCTGACTTTCAGTTTTGATTGGACCTCTGATACACACACACACATATATATATATATATATATATATATATATATATATATAGGAGATTGACATGTCAATTGGGTAAATTAGCAGTACTGTATATATCAGGGCCATAAAATCAAAATTCAGAGTTTACAAATATTGTAAAGATTTCATATAACCAAAAATTCTCTCAATCAATCCAAAAATCAATATCCATCAACAGTTGTAAAATAAGATATTCAAAATCATATCAAATAATAGAAAACGCAATGTAACCATAATATAAATCATTAAACTCAGCATAAATTATGTTTCTAAATTTTAAAAATCAATTTCAAGAATCATTCACAATAAATTCAATCAAAACTATTTGTATGTACATCAACCTGGATACCGTTTTACGGCAATTTCTTTTTTAGATTTTTCCTTTTTCCTTTTCTTTCTTCCTTTCTTCTTCTTCCTTCTCTCTTCTTCTTCTTCTCCTTCTTCTTTCTCCTCCTTTCTCTCTCTTTTCTTTCTCTTTTCTTTCTTTCTTTCTTTCTTTCTTTTTCTCTCGGTCTCTCTCTCTTTCTCTGGTTTTGCTTCTTTATGAAGTTTCCACCGACCTTTTATTTTTTTTTATAAAATTTCGCTCATCGCGACCTGTGGTCGCGGTACCTGGTCGCGTTGTTCACTGGAGTGATTTCACCGCTTTTATCGCGATCAACTATAGCGGTGCCTGGTCGCGACGTTGGTCGCTATGCTCACTACCCAAATTCAACATTTTCATCGAGAGCTAGTTAGCGCGATCTCTAGTCGCGGTGATTGATCGCGGTGCTCACTGCCTAAAATTACCATTTTTCACCGCGAGCAGCTCATCGCGATCCTTGGTCGTGATACTCACCGCCCAATTTTTCACCCTTCTCTTCGTGCGTTGTTTTTCGACCATTCAAATTGGTCCATTTAATTACATTTTACACCCCTCAAATCATAAATATCATATGCAAATACTCAAAATAAATTCCACCATACTTTTCATATTTATGTAAAATTAGGGATGTTACATGGTGAGCCGCGACTCAAAAGTAAAGCCTCAGATAGCTTAGTGATGGTGTCTTCCAATTGTTGGATCTTATCGATCAAACCAAGTTCCATCCTCCGCAACCCGTTTTGGACTCCTCCAAGTCCCACTTCCAAGAGCTCAATTTTTTCTTTGTTGTTTGCCATTAAACCTGGCTCTGATACCAATCATAGGTCCCAATTAGAAACAAGCAAAAAATTGTAGTTCTCTTCAGGTGAGAACAAACCACAAAGAAGTGGGATAAATTTTCTCTACCCTTTTCATTGAAAGCGAAAATAAAGCTAACAAACAACGTGCAAATGCCCGAGTCTTTAGGAGATCCAGATTCCCACTACAACAAAAGTAAATAAATAACTACAACATAAGTGAATAAATAAATAGAATCAAGGAATACATGCCGCAGAAAAAAAAAAATAGTACTCCCAACGTTTAGTCGTGGATACGTCCACAACCTCTTCATTGCAGGTACTTAGGATTGGGCTTTTGGGTTCGGGTAGACCTTCTGGGCATGCACCCGGATTTTGTTGGAGAACAACAAGCCTTACAGAATCTTGACAATAATAATTATTATATGCAAAATATGCAAATAGTGATGGATCAACAAGTACTGCAATACCAGACAACATTAGCTTCAAATGATCCATTCGAAACGCAACTTAACACAAATTATTACGTGGATCATGTTCAACTGGAGCAACCACCAGCTGATTCACCAAAGCAACTGTGTCCTAGCCTCTGGTCCTGGCAGAATTAGAATCATCTCTTCTTCTGCTTATTCTGATTATGATCCTTTATTGATCATCTTACATCAACCCAACTTTAATTAGCCATATCTTGTAATGACTGCCTTTTATATAACTTCATAATTGTCGTCAAAATCTATTTCTACGTAACGTTTCTTCATATTAACTATTAATATTAGAATCAACAAAAAGTGTACTGTTGATACAAAGATATTCTATATAGTTGCATTACAAGTCTCCCTATGAATACATAATTTTGTATATGCATAATCTCATTGGATTAATATTTAAGGAAGATGCATTGCACCCAAGTTTTTATATATGCAAGTAATTGTGGGTTTCATATTCGGATTGCAGAGAGAACAATAACACCATAAAAACAGGTTTTATGAAGAAGATTGAAATCAGAAGAAACCCGGGACTCAAAACGATTGAATAGTTGATTAGAGAGATAGGGACCAAGGTGGGCCTGAACAATGGGCTTGAGTGTGGCACGGACCAGGTTGGCTTCGGCTCTACCATAGGAAACCGGATCCCTCATCCCCTCTTTTTGCTTCTCCTCCGAATGCTCCACTATTCTCTTGTACTCTATTCTTTCTATCTCAAATCCACCGCATCTCTTTATTCCTCTTTCCACCTCCTCTATGCTCCTCATATATGCCGGGATATTGAACATGTCTCTTGTCTCCTCCTCTATCGAACCCTGTACGTTTCCAACAAATCATCATCATCATCAAATGGAACCAAAGGATATATAGTAGAGAGAGAGTAAGTGCATGCCTCATTTAATAAATCTTCCCAAGCTTGATCCATAGAAATGGTGAAAGGATGCTTAGCTCTTGACTCTGGATCACCTAACTGGTTCTCTGCTGGTTGAGATTCAGGTCTCCCTCCCATCATTATAAACAACACTCCTCCTGCTGCTATCTCCTCTTTTCTGCAATTCAAGAAGTCTTCCAAGTCCTTTTCTGCTTGCTTTGCATATGCTTCAACAACTTCTTTCTTTGCTCCTTCGATCCATGCTCTTCCTTTGTTCCGTGCCGCTGACCTTTTATCCAAAACTCCATCTGGTATCTGACCATTACTAATGCCTATATATTACGTACACACAAAACACACACTACAGCTACAATAAAATTATATAATATAACAATGAAATACTAAATAATTATATATACCTTGGAAAGCCAGTGTAAAGCACTCAAGCTCACCGCAATATGAAGCTTCCCATTAGGAAAAAGACGATGATAAAAAGATCCAGGCACACCAGCAGCATAATACTGTCTTGTTTTTCTAACATCAGTATTATGATCAGAAAATACGCTAGTACTCAATGATCGGAACAAAGAGTTAAAATCACTGGTGGGAAGATCAGAAAAGAAGACTTCGAATTCGGGCTCGAAACCGCATTCCTTAACATAACGCAGCCTCACTGTCTCCACAACCATGTCAATGGTGGCCAAAGTGTTGTAGCCAGTAGCACAACCCAAGTCAGCTATTCTTAGAGAAATGGAGTGTTCAGCCTTCTCCTGCTCCTCCTTGGTTTTGAAGAAGACTTCATCGACTGATTAATAGCATTTACAAGCAATGGTTTGCATAAGGTGATGGCAGATGCTGGAGCTTGTGATTTCTTTGCATAGCTACCATTATCATCCCCACCTTGCATACAAAGAACTCTCTGAAGACTTCCATTAATCCATGTTTGCAACTCTATCTTCTCTCTTCTACTTGCTTGTATGCTCGTCAAGGACTCCATGAAAATATAATATATATATATATATATATATATATATATATATATATATATTGTGTGTGTGTATATAGGGTATATCTTGCCTTCCTTTAATTTGGTGTCGCCCCTTAAAGCATATCAAGGAAAGGAATATATTTGAGAAGAAGTGAGATGCTGAATATTGTCCCACAATATTAAGGCAAATATTGGAGCAACTTTCCTATGTGTTTTGCCTATTCCTACTCCAAATTTTGCTTCTCCTCTATGTTAGTGTACTTTGCATAGGAATTTCAAACCATGACACTCTTCACTGTATTTCATATATTAAAATAAATATTATAATAACTATTTTATCAAATCCTTGTCAAAAGGGTTTCATTAATTCATGCCTTTAAATCAGACATCAAACAAGAAAATTAATATATAAAAACGAGTGCTAAAAAATTATTGCAAGTTTAAAACTAATTAGAACGTAATTATTTATTTCTAAAACGGAAAAAAAATAAATAAATCATTATTGTTTAGTTAATATTTGCTTTTCATTCAATAATAACATTTTTCGTTACTTCACAATTAATAAAACTTTAAACGTATATGAAAAAAAAAAAACTTAAGATAAGAATTATAAAATAGGTTTATGAAACGTTAAAGAGGGAAATATAAAGTATATAATTATGTATTCTAAATAGATATTTGTGTGTAATTTTCTGCTCATTATTTCCTTGTTTATAGTTGTTGTTTGTTACTCACCTCGAGATGCAAGGCATATATATATATATATATATATATATATATATATATATATATATATATTGCCAAACATTGTGGAATGAGATTATGCAGATTATTATTATTTCCAACCTTTCCTCTTTATCTCCTTTTCTTCCTTCCAGTTTCTCTGTTCTAGTTACATAAAAAAAATTATTCATATCATTTTGTTCCACTTGCTAATAAGATTACACATGCACACGCGCACGCGCATGCATAACACACAAATGAGGTTTCAATAAAAATTAAGACAATCTAATTTCCTTTTAAACATATATAAAGTTATATATTTTTTCTTAATTAAATTATAAGGATTAATCCAAACTCTTACATTAAGTGGGTTCAAGTACTTACTATGCCAATCATCTACCATGAATCAAGATTCATTTGGTAGATGAGTCAATTTAACCATGCATTTCTAGAATGATTAAAGTATTCATAGTGTTATTTGTTTACGAGGAATAAAAATATATTTGCTATAGCGGCCAGTTTAACCATACATTTTTAGAAGGATTCAAGTATTCATTGTGACAGTAATTATCTATTATGAATCAAGACCCCCCCACTTATATAAGAGAGATCAAGATTAAATTCAATTCAATTAAGAAAATGAATACAAATCATACGAATGTATTAACATATGTATAATTGAATTGGATTGTTGTGGGTGATTTTTCGACTTAGGATTGTCGTATTATGAACCCTATACCAAAGCCCAAATATGCAATTTGGGCCCAAGATGTCCAAACGGGTAAATACGCATTTCTTAAAGCAGAGGAAGATCTCGGCAATCATATGAAAGTCAAGATTACAAGCGTTTATCCGAGGCACTTCTTGGATAAGCGTAAAGAAGAAGTCTTAGGCCACCTACCACATTAAATACTCTTGCAGATCCCTGCCACCTATCAAATCAACTCTGCAACGCCGATTGAAGCGCCATTTCGTTCAGAACTCTATGCAATTAATGCACCTGACAATACTAAATATACATGCATTTAAAGCTAAGCGCATCTATACAATGACATTAATTGCGATGCAACTGGAGCCACACAACCAGTCATGTCCCTCGAATACAGTTCCGAAAAAAATCATGATTGAAAAGAGAAATAGAAGGCCGACCATCAGGGCACCTAACTAATAATGCCCCGACTGGGACCATGCCAGGAGAATGTTGGTTTCCTATAAATAACTCCAAAAAGGAGGAATAAGGTAACGTTCTTACATACAAAAAACAGAATACTCTGTAATCTTTGTTACGAGATCTTTTATCTTACAAAAATTGACTTGATAGTCAGAGTTTGATTGTCGAAAAAAATCCGGCATTCCTTAACGATCATTCTTTGATTACAGATTCAGTCATCCAACGACTTCATCTTCAAGCTTTTATCGTGGCCGAGCACTACAACACAACAGCCAACCACTTCGTTGCTTCATGTGTTGTGTTTGACTATCGTTGACCATGTGATCCAATTTTCACTGTCAATAATTTGGAGGTAGAAGGAGGGCGTGTTTCATCCCTCTGAGGATACCTTGAAACAATGGATCTGCGTGACCAAAACAAAGAGCGCAACCCCCAGCAAGCAACACCAACAGAGATCCCACTGTCTCCGATCAAACAAAACCCCCATGAGCTTCGCCATACTAGATAACACGCTAGATGCTTCACTCCCACCTCCCCCGATCACCCCACAAACGGAAATATCCACTCAAAAAACATGCACCAAGTAGAATATCATTTCCAAAGACTCATGGAGATCATAGGCAACAAAGTCACTACTCCTCCAAAAGGAGGAGACAAAGAAGCTAGGAAGCACGAACACTTCAAAACTCTCGCGTGTCGTACCCGTACTGGTGTCGGACATGCTGACACGCGAGGACACACGTGTCTGTTGACTTCTGAAGACCTTTGACCAAGGGACATGGCAGGGACACGTGGAGGACACAGATGGGGCCGTTTTGTAATTATTTTTAAAAATAGGGTCAATTTATAAATTTTAAAGGTTAAAAATGAAATTTAAAAGTTCAATTAGGTTTTTCTTCTTCTTCTTTCATTTGTTGGTCTAAAATTTCAATTAGGTTTTAATTCCACTGCCAGTGGTAGTATTATTGTTGATGAATGAAGTTATTTTGTTAGAACTTAAGAATATATTTTATGACTATTTTTTGTTGCAATGATATTTTATGAATTATATTTTATGAATTGACTAGTTTTTTATGATGTTTTATAAATTATGTTTTATGAATTGACTACTTTAATTATGAATGAATGAAGTTATTTATATTTTAAATATAAATATAAAATATATATTCTTTTAATTGCCGTGTCCGTGTCCTAGTTTTTTGAGATTTGCCATGTCCCCGTATCATTCCGTGTCGTATCACCATGTCCGTGTCCGTACTTCTTAGCAAAGGAGGTGTGGGTCCCAGTAACGAATCCCCTTCCCATAAGATACGTGCTAATAAAAGGAAGGAGACATTACAACGTTAGGAGCTTTTCTTAAGCGAATCTCCTTCTTATTCAACTAGCAGCTAAAGGACGAAGAAGAGTCCAGTCTGAAGCAAGTGCAAATGTCACCGAGAGAATAGCCAAAAATCCCATTCTAGCACAAGACGAATGATGCCCAAGCAAGCATGACAACACTATGAAAGTGATTTCAGCCAAAGACAAACAGAATCTCAAGGAAGTCAAGAATCGAGCTATGTTGACAGCTCTGTCGATGACAAAAACTTTATGTAAGGAGAAATTCAACGACTGAAAGAGGGATTAGCAGGTCCAACGTAGGAATCGACCCCTAACAACTTGATATGATATAAGAACAGAGAATTCATAATATTATTATTAGAGCATATCCAAGAATACTCTAAAATATAGTAAAAAATATATTTTAAAATTTGTTGTGCTCCAATAATATTCCATCCTACAAGCTCCAAGAAAAATATTTAAGAGATTTGGTTGATGAGTCCCTAGATTTAGAGATCCAAATTTGGATCTCTAAATTTAGTTTTAATAATTCATATTCTCATTTTGCCCTTATGTCCAAAGTTATAAATAAATATTGGATATTGATATCCTTTTTAATTTTTTTTAATTAAATTCAATTAATATATAATAAATTGTAATTTGTAAATCCTTTTACTATAAAAATTATATCATTACAAAGGTCTCATCTAGATATTTAAAATGAGAATAATATTGAATATTTATTTTTTTTAAAAAAAAATTGAATAATTATTATTCCTATACTTCATATTATAGATTTAAGTTAATGTAAATTAGAAATTATATAAGAAATTATACACCAATAAAATTATATTACAATTTTAATAATTAAAAATGGTATTTATTGACGTTCGAATTTGGTCAACGAAATTATTAGTGATTAATGATAATTTGAAGGGTGAAAATGAATAAAAAGGATTGATACAGGATTTTTAAAGTGGTTCGGCTTAAAAAGATTGTCTACATCCACTGTTCGTTATATTTCAGTCAAGCTCGCTAAGTGAATACGCAGAGCTCGCATTAAGTGTTTTCTTTGAGAAAATTTGTAACCCTTTTAACAGAGATGACTTGTCCCTTTTATAGTGTGAAGGGATCGAAGTCATTCTGTTTTACATAAGAGTCTAATTACATGAATTAAGGACTAAATTATATCCCTAAAAATCATAATCTGATTTGAATACAATTGTTGGAATTTGGGAGTTTGAGATTGATTGAGAATCTGCTAGATGACCGAATAGAATCTCTATATCCTCGGGATTCTCCTTTTGATTGGGGCTTTGAGCTGTGTGCCACACGGGCTGGGTAGTGTGCGATATGCAACCAAACTGTTGGTGAGGAGTGGTAATTGATTCCCTTAGGTGTTATATCGCTGGTTGCTTCGCATAAAGTTTCCTTAGTTCGTTGGGCCTTACTTTTCCGCCATAACTCATATGGGCTATGTTGACTTGTTTGAGCCTGTTGGGTATGTCTGCGTTTTTCGGCCTACTTGGGCCGTGAGTAATTTGGCACATAACATTAGCCCCCCAGCTTCTAGCTCGATGATTTCGTTATGGAAGCTGATACGGTTTTCTTCTACGAGTTGTGGTTTCGGGAGCAGTTACCAGTTCGTTTGTTAGGAAGGTCATGAGTCGTCTTTTGAGGTCGCTGGTGCCAGGTTATAAAGGCGGTTACCCTTCTGGTGAGTGGGAAATGTCACGTCAACCATCACGCTGTCCATAGCATTAAATGTACGTTAAATCAGTAACCCTTTGAGTATCCCGCAATATCCTCAGGTTAAATATCGGCCGTAGATATTTCTCCAGCTTATTATTACTTTGATCCAACAGTTTGGGTCCATTGGTTATATATGGGGCATTCTTTATTATTTATCTTAACTTTTCGCAAACTCTTCTGAAATCTACTTTTCCTCTCTTCAAGAATACTCTTCAAATAGGGGGATGCGTTTCATCTTCTCCTGCTGTTTCCAGTCGTCGAAAATATCTCGAAGCCTGCGTTTGTCTATGCGAGAGTGGGTCCGTCCTTTGTTTTGCTTACTGCAACTGTTGTTTTTCTTTGCGGTGAGTTTTCTGCTTCCTTTTTTTATTGTTGTTTCTCCTGGTCCTCTGAGTCTCCTGTCTAGTTTCTTCGTGCACTTGAGTCTTCTTCAGGCGCCTGAAAATTACGAACTTTTCTCTTCTTTTCGTATTTTTGTTGAATCTGTTTGTGTAGTTGCGACCCTCTGGTACCTTTGGCGCGAGCTCTTAGGTTGTGGTAGATGCTTAGGTTTTCTTCTTGCAAACTGATTTTAGGTTATTCCTCTACTATAGATATCTGGTTCTATCACTAGTCATTGAGGAGTCGAATTGCCTTAGGAGAGGCTTTTATGTCGGCTCTTTCTAGAATTCATTGGGAGGATTTGAGACTCACGGCGAAGTCTTTCCACTTTTCTAGTGGTCATCACATGCTGGTGCCTGTTGTGACAGATAGAGTTGCCTATCCCTCTCCTAACTACATTGCCATCAGTCAGCACCACCTGATTGTGGGGTTGAGGTTCTCTATCCCAGGGTTCCTTATTGACATTATGAACCTCTTGAAGGTCGCCCCAATGCAGCTTACCCCGACTCTTATAACTAGCTTCTTACCCTTTATCTTTCATTTAGAAGGCATGGGGTTCCTCATCCAAGTGACAACGTCATCAGATACTGTTTCTCCCTAAAGCAATGTCTCTTGGCAAAGGGCACATCTGAGGACTCCGCTAACAATGGGATGCACTATCTTAGTGTGCAGGCAGGTGAATATAAGGACCTGCTGCAGGGGGACCCCAGTTTGAATGCGAAAAACTACAAATCATCATACTTCTTCATTAGGGGCCCCGAAATCTAGCTCTTAAGAAATAAGAGCTTCGTGTTGATGCCTAGGGAGTCTTTTCTGTAGATGCTGATAGAGCTTATTATTTTTGTTGATGTCTTGCACTTATTCTTTCCTTTGCTTGTAGAGGTGCTTAAGCCTCATTATATTTTAGGAGGAGAAAGAGGCGTTTGATGCCCTCAAAGCATTTATACTGGGGGATCTAAAGGAGCTCGTTGAGTATAAGCGGGTTATTAAAGAGCTCCTGGTGAGTTTCAGGCTCGCTCCCAAACGTGGGGAGGTGCTGTGGCTTAACAAGGTGCGGGGTACCCAAGAAGTAGCTGCGCCGTATACCTCTAGCAGAGGAGTTGTTCATGGCTAGAAAGTTCAAGGGATGGTTCTTACTCGTTCTTACCACAAGTGACAAATTGGCAGTGAGCAACAACAACAACAATAACGCTCGCAGCAGGATCAGATGGAGAGGCTGAATACATTGAACTGCCCTTCCGCCAAGAGGGGAGTTGATTCTTCTCCTCTTTCTGTTCCTTCCAAAAAGGTCAGATCATAGGGACCTAACCAAAATAGCCAGTCTTTACTCCTGAAGGGGTCTGCTCCAAACCTTTCACCTTCTCCTACGGGAGCTCGTATAAAGGGAAATGAGGTCGATTTTGATGTCTCCGTGGAATAACTTGTCTAGAGGGGGATGCCTACTCATTCTGATATGGTGGGCAAGGGTGTTCTCCGATCTTTGAGCCGAGATCGTGGTCCGGTTGTGAAGAAATATCTCAGGTGAGCTCCGATCCTTTACTAAGAGTTCCTCAAATGTGGCTTAAGCCAACGTATTGAGAAGGATAAGAGCCCATACCTCCGCCATGCACTTGTTCGTCACGCCCTCATGGTAATTTGTTTTTTTTTAGGTATAGAGGTATAGTTTGTTCACTATTTTCCTTTCTTTTAGACAGCCTGCATCGCATATAAAGATATGCTCGAATCTGAGGAGAATGATGTGGAAAGAATGGAGCTGCATGATGAACTTAAGAAGGTGAAGAAGGATCTTACTGTTGGGGCAGGTTGCAAAAAGCAGCTGGCGGTGGATCTTAAGGAAGCTCGGGCCTGTGAGAAGGCCTTGGAGATAGAGGTGGAAGAATCGGCTGCTAGGGCGGCCGAGTTACGGGCCAATGTTGAACAGGCTCAGGGCGAGCTGGCTCATTCTCAAGGACTCTTGGAAAAATCAAAGGAGGATTTGGCCAAGAAAAACGAGGAGCTCGCCTAGAAGGAGTTGAGCTAGGAAGAAGGGAAAGTGGCACAGGTTGACGAGGCCTAAAATTATCTTCTCTACAGTATCTGGTTCCGGTATCTGTACTTACCGTTGGATTTTCTAGGTCCATCTGTTGGAGAATTGATTGGAAATTTTGAGGAGCTACAGGCTGCGGGTGCTATTGAGTTTCCTAAGGAAGGTTGTGAAGCGCAAGGCGAAACCGACGGTCAGGTCGCTCCAGGGGGTGATGGCCCTCCGACTGGTCGGGATTGACCTTTAACGTCTCCTCTTCCTCCTTCTCCAAGGCTTACTGACTCATCACATCCGCGTAGTTCCTCACACTCGGATCAGACGTCTTCTCCTCCACATCGAACATATTGTGCCTCTCCAGTGAGATCATTCTGTTCAATCTGCAATCATTTTACGGTCATCATCCTGGCAAGGTCATACAATTCTACCTTCCATCTTTCAACATGATTGTCATATGTCGAACCTTCGATCATTCTTCAACATGATTGCCATATGCCGCGACCTCCGATCCTTATTCAACATGATTGCCATATGCCGCGACCTCCAACCCTTCTTTAACATGATTGCTATATTCCGCGACCTCCGATCCTTCGTTAACATAATTTCCATATGCCACGACCTCCGATCATTCTTCAACATAATTGCCATATGTCACGACCTCCGATCCTACTTCATCGTGATTGCCATATGCCGCGACCTCCGATCTTTCTTCTGAAGGGAGTTTTAGAAAATGTTTGATAATCGTATAACATGCAGAATTAGGTTTAAAAAATTTTCTTAGTTTGAAAAATAGTTTTTCAACCAGGAACGAGTTCCTGTATATAAGCAGAAAAAGATTCCATGAAACTATATACCTTTTTCTTGATTTTCCGTTTCTGATTCCTCGATCTACCACCAAATCTTTCGAGCTATGACCCGAAGTCTGATAACGTGTTTGTGGGCACGTAAAAGCAAGAGTTAGAGGTCACGTGAAAAGAATGGATGGAGAATCTCTCCAGCCTAGAGCCAGCCGAACCTGCAAGAAAGTGGGTTAGAAAAAAAAACTTTTTGCATTTCTTCTCTCTTTCTCTTGGCCGAATTCTTTGTCTCTATTTCACTTTTGTGTTAGGTTAATTTTTCCTAACTATATAACTCTTATATAGTAGCTCTTTAGGGTTTTGGTTTGACCAAATCAAAATAGGATTCCTAATCCTTTTTATTTTTGATCTCCTAAAAACTTTAACCTTTGACTTTTATGACTATTAAAATAATCTAATTATTGTCCTACTCATTATTTAATCACATAACCTCATATTGAATAAATCGAATTAAAAATTCATAATTATTAATTTCTGTTATTTTATTAAATATTTAATTAATAAAATAATCACATTATTTAATTATTATCTTTTATTTAAATCGCATTACTTTCGTAACACAATTAATTGGACCATCCAATTAATCTATCGTGACCCTCGTTACCAACAACTATAAGGGCTAGCAAGGGGACCTAATGGACCCACAGTTTTGAGCTCAAATAATACTTAGTAATATTAATTAAAACTCTTTAATTAATATTTCACGATTATTAACTTCGTAGTTATTCCACTAAAAACGCGAGGCTGCACTATCTGAACTGTATATGTGTTTATACAATCTGACGTTTCAGTGTCCATTGATATAGCTAATTGCATATAGTGTGATCCTCCACAAATAGTTCATAACTAGAGCTGAGTCATAAAGTCTGTTATACCCCTCTAGAAATATCTTTTCCTTTAAGTACAATTGATTCTCTAATGAACAATTAAATCCTGTCTTTCTCACGGAAGAAGGAGAGCGCTCATAATCGTTCAAGCTTCGAATCAACCCTTAATAGAACTACTCATCTATTTTAATCAAGAAGGAGTGGATTCCACTATTGTATTCAAACCTTCCCAGCCACAAGGCAAACCGCAACTCCAAGATACAAAGGTATTGGTTGAGCTTCACATCAACCTCACTCATGGTTAATCAAAAACCACAATCCAACCTGAAGGAGTCGATAAGACACTCAGGATTAAGATCACTTATACATAGCTGTCGTTTATCGATTGTATTTGAATCTCATATACTAACGGATTTTGGTGAGAGATTCATATAAATCGTAGCCCAGTCCTATATGATCTCATCATATAAGTTGTCTCTATACTCATGTCAACTACATGAGTGGTCTAGGTTAAGACCACTGTACTTTACAGAAAGGACCGCAATAGTAGATCAATCACAAACAAAGTACCCATATTTGTTTGCTCTCTACGGACTCTTTAGATTGCATGTCTCAAAATGAATCATCTCTATATATGACGATCATATACTCATTCTGAGATTACATCTTACAATCTAGGATGTTCTTGCACAATACGAATGTATTATTGAATATAAAATATTTATAAACTAGAATGATAAACTGAATAATTCTTATTAAGTCATTAACCATTTACAATTACAACCTTTAAGGCATAAATCCTAACAATCTCCCACTTGCACTAAAGCAGATGAAACATGTCTCGTAATCCTAGACCCTCTAGGTAACCTTTAAAGACTTTAGTCGTCAAGGTCTTCATAAATGGATCAGCCAGGTTATCTTACGATGCAATCTTCGTCACGACCACGTCTCCTCGCTACACTATCTCTCTAATGAGATGATATTTCCTCTCTATATGCTTCCCTCTTTTATGGCTTCTTGGTTCTTTGGAATTTGCCACAGCTCCACTATTATCATAATAAAGTGTCATGTGACACGTCCAGAAAATGAATTTCTACTCCCAAGTGTAGGAGTGTCGAAGTAATAAATTAACCCGGTGAGACTGGGGTCGATCCACGAGGAAGAAGATTTAGATCCTGCAAAAACCAACAAAAATCTACAAGGAAAATATAATAGGAAAGAAAATATTATGAAATGAAGGTGGGTATAATGGTGAAATAAATTAAATTAAAATATGCTAAGGTTAGAGGTTCCACTCTTGGTATATGGTTTAAGTTATATTTAACTCCTCTTTATCACTCAATTGGAATCCACACACAAATGAGGTTCCAATCGGAAGTTAGACCATTTAAGTTCTTTACACATCTATCAAGTTATATTTCTTTTCTTTTAGTTATATTACTATGGATACTCTACACTTCTTATGTTAAATGGGTTCAAGTACTTATTGTGCCAATTAGCTACCATAAATCAAGATTCCTTTGCTAGATGTAGGTATAACCATGCAGTTCTAGACGGATTCAAGTATTTATGGTGTTGTTTGTCTACAATGAATCAAGAATCCTTTGTTAGAGGTGCAGGTATAACCATGCGGTTCTAGATGGATTCAAGTATTCATTGTGCCAAGAATTGTCTACAATGAGTCAAGATCCCCACTTCACATAAGAGTAAGATATGAAAATTCAATTCAATTCAATAAGAAAAGTAATATAAAACATGTAGATAAATTTACACAAAGGAATATAAACTTTAAGACCATGTTAAGAATTAAATAAATCTTTATTCACATACCAAGAGCTTCACCGTTCACCTTAGCAAAAAAAGAATTTAGCTACTCATGATAGAAGAAAGAAAATAAGTAGAAGAAATAAAATGAGCAAGAGAGAAATTAGATTATCAAAAAAGTTCAACAATACAACAATACAAGGTGAACTTGGCAAGGAACCCAAGCTACCCTCAAGCTTTTACAAGGCCTCTATTTATAGACACATTGAGAGACAAACAAGTTAAAAACGGTAGGAATAAATTAATACAAGTTGATTGAATTTGGTAAGGTAAAGTTGTCAACTTTGGTGTCTTTCACACATGCACCGAATTGTCCATCAAATTAGGTGCCATTCCTTTGAAACTTTGATCTCGTGATAAACATCAAAGTTGTAGATAATTCTCTTATCTTTCTGGAATGATGAGGCTCATAATATTGGGAATTTTCTGGGGAAAGTTATGGCCTAAAGAGGGAAGACTGCCCAATTTACTCGGCCATGCAAACCAGCCCAAGATAATTGAATTTTTGACTTCAAAGGAGTCCAAATCTGACAAGAGTTTACAAACCAAACTTTAGAGCTATGAGTTATCGTTCTAACACTATCAAGAGCGTAGTGATTGGATATTTGAGTGCAAAGTTATGCCAATTACACTGAACCTGCATCAAAATAGAAAGTTTAACAATTAAGTGTAGTTATAAACAAGTTAGGTAATTTGATGACACTAATAGTATAAAATAATGGTTTTAACCTTTATTATTATACAAATTTAAGTGTTCATCACACCCCCCAACCAGCTTATTGCTAGTCCCTAGCAATTAAAGCGTTATCATTTCAAATGATTTTTCAGATTTATATCTAAGTTTTCATTTACCCATTCTCCGTTTGTTCTATCCAAATAGATGAACTCTCGACAAAAATATTTAATTTGTCTTCTTTATTTTTGTGTACAACATGTACTCTTAGATAAGATATTGACAAACCTTCTTTGTGCTCATTATAAGTTGATATAAATTCATGGGGCTTCACCGAAAATATCAAAGTTCTATTCTAATGTTTCTTCCAAAATAACTTCCTTATGTAGAGCAATGTATTTCTTCCTCTCTTTCTCTCTCTCTCTCTATTTTTTTTTTTGAAATAAGATATAGTACATTCATAACCTATGTAACAAGCTTTAGGCCAATAACTCCTAGATCAGTTGACCTTAGGGCATTAGGTATTGAGACACCCCTGCGGACTTAATCACTCGGGTTGAAATGTAACCAGATTTATATAGTAATAGTGGATAGTGCAATGTCTAGTTCCCTTAAGCTTTCTTCTTAACCCATGTAGCGAGCTTTCAGCCAATGGCTCCCAGATCAATTGACCTTAGGGCATTAGGTGTTGAGACACCCCTATGGACTTAATTACTCAAGTTAAGAAGGCTTCGAAACCAAACGTATCGATAATTTATTTGAATATTCAAACTAAGATGAATAATGAAGTCTCTTAATAAATTTAAAAAATTTGAGATGAAATGATAACACCTATTATTTATTATTTTTTTCTTTTTTTATTTGAGCATAAAAATAAATAATCATAAAAGTTATCACAAATATTATCAAACATCCCTCCCCCCAACCAAATAAAGACATTGTCCTCAATGTCTAAGGATAAAGAAAGAGTGTATAAGAAATTACCTGAACCAAAAATTCATGAAAAGAAAAACCTACAACATACTAAAACAAGCTAAAAATAACATATTTATTGAAAATAAAAATGGGAAAGAAAGAAAGGAAAAACAAAATACATAGGTCAAGCCAATCTGCGCTTTTTGCTACCCTCAGCAACTGACCAAACTAACTTAGATGTGGCTATGTCATATTCGGGAACAAGAGCTTCTAATTGTTCAATCAATTGATGAACATTAGAAGCAGTGACAATGATACGTTAAGCTAGAGGTGAGATAAATTGGTTTTCCACAGCATGATCTAGGAAAGACAATAGACCGTCATAAAAACCACTAATATTTAACAAGCCTATTGATTTTTTATGGATTTTGAGTTGGGCCCATGAGGTGACTTCAAAGAGTTCCTCTAAGGTTCCAAATCCCCTTGGTAAGGCTATGAATGCATCGGCATGACTAAACATTTTAGCCTTACGTTCATGCATGTCTGAAACAATATGCACTTTCCCAATTATATTTCCTGTAACACCATCCACACTCAAAGCTTTTGGGATGATACCCAAACTTGACTGCCGCCATCATAAGCAGCTTTTGAGACACGACCCATCAACCCAAGGTTACCTCCTCCATAAACTAGATGAATCTTTTTCTCTGCTAATACCTTACCAAGCTGGTCAGCAGCTTTCTCAAATTCTCTATTCTTACCAGAACTAGACCCACAAAAGACACAAATATTGGTAAAGTGGCGTGAGATGGTGTTTGCCATTGTTATGCACGCTTTTTTTTTTTTGTGAAAATTTGTAGGGTTGTGAGAACTGGAGAAGATAGAGAAGTGTCTTTAATAGGGCTCATAAAGAAGATGAAATCATGGAAGCTATATGACTAGGTCTACATTGGCAGATGGGTGTCAGTCTAGAGTATAAAATATCAAAAAGAGTGGCTGACCTGTATTTGTACAAGTAGGTGTGATTGTGGCTCACATCTTCCTCTGGTTTTACGTCCAGAAACGGCTTGAACGCCCTCTATAGGTCGAGGATAGGCTTCCCATCCAATTTTCTTATAAATTGGCAAACAGGGTCTTTTAAAGTCAGATTCCTAAAACTGTATCGCTCCTGTTCTTTTTGAAATTGGTTCCATAAAGCGAGGATTGCAATATGCACATATCCACTAAGATGCATCTCAAGAGTCAACAAAATATCGTCTAATGACTCCTTACTCAAGCCATCCTTAATGAATTGTATTTTATCTTCTAGATTTACAGACACCATTCCAAGAGAACGACAGCGTGTGTTACAAGTCATGCGAGCACACTTATAACATACATCCAATTTCTTTGCTCTTTTTTTTTTTTTTTTTGCATAACTGCTTTTACCCAGACCAGGCATGTAAGTAGCAAATGAATCAGAGAACTCACCTGTCAATCTTACCTTGGCTTCAATCAGCCAGCATACCTCAACAGGGATGCCCTTGCACATTAGCATCCTAATCTTTCGGACCGTTCTTTGTAAATTTTCATCAAAGCTTTTTGAGGAAGTAAGGGAAAACGATTTTTCAATTTATTGATAATTTCTTCCATTTTTGTGAAAAAGAAAAGAGAGAGAAAAGAGAATGTACAAAGCAAGATTTTTTTTTATCAGCTATTGTGGGAGACTGAAAAGACCAACTTGAAAAGTCACGGAGTATCATTATCCACCATTTAACCGAGAAAATAGAAAAAGGAAAAACAAAAACAAAAATACAAAATTAGCCTGCAATCACAAAAAAAAAAATAGAGTTAGAAAGAAATATGCAAACCCAATTCAAATCATATCAATGGTTTTCATAACATGGGTCTGAAAGAGGAAGAGTCTCTTTTTCTAAAACTTGATTTTCTAGAAATGGTTTAAGTCTTTGACCGTTCACTTTAAACACGTTACCATTCCTAGGGTTCTCAATGTTAATGGCCCCATAAGGATACATATGTTTCACAACAAATGGAGCGCTCCACCTAGATCTCAATTTTCCAGGGAATATGTGAAGTCGAGAATTATAAAGTAAAACTTTTTGCCCAACATCAAATGTTTTTCTTAAAATTGATTTGTCATGAAAGGCTTTGGTTCAAACTTTATGAATTCTCGAATTCTCATATGCATCATTTCTTAATTCCTCAAGTTCATTCAGTTGTAACTTACATAATTTGCAAGCATCATCAATATTTTAATTAAAAGTTTTGATAGCCCAGTAAGCTTTATGCTCAAGTTCCACAGGCAAGTGACAAGGTTTCCCATAAACTAACCGATAAGGTGACATACCCAAAGATGTTTTGAAAGCAGTACGATAAGCCCAAAGTGCATCATTTAGTCTAAGTGACCAATCTTTGCGATTTGGATTAACCGTTTTTTCTAAAATTTGTTTTATCTATCGATTAGCTAGTTCAACTTGTCCACTTGTCTGAGGGTGATAAGGGGTAGCAACTTTTTGTGTAATCCCATATTTCTTCATTAAAAACTCAAAGACTTTGTTGCAAAAATGTGTTCCCCCATCACTTATAATGACTCGAAGAATTCCAAAACGACTCAAAAGATTTTCTTTTAAAAATCTGACAACTGTTTTGTGGTCATTATTTCGACATGGAATTGCCTCGATCCATTTGGAGACATAGTCTACTGCGACTAAAATATAAACAAAACCGAATGATGATGGAAATGGGCCCATGAAATCTATCCCCCAACAATCAAATATTTCAATGACAAGTATAGGGTTTAGAGGCATGATGTGCCGTTTAGAAATGGCCCCCAGTTTTTGATAATTTTCACAAGTTTTGCAGAATATGTAGGTGTCTTTGAATAGAGTTGGCCAGTAAAATCCACATTGTAAGATTTTTGTAGCCGTTTTCCTTGATGAAAAATGACCCCCACATGCTTCTGTATGACAAAATTTAATAACACTACTTACCTCATTGTCGGGTATGCATCTACGAAAAATTTGATCAGGGCAATACTTGAATAGGTATGGGTCATTCCAATAAAAATTTCTAACCTCTGTCAGAAACTTTTTCTTATCTTGTGTTGTCCATTGAGATGGCATCTCTCCTGTTACAAGAAAATTGACAATGTTAGCATACCATGGCATTTTACTAATAGAAAATAAAAACTCATCTGGAAAAGTGTCATTGATAGGTGTTATGTCCAAGGATGAGTTTGTTGTGAGTCTTGACAAATGATCTGCAACAACATTTTTGACTTTTTTTTTTATCTTTGATTGTGATGTTGAATTCTTTAAGCAAAAAAATCCACTGTATCAATCTAGGCTTGGCATCCTGTTTAGAAATTAAGTACCTTACAGCAGCATGATCAGTGAAAACAATAGTTGAAGAGTCAATTAAATAAGATCGGAATTTGTCTAATGCAAATATTACAGCAAGTAGTTCTTTTTCTGTAGTAGTATAATTCATTTGTACACTAATCAAAGTTCTACTCGTGTAATAAATGACATAAGGTTTACCTTCCTTCCTTTGCCCTAGCACAGCACCGACAGCAAAATCGCTAGCATCACACATCAACTCAAAAGGCAGAGACCAATCAGGGGATTGCATGATAGGGGCAGTTGTCAAAAGGCTAATCAACTTATCAAAAGATTTTTGACAATCTTGAGTCCATTCAAATGGTGCATCTTTTATTAGGAGATTACAAAGAGGTCTAGATATTGCACTAAAGTCTTTAATGAATCTCCTATAAAATCCTGCATTGCTTAAGAAAGATCGAACATCCCTAATCGTTTTCGGTGGAGGCAAATGGGCAATTAATTCAACTTTTGCTTTGTCAACTTCAATTCCCTTAGAAGAAACCACATGTTCTAGGACAATTCCAGAGGTGACCATGTAATGACATTTTTCCCAATTTAACACCAAATCGTTTTCTTCACATCTTTTTAAGACATTTTCTAAATTTTCAAGGCAATTATCAAATGAATTTCTAAACACTGTTAGATCATCCATAAAGTCCTTTAAAAAATGTTCAACCATGTCACTAAAAATGCTCAACATACATCTTTGAAATGTTGCAGGAGCATTACAAAGGCCAAAAGGCATCCTTCTAAAAGCAAGGGTGCCAAAGGGACATGTGAATGCTGTCTTTTCTTGGTCCTCTAGTGCTATTGGAATTTGATAATAACCTAAGTGCCCATCAAAAAAACAGTAGTAGAGATGTCGTGCCACTCTTTCTAGAATTTAGTCAAGAAATGGTAAGGGAAAATGATCTTTTCTAGTGGCAGCATTTAATTTTCTATAGTCAATACACATTCGCCAACTAGATGAGACTCGTGTTGGTATTAACTCTCCTTTTTCATTTTTTACCACTGTGACTCCAGATTTCTTAGGAACTACTTGTGTTGGACTTACCCACTTATTATCCGAAATAAGGTAGATAATTCCTACATCAAGTAACTTGAGAACTTCACCTCTTACTACCTCTTTCATGTGTGGATTTAATCTTCTTTGGGGCTGTTGACATGTTCTAGCATTATCTTCTAGATGTATTCTATGTGTACATATTAAAGGGTTAATGCCTCTTATGTCTTTTAAAGTCCATCAAATTGCATTTTTATGCCTTTTAAGTACCTCTATCAATTTACCTTCCTGTTCGTTGGTAAAAGTTAAAGAAATTACCACCGGGTAAGTTTGTTCTTCACCAAGGAATGCATATTTCAGTCCTTCAGGTAATGGCTTCAATTCTAGTTTGGGTACTTCTTCTTGTTTATTTTCATTGACAAGTCCCAACTTTTCAAATTTTGGCTTCCAACCTTTGTTCTCCATCACTTGGGTACAATTAAGCAACGAATATATATTAGAAACAGTAGGATCTAGTTGCATGCTTGACTCAAATGAATTAACTAAACAAGTTTCCAGAGGATCAGAATAACTCCCTGCTTGAAGATGATCTTCAACAATAGCTTCAATCATGTTTGCTTCTTCATTTTCATCACCTTCATCTTGTGGTTGTTTGCACATGTTGAAAACATTAAGCTCTAGTGACATATTTCTAAATGTCATCTTCATTACGCCATTTCTGCAATTAATCAAAACATTAGAGGTTGCTAAAAATGGGCAGCGTAAAATAACAAGAATTAGTTTACACCCATTAGCAACAGGTTGTGTATCTAAGACAATAAAATCCACAGGATATATGAATTTATCGACTTGTACTAATACATCTTCCATATTCAGTTTATCAGCAAGTAAAAGAGTTATGGAAGTTGGTTTTAACTCACCCAGATCAAGTTCCTGATAAATTGAATATGGAAGTAAATTAACACTAGCACCAAGATCAAGTAAAGCCTGTTCAATTTTATGCTCTCCAATAATGCATGAAATTGTGGGACAACCAGGGTCCTTATATTTCATAGAATTATTGTTTTGAAGAATGGAACTTACTTGTTCTGCTAAAAAGGCTCTCTTTTTCACATTCAGTTTTCTTTTCACAGTGCACAAGTCTTTCAAAAATTTTGCATAAGAAGGAACCTGTTTAATAGCATCCAACAAAGGAATATTGACCTTTACTTGTTTGAAAATTTCAGGATTGTGGTTCAATTTCCTTGAATTATTCAATGCTTGAGGAAATGGGGCTACAAGTGGGAGTTTGGTCTTTTCTTGGTAGGTACAGGCTTATCAACCCCTTCCTTGTTCTTGGAGATAGACTTATCATCTTTCTCACAAGGATCAAGAATAGGTTTTTCGACAACCTTACCATTGCGAAGAGTTATGACTGATTTAACTTGGTCCATGTGTTGACTTCCTGAACTACTCTCTTCTAGGTTGTATTGACCCTTAGGATTTGGTTGAGGTTGAGCAGGAAATTTTCCTTTTTCATGGATGGTGAGTGTTGAGGCATTCTTAGCAAGAGTGTCTTTTAAATCGGACAAGGTTTGCGAAGTTTGATTGTTAATGGTCTCTTACTTTTCAATGAATGCGTGCAATGTTTCCTCAAGGTTTTTCCTAAATTGTGGGACATAAGGTGTATAACCTTGAGTGCCCTGAAAGTTTTGGTGACCTTGAGGAGGTGGTGGTTGTGAAGATTGTGCATAATTATCATTCCTCCAACTGAAGTTTGGGTGATTTCTCCAACCTGAATTGTAGGTATGTGAGTATGGGTTAGGATTTGGCCTTTTGAAAGTGTTTAGGACATTGGCTTATTCATGGAGACATTCTTTGAATGCAGGCAGATTTGCGCACTCCTTAGTTGAATGATCATTGGTATCACATATGTGACACACAATTTCTTGAACGGATTTTAGGTGACCGCTCTTTTTCAATTCTAAGGCCTCAACCTTTCTAGCTAGAGATGCAAATTTGGCTTGAATGTCATGTTCTTGCCTAAGGTTGTAAATACCTCCACTAGATGTAGAGGCTTGAGCTTTGCTCGGTGCCTCTTGAGTACCTGCAGTGTCCCAATTTTGAGCATTCTCTGCTAATAGGTCTAGGTAGTCTAGTGCCTCTTCAGGGTCTTTACCTCCAAACTCTCCATTACACATCATTTTAACCATTTGTCTACCTTGGGGTGTTAAACTCTCGTAAAAGTGTATGACTAGTCTCCATGTTTCAAAGCCATGGTGAGGACAAGAATTAAGCAATTCTTTGTACCTCTCCCAACATTGGTAAAGGGTCTCTCCTGGTTTTTGGCTGAAAGTGATAATTTGTCTTTTGAAGGAATTTGTTCTATGATAAGGAAAGAACTTTTTCAAGAACTGTTACTGCATTTCATCCCAATTACTAATAGATCTAGACCTAAGATTTTGCAACCATGTTTTAACTTTATCTTTCAATGAGAAAGGGAAAAGCTTTAGTCTGATGGTGTTCATGCTACAATTTGTGTCATTGTAAGTGTTGCACACTTCCTCAAACTCTCTTAAATGCATGTATAAGTTTTCGGCATCTAATCCATGAAATTTAGGTAAAAGTTGAATAATACCCGGCTTAAAGTTAAAATGAGATGCATCTGGAGGAAAAACTAGACATGATGGAGCACTAGTTCTTGTGGGGTTCATGTAGTCTCTAAGTGTTCTAGGTTGTGCATGATCATTGTGTTGGGAACGATTGTCCCCAAGATCAGTGACTCTTTCAACTTCATTTTCTGCTATATTTTCAAATGAAGATGAGGAGCCCCTAACACGTCTACCAGTCAGTATACGTGACCAAGCTCTCATGCAAGTCTTAGATACAACAGAATAAAAGAAAACAAAAACACTAAAAATAAAATTATTTACAAGAAAAAGAAAATGAAAAAGATAAAAAGAATTTTGATGGTTTTGGACACCAAATGTGTAACATCCCTAATTTCAAAAATTAATTTTGAGTGTATGCATATGATATTTATGATTTGAGGGGTGTAAAATGTAATTAAATGTACCATTTTTAGGTTTTCAAATGGATCAATTTGAATGGTCGAAATACAACGCACGAAGAGAAGGGTGAAAAACTGGGCAGTGAGTACTGCGATCAGGGATCGCGATGAGCTGCTCGCGGTGAAAAATAGTAATTTTTGGCAGTGAGCACCGCGACCAGTCACCGCGACCACAAATCGCGCTGACTAGCTCGCGGTGAAAATGTCAAATTTGGGCAGTGAGCAACGCGACCACCAGCGCGACCATGGTACAGCGATGGGTGATCGCGATGAAAGCGGTAGAATTGCTCCAGTGAGCAACGCGACCAGGTAGCGCAACCACAGGTCGCGATGACGGTCGCGACGACCAAAATTTTATAAAAACAATTAGAGGCCATGGAAAGCTTCTCAAAGAAGCAATCCAGAAAATAGAGAGAGAAGAGAGACCGTGAAAAGAAAGAGAGAAAGAAAGAAGAAGAAGAAAAAGAAGAAGAAGAAGAAGAAGAAGAAGAAGAGAAGAAGAGGAAGAAAAAAAAAAAGACGAAGAGGAAGAAAGAGAGAAGAAGAGGAAGAAGAGAAGAAGAAGAAGGAAAAAGAAAGGAGAAAGGAAAAGAGAAGGAAAGAGAGAAACCTAGAAAAGAAATAGTCAGAAATAAAACGGTATCCAGGTTGGTGTATACGTATTTCTGAAAACCTTATGAATTTCTTTATATGATTTGATTTGAATTTCTATAACTTTGACTAAATGAATTGAGAAATTATTATTATTGATTTGAAAAAAATTTATGAAATTGTGATATCGTATATTTTTGAATCGGTTTTACGAATATTGTTTTATGACTATTACTGTTGTTGAAATTGATGGATTTTTATGAATTAAAAATATTGATTCGAAATGAATGAATTAGATTGATATGAAAATTCTGAATATTGTGTATTGGAAACGGCCCTAGGATACTTAGACATAGAAAATGGATATAGGAGGTTGGTATACCAGCTGGGTTAGTTTAGCAGTAATGCGCCGTTATTATTAGTGATTGTTGTTGCGGGGCAATCTTGAACAATCACACCGATACTAGTGATTGTTGTTGCAGGGCAATCTCGGACAATCACACTGATATTAGCGACTGTTGTTGCGAGGTAACCCCGGACGTCACACCGATATTACAGAGAATAGACCCATATTTCAGTCCTAAAATTATGTTGAGTATACCAAAGAGCCAGGAGTGAAATGAAATTGAAAAATTGTTTATAAATGAATTTCGAAAATTGATTTTTTTATGGTTTAATTTATAAATTGAGTTAAATAGTAATTTGTTCTTATGTTATATCTTGTTTATATTTTATGTTGAAATTTATTTAATGATTTTGATAAATAAGTTTAGTGTACACCCACTAAGCTATATGCTTAGCGCGTTGGTTTTTATCACGCATAGGTAACAGAGATACGGAGGAAAGAAAAGACTGAAGAGGTATCAGCTGCAGAGGAGAGTTCAGAGTCACATTTCTGTGGTAGTAGTATAGTTCTGTGTATTATATTCAGTACGCATGCATATATAGAAATTTGTAATCGTATTATATATATATATATATATATATATATATATATATATATTGATATTTTGTAAATAATTATTTTATGATTTTCTGTTTTCATTTTCAAAAGATTGTAAATATTGAATTATGAAATGTTTTAATTAAAATATGTTTGGAAGTCGCACTAAATGGCAGAGTGCGCATTTGATTGAAAAAAAAAAAAAGATTTGAAGTGCTAATTGTTTTATATTAGTTGAACTTTTGTTAAAAACAGGTTTTGGAAAATCAGAAAAACAGAGGGAACTCTGCTGAAATTTTTAAAACTGATTTTTATGGGCTCATTAGAAATGATTTTAAATTATAATTCTTGAGTTTTCAGATTATAAACAGAATTAAGAAAAGTTTTGAAAACCCGGTAGCGCTCCCTGGGTCGATCCAGTTGGGTCGGGTCAGGGGGTGTTACAAAATGATACTTCCCCGGCAACGGCGCCAAAAACTTGACACGTCCAGAAAATGGATTTCTACTCCCAAGTATAGGAGTGTCGAAGTAATAAATTAACCCGGTGAGACCGAGGTCGATCCACGAGGAAGAAGATTTAGATCATGCAAAAACCAACAAAAATCTACAAGGAAAATAAAACAGGAAAGAAAATATTATGAAATGAAGGTAGGTATAATGGTAAAATAAATTAAATTAAAATATGATAAGGTTAGAGGTTCCACTCTTGGTATATGGTTTAAGTTATATTTAACTCCTTTTTATTACTTAATTGGAATCCACACATAAAGAAGGTTCCAATCGGAAGTTAGACCATTTAAGTTCTTTACACATCTATCAAGTTATATTTCTTTTCTTTTAGTTATATTATAATGGATACTCTACACTTCTTATGTTAAATGGGTTCAAGTACTTACTGTGCCGATCAACTACCATAAATCAAGATTCCTTTGCCAGATGCATGTATAACCATGCGGTTCTAGATGGATTCAAGTATTTATGGTGTTGTTTGTCTACAATGAATCAAGAATCTTTTGTCAGAGGTGCAGGTATAACCATGCAGTTCTAGACGGATTCAAGTATTCATTGTGTCAAGAATTGTCTACAATGAGTCAAGATCCCCACTTCACATAAGAGTAAGAGATGAAAATTCAATTCAATTCAATAAGAAAAGTAATATAAAACATGTAGATAAATTTACACAAATGAATATAAACTTTAAGACCATGTTAAGAATTAAATAAATCTTTATTCACATACCAAGAGCTTCACCCTACACCTTAGCAAAAAGAGAATTTAGCTACTCATGATAGAAGAAAGAAAACAAGTAGAAGAAATAAAATGAGCAAGAGAGAAATTAGATTATCATAAAAGTTCAACAATACAACAATGCAAGGTGAACTTGGCAAGGAGCCCAAGCTGCCCTTAAGCTTTTATAAGGCCTCTATTTATAGACACATTGAGAGGCAAATAAGTCAAAAATGGTAGGAATAAATTAATGCAAGTTGATTGAATTTAGTAAGGTAAAGTTGTCAACTTTGGTGTCTTCCACACATGCACCGCATTGTCCACCGAATTAGGCACCATTCCTTTACAAATTTGATCTCGTGATAAACATCAAAGTTGTAGATAATTCTCTTATCTTTCTGGAATGATAAGGCTCATAATATTGGGAATTGTCTGGGAACGTTATGGCCTAAAGAGGGAAGACTGCCCAATTCACTCGGCCATGCAAATCAGCCCAAGATAATCTAATTTTTGACTTCAAAGGAGTCCAAATCTGACAAGAGTTTACAACCAAACCTATAGGGCTATGCGTTATTTTTCCAAAACTATCAAGAACGTAGTGATTGGATATTTGAGTGCAAAGTTATGCCCATTACATTGAACCTGCATCAAAATAGAAAGTTTAACAATTAAGTGCAGTTATAAACAGGTTAGGTAATTTGATGACACTAATAGTATAAAATAATGGTTTTAACCTTTATTATTATACAAATTTAAGTGTTCATCATTATGGGACTACCCATATCTAGAAAAACTTCCAGATCACTCAAGAACTTTCGGAGCCAAATGGTCTCCTTAGCTGCTTCAAAAGCTGCTATATACTCGGCTTCCATAGTGGAATCAGCAATGCAAGATTGCTTGATACTCCTCCAAATTATAGCTCCACCACCAAGGGTGAATACTGACCCAGATGTGGATTTCATAGAATCCTTGTTTGACTGAAAGACAGAATCTGTATATCCCAATGGAATCAAATTCGGATGGGAATATACAAGTATATAGTTTATCGTTCTTCGAAGATACTTGAGAATATGCGTAATAGCAACTCAATGATCCAATCCTGGGTTGAACTGATATCTACTGGCTACTCCCACTGCAAAGCAGATGTCGGATATCGTGCATAGCATAGCATACACAAGACTGCCTATTGTGGACACATAAGGAATCGGTCTCATATCCTTAATTTCTTGAGGTGTCTTAGGACACTGTTCCTTATACAAGTGCACTCTATGCCTTGAAGGTAAACTACCTTTCTTTGAGTTCTGCATCGAGAATCGTACAAGTGTCTTGTCAATATACGATGCCTGAGACGGCGTTAATAGTGTGTTCTTGTGATCCCTTATTAATTGGATCCTAGAACATAACTTGCGTCTCCCAAATCTTTTATTTGTAATTGGTTAGCAAGTCAACCCTTACATTTGACAATATTTCTACGTCATTCCCAATAAGTAGGATATCATCTTCGTAAAGGACCAGGAAAACTACTTTCTTGTCAATGATGCGCTTGTATACACAAAGCTCACCAATGTTCTACTCAAAGCCATTGGTTTTGATCGCAGTATCAAACCTAATATTTCGAGATCTCTATAAATGGAGCTTTGCAGTTTGCAAACCTTTTGCTCTTGATCTTGGGATACGAATCCCTCTGGTTGCATCATACAGATGCTCTCGTCTAAATTGCTATTCAAGAATGCAGTCTTGACGTCCATTTGCCAGATTTCATAACTGAAATAGGCAGCTGTGGATAAAAGTATCCTAATAGACTTAAACATAGCTACTGGCGAGAAGGTTTCATCATAATCAATGCCTTCCTTCTGGGTGTAACCCTTAGCCACTAGCCTTGCTTTGAAGGTCTCTACCTTCTTGTCTACTCCTCTCTTACGCTTGTAGATCCGCTGACATCCTATGGGTTTTATCCTATCTGGTAAGTTTACAAGTTCCCAAACTGAGTTAGAGTACATGGACTTCATCTCGAGATTCATGGCTTTAAGCCATTCCTCTTTGTCAGAATCTTCCATTGCATGTCTAAATGTCAATGGATTATCCATACTATCATCAGAAACGATATCCTATGCCTCTCCAATGCCTAAGTAGTGATCAGGTTATCGAACAACCTTCCCACTACGCCTAGACTATAGTGTATCCTGACTAGGAATCATCTGACCTCGACTATGCCTAAGCGGTAGTACGCCTTGTTTTCTTGTGGATTATAAAAGAATCCACCTCGAGTTTCCTTTAGGTACCCTACAAATAGCTATACTTGTGAACGAGGTTCCAGCTTTCCAGTTCTGTTCTTCAGTACATGTAATAGACATCCCCATATGCGAAAATGTCGTAAACTAGCTTTACGACCATTCCACAACTCTAGAGGAGTGCTTGACAAGACCCGCTCCGACTTCTCTCCTAAGTCAAAGGGAGTCCTGTAAAGTTCTGAAAACTATTTAACATTCTCAATCTATTTAGGAAATACTATATATAAAAATATAAAATTAAGCGTTTAAGAATCTATTTAATCAAAAATTTTGACAGCATTTCTTCTATTTTTGAAACATTTTCTCCTGAAACATTTATTAACACTTCTTAAATAACAACAATCTCAACTTCGAAACAGGACCGCCTGACCCTTTTTTTTTTTTTTCCTCAAATCTAATATACTCAATAAACAAGGTAGAACTCAAATTATTTTAAGAAGCATACTAAAACATGCATATTAAACTCATTGCATTTATAACTAAGACTACCAAACATAGTAGTCTTTTTTTTTCTTCTTTTAAACAAGTTCTTACAAGGTATAAAGATAACTCAAAGAAAGATGAAAACTATGCTTTTAAAACAGGCATTACTACTAAGTATCTTTACACATGCAAACAAGCCTACATGATGTAAGATATGTGTATATAACATGTAGAAACAACAAAATGATCCTCATTGTACATGTCATCGAGTGGCCCACCTCATAACTGGAGAGTTCACACGACCGAGAAGCTACCTGCAAAACATTTTAAAGAAAATAAAGGATGAGCACTAATGCCCAGTGAGTGGATGTACTTTTAGTTTCGCAAACAAAATATAAATATATATGTTTACTCTTTAAAAAACCTTATCTCAATTATATATAATTGAAACATTGAAAACAATAATCCTTGGGACTTACCTCATATACACCGTACGAATATATTTTGCCTGTGCAGAGAAATTATTCTCACATACATACGCAGAGTGGCTTGAAAGCTTTAATCTTAGTTATAAGGAATGGTATGAAATTGGTGTTCAAAAACTCATAACATTTCTCTCAATCTCTACTAAAAAACTTTATACTTAAATAAATCCTCATTATAATATAATCATTAAGTATGAATAGGACTCTTAATAGGCTTTACTTAATAACGAGTAGGTTTCCTTCCCGGGAAAAGGAGTGGAAAAAGACCTAACTTGACGTAACCCGGACATGAAATCCCTGTACTTATAACCCAGAGCTTCTTGCTTGAACGCTTGCTTGAAAGAATAAGGTGTTTGATCCTGAAATGCCGCACCCTTATTCGCAATTATTCCTTAGCCTCGTCATGCCCAGCGGATCCAATAGAAAAGCGGTGACCTTTCTTTGGAGACTGGAACTGAATAATCGATTTCGGGATCGAGGTCTCATTAGCCGAAGAAGACCCTGGACTGATAAACATTTTAGACTGGAACTGAATAGTCGATTTCTTTGGAGACTAGAACTGAATAATCCCATGCATATTGTCTGTACATCTGGTCGCAAAAATTGCATAGTATCATAAATGGCTATTCCAGGTATTACCCATCCACCGGGAGAGTTTATAAACAAATACAGATCCTTGGTATCACTCTCCGCACTGAGATATAGCATAAGACCAATAAGTTGATTCGAAATCTCGCCATCAACCACTTGGCCTAAAAAAAGTAATCTTTCTCGATAAAGTCAGTTGATTAGGATAAAATTGTATCCCTTAGGAGCCGTACGGGCACCTTTAGATGCATACGGTTCTCTGCCCCTCTGTTATCGAAAGGTCAAGGAGATCTTAATTCTCTAAAGATAACTTTCTATTTTTCTCACATATAACAAAACTCTCAATAGTTTAATTCATCAAACATAACCATACCTCTAGTGTCCATATATTATTCAAAATCATATAAAATACTTGGTTTTAATAATCACATCAAATAAACGTAATAAATCTCTAATATCCATACATGAATTAAATTCATGTAAAACATAACTAAATTATTAATAAACATATATAAATCATTTGTATAAAACTTCATATAATCTCTAACCAATCAATTTTATATAACACAATATAATATATCAATCTCAGCACAAAATATATATCAATCAATTTTGAAAATACCAATAATTTCTTTATGGCAATCAAATAAAAATCCACTCATAACTTGTATGAGATTTTAGTTGGGTTTAAGAAGGTTAGATTCCCTTTGTATCTCTTTCTCCCCTAAAAATCACTAAGAACTTGGTTAGAATCCATAAAATATCATAATGAAAACACTATAGAAGAATTTAGGATTTAAATCCTAAGAATACCCTAAAGCTTAGCAAGTATTTTTGCCAATATTTTTCTCTTCACTTCTTTGCTGTCCCAGCAGTTTTCCTCACACGTTTTCTCACCAAAACTTTTTGTTTTTTCACCTATTTGAGCTGCCTTATACTCCACTTTTTTTCCTAGTCACTAGGTCACAATTTAGGATGTCAAAAACATGCCAAACAGTAGCTTGTAAGGGTGTTGTCTGGCAGCATAGTATGCTGTTGTATTGACTTGTATGACAGCTAGGTGTGATGTCCTTAATTTACCACAAGCTCCTCTAATTTAATAAAGGAAGCAGTTGATGTCCCTTACATTTCCAGCAGTGTTTTACCATGTAAATTTACACCATTTTGGGCTTGAAGAAATTGGATTTAATTTGTGACATGTGGGCTTCTCAAATCTAATTTCGTTTTCCATATCGAGCCTTACGAAACTAATCCAATTATTTTTCATATCCAAATCTTACAATATGAACTTAATTAATTTATTTTGCTTTCCATATTGGGTCTCACAGTGTTAGGAACAGGCCTGGATGGAACTACATTCAGTATGTAAGCCGCAGTTTGCAGTGCATATCCCCAAAAGGAATATGGTAATGATGAGAAACTAATCATAGATCTCACCATTTCCATCAGGGTCTTATTTATCCTTTCCGTAACACCATTCTACTATGGTGTTCCTCGAACCGTGAGTTGGGATACGATCCCATACTCAACCATGTAGTCTTCAAACTCTTGGTCGACTTACTCATCCCCATGATCCGATCGTAGAGCTTTAATAGTTTTACCTAATTGATTTTCAACTTCAGCTCGGAATTCTTTGAACCTTTCAAAAGTTTCCGACTTACGTTGCATTAGGTAAACATACCCGTATCTTGAGTAATCATCAACAAATGTGACATAATACTTATAACCACCTCTAGCTCTAATACTTATAGGTCTGTAGACATCTGAATGTATTAGTTCTAGTGGTTGTGTGGCTCTAACACCTTTTCCTATAAAAGGTCTCTTGCTCATCTTACCCTCCAGACAAGATTTACAAACAGGTAAGGTGCCGATCTCTAACTGACTTAAAGATCCGCTTTTTACTAGTCTGTTTATCCTATCAAGGTTTATATGTCCAAGTCTTAGATGCCACAGATATGTGTCATCATCTGGAGAAATCTTTTGTCGTTTTGTTTTAGGTTTTTCAACTTTAAACAATTCAGTATTAAGCAGTGATGTATGAATTAACGGTATTAAAACATACAAGTTATTTTTATTTATTCCAGAACAACCATTCATTTCATTTCTTGAAATGATTACTGATTTATCATTAAAAAAAACCTTATGAAACTTTTTCAAGTAATTTGAATACAGAAATCAAATTCCTTGTATATCCAGGAATGAAATAGACATTATTCAATAAAAGAAAATAATTATTTATTTGTAGTCTAACTACTCCCACTGCTCATGCTGAAACGACATCCTCTATTCCAACGCGCATAATGAAAGACCCTTCCTCCAGCTTTTACTCATAATCATTCCAATGTAAAGAAGAACAAAATTAATTAGTGGCCCCTGAATCTACTATTCAAGGTGAAGCATTATCTTCCACTAAACAAAATTTAATGATAAGTAAATCTGATTTACTTTTCACTTTCTTCTTATTGGAGAGCTGCTCGAGGTACTGTAGACAGTTCCTCTTCCAGTGACTAATCTCTTTGCAATAGAAACATTTTCCTTTTGCTTAGTCAGTCATGGTACTCTTTATCTTGGGATTAGCCTTTACGTTACTAGTAGACCTCTTCCTCTTCTTGAAATTAGAAAAGGATGACTCAGCAACATTTGTTTTGCCAATCTAACTTTTGGTAACTCGTCCTGCGTTGGTTACAGACTTTGGAGGACATTTCTCCGTAAGCACAAATTTAAGGTCTTTGAAGACCATAACTGCGTTCACGTTGTGTCTCCACTTAGTATAGTTATATCCAGTTAATTTTTCATTTGCAAGGAAATAATAATTCTGAAGATAATGCTGATATTTAAATACATAAATCTAAATTAATATCATACATTTCATACATTCATATCAAATGCTATAGTTCGGCATAAAATTAAACATGATGCATGAGCATATTTTAATGAACTAAAAAATTCCTACAATTAGTTACTATACCGCGGTAATCCAACATAACACAAGTAAGTGCCTAGGTAGGCTAGGTCAAATCCTTGCATGTTAGTTCGAGACATTCTCAATCGGATAACACACCAGAATAACTCTTTTTTCTTATATTATCCAACCATTGCATTTGTTGAGTCAGGACATTTAATTAACATCTTAATTAAGTCCTTTATGAGTGTACCTATCGTTTCGAAATTCATGAACTTAACTTGAGAGTACCTAGGTAGGCTAGATCAGTTCCAAAATACATTTTGAAAACCTATCCGTTAGGAAGTCAACCTTGGTATTGACTCTTATGGATATCCTCCATAGGGAGGACGAAAGCAAAGTCGTCACGAGGCGCCATTTGAGTCTCACGATTATGAACTAACAATGGAGACTGCGAGATATAATGTCATATATCCCTTTCCTACTCACTATTTGTAGTTTAGGATTTTTTATAAACTAAGAGTTACTAAAACTCTATGTTTCTAGTCTTTACTTAAATTCTACGGCTAATATAAAATCTAAGTTTACTAGTTATAATAAATTATTCAATTTTATCTTTTAAAATATAATTTATTATTTTAATGTCTAATTTACGAAACTATTTAAATAAACTGGAAATTAAATGTGAAATTACCAAGTTTTAACTATTAAAACTAAATCACATTATTTGGTCC
Organism: Xanthoceras sorbifolium; assembly: GCA_003430845.1. Lineage (NCBI taxonomy): Eukaryota > Viridiplantae > Streptophyta > Magnoliopsida > Sapindales > Sapindaceae > Xanthoceras > Xanthoceras sorbifolium. Next base: position 3,055,229 of record CM010616.1, read on the forward strand.
AATTATGTCATTAATGTTTAATCAAATTAAATCTAACATTAAATGGACCTAACTAATCTAATTAAACACTTTAATATATAAATTAGTTATTAAGTTATTAACTAATCTAAAAACTAATCTCATTTTTTGGTTCTTTTTAATTAAGTGATTAATCTTATTAATCTTAATTAATGTAAGAACCTAACTAATCAATTAATGGATTAGTTAATATAATGAGAATTACAAAATTTTTACTTCTAAAAATTATTCTCATTATTTGGTTCTTTTTAATTAAGTTTTTAATCTCATTAATCTTAATTAATATAAGAACCTAACTAATCAATTTAATTAAACTCTTTAATTAATGGATTAGTTAACATAATGAGAATTACCAAGTTTTTACTCCTAAAAACTAATCTCATTATTAGATTCTTTTTAATTAAGGAATTAATCTAATTAATCTTTATTAATATAAAGAATCTAACTCATCATTTTAATTAAACTCTTTAATTTGTTTATTAGTCAATTAATGGATATTACCAAGTTTTTACACCTAAAAACTAAATCTATTATTTAATTGTCATTTATGAAATTATTTCCCATTTTAATCCCATTAAAATAAAATAATATATTATGACAATTATGCATGTGTAGGCACACCTAATCTAGAAGACATTTATATGTATGACAATACTTTAACATTCATATTATCATCACATGAAAATAAATAAAGCATACGTAATTGACCGAGTGACATGGGTTATCTAACTTAAACAACTCTAATTATAATTGTATTTCCAAGGCATTCATTGGTCTTCAAGAGTTCTTCTCCTAGTTGAATTCTTCTTGTCTTTGATCTCCAATCAAGTCAAACTTGATTTCCAGGAAAACAAAAATCAACATCTTTTCCAAAGGTCCACATGTTACCTTAACACGCACCCTAGGATGTTTCACCCACAATTTTTTGCTCAATTGTCGACACTTTTTCCAGAAAATATTCGACAATATATTTCCAGAAAAACTTGCCAAAAATCGTCCGAAAAAAATTGGGAACAGCCCGTATGACTGTTGGGCTTGCAGCCGCTGCTGCACTCGGAGCTATGCAGTCCTTTTTTTTTTGTTTCTTCTTCGCATCATCCGCTTCTTCGACTCTTCGTAGGGCAGATCGATTGCAAGAATAACAATAAAAAAAAACTTTTGCCATAAATAATTGGCCCAAAAATAAAAAAATCATCCTATAACTCATTCACCATATAATTAATGACCAATTATGCTTTTAAAATTATATAATCAAATTATATAACAATAAAAATAAATCATACATTCTAGATTTGTGCCTACACAATAATATATCACAGATCAAGAATCAAAAAGAAAATTAAACAAGAAATATGTACTTTTTCTTTTTCTTTTGCGTATATACAAAAACTTAGAACACCAGGCTCTGATACTAATTGAAGAGAGTTTTAGAAAACGTTTGATTATCGTATAACATGCGGAATTAGGTTTTAAAAATTTTCTTAGTTTGAAAAATAGTTTTTCAACTAAGAACGAGTTCCTGCATATATGCAGAAAAAGATTCCATGAAACTACATACCTTTTTCTTAATTTTCTTTTTTTGATTCCTTGATCTACCATCAGATCTTCCGAATTATAACCCAAGGTCTGACAACGTGTGTGTGGACACGTCACGGCAAGAGTTAGAGGTCACGTGAAAAGAACGGACAGAGAATCTCTCCTCCCTAGGGCCGGCCGAACCTGCAAGAAAGTGGGTCAGAAAAAAAAAATATTTTTCTTTTCTTCTCTCTTTCTCTTGGCCGAATTATCTGTCTCTTTTTCACTTGTGTGTTAGGTTAATTTTTCCTAGCTATATAACTCTTATATAGTAGTTTTTTAAAGTTTTGGTTTGACCAAGTCAAAATAGGATTCCTAATCCTTTTTATTTTTGATCTCCTAAAGACTTTAACCTTTGACTTTTAAGACTATTAAAATAATCTATTATTTTAATTATTTTTGTTCTAGTCATTATTTAATCACATAACCTCATATTTAATAAATAGAATTCATAATTCATAATTATTAATTTTTATTATTTCATTAGATATTTAATTAATTAAATAATCACATTATGGAATTATTATCTTTTATTTAAATCGCATTACTTTCGTAACACTATTAATTAGACCATCCAATTAATCTACCATGACCCTCATTACCAACAACCATAATGGCTAGCAAGGGGACCTAATGGATCTACAGTTTTGAGCTCTAATAATACTTAGTAATATTAATTACAACTCTTTAATTAATATTTCACGATTATTAACCTCGAAGTTATTCCACTAAAAACCCGAGCCTGCACTCTCATAACTATAGATGTGTTTATACAATCTGAAGTCTCAGTGTCCATTGATATAGCTAATTGCATATAGCATGATCCTACATAAATAATTCAGAACTAGAGTTGGGTCATAAAGTCTGTTATACCTCTCTAGAAATATCTTTTCCTTTAAGTACCATTGATTCTCTAATGAACAATTAAATCATGTCTTCCTCACGGAAGAAGGATGGCGCTCATAATCGTTCAAGCCCCAAATCAACCCTTAAGGGAACTACTCATCTACTTCAATCAAGAAGGAGTGGATTCCTGTAACATCCCTGATTTTAATTAAATATGAAAAGTATGATGGAATTAATTTTGAGTATGTAAATATAAAATTTATGATTTGAGGGGTGAAAAATGTATATTTTATGGTTTTCAGGTAGACCAGATGGAACGGTCCAGAAATAACGTATGAAGATAAGGATAAAAACATGGTAGTGAGTATCGCGACCACTCACTGCGACCAGAGATCGCGATGAGTCGCTCACGATGAAAAATGGTGATTTTTAACAGTGAGCACCGCGACCACAGATTGCGCTGACTAGCTCACGGTGAAAATGTCAAATTCGGGCAGTGAGCAATGCGACTACTAGCGCGACCATGGTACCGTGATGGGTGATCGCGATGAAAGCGGCGGAATTGCTCCAGTAAGCAACGCGACCAGGTAGCGCGACCACAGGTCGCGACGACCGAAATTTTATAAAAAAAATTAGAGGCGGTGGAAAGCTTCTCAAAGAAGCAATCCAGAAAAACAGAGAGAGAAGAGAGACCGAGAAAAGAAAGAGAGAAAGAAAGAAGAAAAAGAAGAAGAAGAAGAAAGAGAGAAGAAGAGGAAGAAGAGAAGAAGAAGGAAAAGAAAGGAGAAAGGAAAAGAGGAGGAAAAAGAGAAACCTAGAAAAGAAATACTCGGAAAGAAAACGGTATCCAGGTTGGTGTATACGTATTTCTGAAAACCTTATGGATTTCTTTATATGATTTGATTTGAATTTCTATAACTTTAATATTTAATAAAATAATAGAAATTATTAATTATTAATCCTATTTATTAAATATGAGGTCATGTGATTAAATAATGACTAGGATAAAAAAATTAAAATAATTAGATTATTTTAAAAGTCTTAAAAGTCAAATATTAAAGTCTTTAGGAGACCAAAAATAAAAGGAATTAGGAATCCTATTTTGACTTGGTCAAACTAAAACCCTAAAGAGATACTATATAAGTGTTATATAGTTAGGAAAAATTAACCTAACACACAAGTGAAAAAGAAAGAGAATTCGGCAATCAAAGAGAGAAGAGAAGAGAAAAACGTTTTTTCTAACTGTCCCCTCTTTTGCAGGATTCGACCAGCCTCTATGGAGAAGAGATTCTCCGTCCGTTCTTTTCATGTGACCTTTATCTCTTGCCATAACGTGCCCACACACGCGTTGTCAGACCACGGGTCATAGCTTGGAAGATCTGGTGGTAGATTGAGGAATCAGAAAAAAGAAAATCAAGAAAATGTATATAGTTCATGAAATCCTTTTCTGCATATACAAGAACCCGTTCCTGATTGAAAAATAGTTTTGCAATTAAAAGAAAATTTTTGGAACCTAATTCCGCATGTTATACGATAATCAAACGTTTTCTAAAACTCCCTTCATGTGGCTGGTTTCTCGGGCGTACCACATAATCCTCTAGGCAACCCCGCCTGATCAAACTCTTTATCGCATCCTTGAGCTCGTAGCACTCAACTGTGTTGTGGCCCGCTTCATTATGGTAGTTCGGGTTAGCGTTTTAATAGGAGGTAGTCTCCCAAACTCTTCCTTGTTTCTTTCCGTACTGAAAATTCTTTCTCGAGAATCGAACAACTGTGCGTAGGTTTGGTAGAGACCTTCATTTCTTCGCACATCTTCATCGTTCCTGGCCTTCTTGGCTACCTGGTTTGTCGGGGCATCATCTCTATATGAGCCTCTATTCCAATTGCGGCCGTTATTGTCGTCACTCCTCCCATTGTCCTTCTACTTGCCCTTATCACTAGAACTCCGGCCCCGGTCCCTCTTGGAGTTTTTCTTAGGTCCGAAGGCTTCTTCCATGCGAATGTGGATGTTGAACCTTTTGTAGAAGTCCCGAGCGTCTTTATCAATTTGCTGTATATGCTCCGGTAAAGCTCGTTGTCTCTCCACGCAGCCAACTTTCTTCTGGAAATGGGCTATGTAGTTCTTCAGCGGTTCGTCCGACTTATGGAATATCGTAGTTGGGTGGCAGGAAGGAACGAGCTGCTTCTTCAAGGTTTGGTACTGATTCAGAAAATGTTTCTGCACTGGTTCGAGCTCGTTATACTGTCCGTTGGGAGCCCCCTCAGCCACTTTCTTGGAATTTCTCCTAAAGTTGCCGGGAAACACTGACATTTGACCCTGTTGTTGGTCGTGAGAAGGCTCATCTGCACATTGTAGGCATTCAAGTAATCGAAGAGGTTGTTGGTCACCTGGTAGAGGGGAATGCTAGGCATCTTGAAGCATTTTAGCAGCGGCTCATTATCGATCTCCCAGCTAAACGAGCTTCGCTCTATATATTTGTCGACAAGCTCTATTCCTTCTCTTTGCTATTATAATAGATCCAGTTGTCGTAGTAAAGCCTAGTATCCGGGGGCTAGAGAAGTTGTCATCGATGCATTGGAGGTTGCACTGTCTTCCTTGTATGACTGATTCTATAGATCAGGTGACCTTCGTGTTCCTCCATGTGACGTCCGGGGCTACTTTTGAGTCACCCGCCAACGTTGCCCTCACGGTTTTGCTCCGCCTCCCCCATCAAGGTTTGAACCTAATACTTGTCCATAAGTACCATTTCTTACCTAAAACCCCCTGACCCGACCTATCTGGATCGAACTAAGGAACGTTACCCGGTTTCAAAATCTTACTTTACTTAGTTTAAAATTTTAAAATTATTTTGAAAACTATATTTTTGCATTTCAAAAATCATTAACAATGGACCCATAAATAGTTGGCAAAAAAATTTGCCAGAGTTTCCTCTGTTTTTCTGACATTCCAAAAATCTTGTTTCAAACAAAATTTTAAATAACACATTTGCAAAACACTTCTAAATCCATTTCTCAATCAATTACGCATCCTTCCATTCGATGTGACTTTCCAAACATTATCAATAAATCAAATGAGTAAACTATAATTCAAAACAATAATCAAATCTCATATTTTTAAAATACATGAACCAAATTATTTAAAAACAAAAACTTATACTTTACAAACTTTTACATTCTTTTATGTACATATATGCATTAATAACTAAATACATAACAGGATTTAAAAAGATACCCAGGAGTGATGTGACTTTAAACTCTTCTCAGCAGCTATCAACTCTTCAGTCCTTTTATTCACTGGAACCTCTACTACCTACGCGTGATAAAATCAACGCGCTAAGCATTTCGCTTAGTGGGTGTACACAAATCGAATTTACAAATTTAAAATAATATCATTTATAACATATATTCAAAAAAATACAAATCATATTATATCAAATACACTGCTCAAAACAAATCAAATGTTCATATTAAGCAAAACATTTAATCAAACAAAACCTTTCTCTTATAATTTCATAAATACTCTATTCTCGGTATTCATACTCCTTTACACACACACACACACACACACACACACACACACACACACACACACACACACATATATATATATATATCAATTAGTGGAAACAGCAATTAATCTTTGAAAATTGAGTATCCATAATATTTCACAACAAATAATCAATCAAAATATTCAATATGTAATATAGTTTCCTGTATAACTTTTCACAGAAAATTAATCGTAACTCATTACTCGAGATTTTTTCCAAATTTCTTATTCATAAATCAAGTAATAAGTTATAAATATCAAATAATAGGAACGATAAATAAAAATGTCCAAATTTAAATATCAATAGGAATTCCAATATATTTTCACAAATAAAATATCATAACAACTATATATCAAAACACAATGATATTCAGCTAATTTCAGTAAATCTTATTCATCCATCATATAAAAGTATTCAAAATTCTTTTCTATAAACTTCATTCATTTCTTTTCAATCCTACCTCTTTTGTATACTTAACATAACTTATTGGATTGGAATATGAGCCATTCGACATCGACCATACAGTGGCTGCCCGCCGAACCTAATATCTGTAATATTGGTGTGACGTCCGAGGCCGCTTTTGGGTCACCCGCCAACAGTCACTAATATCGGTGCAATACTGCTAAAATAAACCCATCTGGTATACCAACCTCCTATATCCATTTTTTCTATGTTCAAGTATCATAGGGCCATCTCCATTTCTAATTCATATATATAAAATAAAACCTTCCGTCGCGTAATCTAATCAACTGATTCAGAATCATTTTCAAAGCATTGTTCATGAAATGATTAATTTGAAAACTCACTTTATAAGCGAAATTCGATTATATCAAAATGTTCTGAAAATTAAAATCATATAAATACATATACAATAACGTAATTCACAATTATTATTCTTCTCAGTTACTAAAATCATTTTCAACAAAATTCTCAAATTAAATAAACTCAATACAAATCAATATTAATATTACCAAAATCATTATTTCTATCAATTATCAATTTCAATGAATCCAAAATCATAATCGAATATATTTCATAATTTAATAATCGTAACATCGTAATCCAAAATCACTATCGAATAAAATTTTCAGTTAGTAAATTTTTAAATTCACATAATATATAAACAATTATACTTTAAATATTCCGTAAACTTTCATCAATAGATTTCATAAATTTTTATCAAATGAAAATATAATTCAAAATCCTTAAATATATATTTTCCAAACCATTCAGTTTCAATTACAAATTGATATTAATATTTACAAATCCAAAACTTTCATCAATACTCATATCAAAATAATCCCAAATTATTTTCAAGCATCATTTACAAATCAATAATTGTATCAAAATATTCCAGATTCATTTTCAAACATTATTCACAAAATGATTTATTCGAAAACATACGATATAAAAGAAATTCAATTATACTAGAATATTCCACAATTATTTTCAAACACTATTCTCACACAATTCATTCCAAAACATAAATTATAAACGAAATTCGATTATACCAAAATATTCTGGAAAATAAAAGTATGAAAATACGTGTACACCAACTTGAACAATATTTTTCCTCAAACCTTTTTCATCTCTTTTCCTTGAATTTCTTCCTCTTCTTCCTCTCCTTCTTCTTCTTCCTTCTTCTTTCTTCTTCTTCCTTCTTTTTTTTTTATTTTCCTTCTCTTCTCTTCTCGGCCACACTCCTCTCTTCTCTTTTTTTTTTTTTTTCTTCTCTTCTTGTTTTCCACTGCCTCCCTCTCTTCTAGCTTTTACTTTATTACTATTATTTTTTTTTAATACTTGGATTAAAATGCACCACTTGTCACCATCCAATTTTTTATAATAATTACAATCTGCCCCCTTGACTCTTTAAAATCATAAAGTAACCACCAATAAAAATTTAATCATATGAATTTAATCAAAAATCTTTTGATTATCAAACTAATCCACCAATCATATTTCATCTCAATAATTATTTCAAAAATATTTCACACTTATCCAATTACCAAATTGACTTTACCAATGTTCAATTGAACCTATTATCATCCAAATGCATCATAAAAATAATATTTCTAATGAGAGTTAAATCGGTTAAAAATAACTATTTATTTATACACCATATACCGAGTATATACTTTCCACCAATTTAAATCACATACTTAACTGTTGCATGCTTAATAAGAATTAATAATAATACTTTTCATAATTATGGAAAATTAGGGGCGTTACAATTCTTTCCCTCTTAAGAAATTTCATCCGCGAAATTTACCTCATTCAAACAGTTGTGGATATTGCTATCTCATTATTTCTTCACTTTTCCAAGTAGCCTCTTCCATATTATAATTTCTCTAGAGAACTTTAACCAAAGGAACTCTCTTATTCCGTAATTCTTTAATCTCTCTGTCTAGAACTTTCACTTGTTTCTCATCATATGTCAGGTCTAGTTGTACTTCAATAGTTTTAGTGGAGATTCAATGAGAAGGATCCGATCTGTATCTCCTCCACATTGATACATGAAACACATTATGTATCTTTTCTAATTCAGTCGGTAAAGCTAGTCTATAGGCTACTGGTCTCACACACTCAATGATTTTATATGGACCAATAAACTTAGGACTCAACTTTCCTTTCTTCCAAACCTCAATATTTTCTTCCATGGAGATACTTTAAGACTTTGTCCTTATTTTCATACTCCATGTCTCTTCTTTTTAGATCTGTATAGGATTTCTGTCGATCAGATGTGGCTTTCAATCTTTCTTTACTGATTTCTCACTTTCTCCTCAGTCTCTCTAATTACATCAGGGCAAATTATCTTACTTTCGCTCAATTCAATCCAACATAAAGGGGTCATGCATTTTCGCCCATATAAAACCTTGTAAGGTACTATGCCAATACTTAATTGGAAGCTATTATTATAAACAAATTCAACTAAAGGAATGTGTCGATCCCAATTTCCTTCAAAATCAATCACACAATTTCTAAGCATATCTTCCTATATTTGAATTACCTTTTCAGATTGTCCTTTTCAACTCCTCATCATCTAGAATATCAATCTTGTCTCTGTAGCACAAAGTACTATTACCTTTAATTACACAATTGATCTCCTTCCCTTCTTGGTAATAGCTATCAGTTTCTCATCTTAGCTCAACACACCACTAAGACCACTATGTGAAGCATCACTGTAACCCACAGAATCCTTATAAGACTTTGGCTTCTCTTAGCTGATCAAATAAACCATCCATCCTAAACAATATCTATATATACTTATCCTCGATCGTAAATTTATTCAATTATCCATAATCTGCACATAATCTTAACGATCCATTCTTATACAATAATTAATTATAATCCGATATCTCAACAACCCAAATTCATACCTCAATTCGCATCAAATTCTTAAAATTATAATTTCCATTAAATCATCTGGAAATTCATATCCCTAAATCTCAATTAGACAATCTTTATATATATATACACACTCTATTCACAATCATACTGTAATCTAAGACATTACTAACTACTACTTCATACTCAGTTGGTTCAACTTTTAAGTTTTTTTTTTGTTCAGCATAATATTACAAATATATAAATATGTAGATCATGTATTTATCAATGCAATAACATTAGTATCAAGAAGAAACATCATGCCAGTTATCACATTCGATGACCCAGCAGGAGCTGATCTCTCTGCCTGCGGAACAGGATTATTCTTTCTCTTCGGACACTCTTTCTATATATGATCATGAGATCCACATTTAAAACAAGCTCCAGTTACTCTCCAATATTCCCCGGGATATTCTTTTTACAATGCTCATATGGTGCTGAGGCACAACTATCCTGTCTCCCTGAAGGCTCTGCTGCCCCTATATGCCTACTAGCTTCAGTCCTTATCTAACTGGGTCTCCTCCTTCTAGAAATAGTGGGAGCTGACTTTTCTGATAGCATAGCAGAAACAGTCTGATTCTTCGGGCAATCTCTATAAAAATGGTCACGAGACCCACATTTGTTACAGGCTCCAATCATTCTCTAGCATTTCCCCAGATGCTTCTTTTTACAATGTTTACACGGTGCTGGGGCTGGTCCCCTAGCTATATTTCCAGAGATACTAGCTACTGTTATGACTAACTATCCAGATCTAACTGTGGATAGAGGTTTATGTTGCTGTCTCCGACTACTAACCTAAGGTCCTTTGAATGTCTTCTTGTTGTCTAATACACCCTCCCGATATATTGTACTGTACACGTACAGGTATTGTAATATATTTTTCCAGAATTGATTGTATGGTACTATAATAGAATTTATTGGACGATTAGTACGATTTCCTAAAGTATATACGAAATCCAATTATAAGTTTTTGAGAACATAGTAAAGATTTCCATAAATTGGAGTATGAAGAATATTTATTGGAAGTTAAATTATATTTTTATGATATGAGATTTTAATTTAATTAATTGATGGAAAAGTAAATTGAAATGGATTTTTGTGGAAAAGAGTTAATAGATTGTTATGGATTAAATTGTAAATCAAAAGATTGTTGACCGAGATCATGTGATTAAATGTTATGGTAGTGGTCACATTATAATTTTAAAGTGTAAAGGGGCAAGTTGTAATTATTAAACAAATATATATATATATATATATATATATATATATATATATATTTGTGTGTGTGTGTGTGTGTGTGTGTGTGTGTGTGTGTGTTACAAATCAGAACAATTAAAGAGAAACAAAAACATAAATGAAAACAAAGGAAGAGGAGAGGCGGTGGAGGAGAGAAGAAAGAAAAGAGAGAGAGAAGAGAAAAAGAGAGAAATGGAGAGAGCTTTGTCCGAAGAAGGAAGAGAAGAAGAAAAAGATGAGCAGTGATCGGAGATGGAAGGAAGAGGAAGAAGAAGGAAAGAGTGAGAGCAGCGGCCAGCAGGAAAAGAAGGGACCGAAGAAGGAGAAGAGAGAGAGAGAGCTGTCAGCAGCGAAAGAAGAAAGAAATAGGAGAAAGAAGAAGGAAGAGAGGGAGAGAAAGCAAGAGTGGTGGCCGGCCAAACAAGAAAAAGTGCAGAAACTGTGCAGAAAAAGAAAGAAGAAAACAGAGCAAAAGAAAAAGAAAAGAGAAAGAAGATAAGGAATTTGGTCCAGCTAGAAGAAGAAGAAGAAGAGATTTGGGTAAGAATTTGATGAAATTAATTTGTTTTGGAGTTGGGTGTGAAATTAGTTCTTTAGTTTTTTATTTCTAGTGTTTGGGTGATAATTTTGATGATGGATTTTGTTTGATTTTAGAAATTTATTGAGTTTGATAATATTTTTATTTGAAATTAGTTTAATTGGAATTGATTAGAATGAAAATTAAGAAAATTAGTAAGTTAAATTTTGGGAATTTTATTATTTCAAGTTTAAATTAGTTAATTGAAATATTATTTGAGTAAATTGAATGTTTATGAGTTAATTGATAATGTGAATTTAGAATCCTTAAGTAAGAAATCAAAATAATTCTTAAATTAGTGAATTTATAGTGTGGAATTTTTGTGATGTTATATTTGGAATGAAATTGAATCATTAATTTTGAGAATTTTTAAAATTGAAATTGAAATTGAAGTTATAATTAGTTTAATGAAGTTAAATTTGATGTTGTTAAGTGAAGGAAATTCACTTATGTTAAACTGATGAAGATTAGAATGAGAATGTGTGTAGAAATCGAAGTTGATATTGTAAAGATTTTAATTTATGTGTAATTAAGTGTTAGAAATTTTATCTGTATGGTTATGATATAAATTGATGCTTAGAAAATAAAGTGAATATGTTGTATTATGATGTATGAGGTTCAATTTAAGAGAAATTAAATTATTCAAGGTATATATAATTATAGAGACATGATCTTTAGTAAATTAAATGTAACTAATTGTGTTAGATATGAAGAAATTGAAAAAGGAAATCAAAAACTTGAATGTTGGCATGTTATAATTTAAATGCCTTATGTATGTTAATTAAGTTTTTGGGTGAACTGTAGTATTTATATTTATTGATTGGAAATATATTATTTTATTTTAGGGAGAAATCTCCTTAGTGTGAGAGAATAAAAGAATTATATGAAAAGGCAAGGAATGTAGTGAGACAATGGAACCAGAGCATCAAAGCTTAGGGAATGCCAGAAACAAGTAAGTGTAAATTTATTTTAAAGCAAAATATATTTTATTTTAGCAATATGTTTTATCTAAAGTTTAACAAGATAATAACTTTATTTAAGTTAGTGCAAAATTAGGTTTTCAATTGTATTATATTTAGTTTATTTTCTTTAGGTTTGATTTAGTATTTTGTGATATTATATACGTTTATTTACTTATATGAGTTTTGTAAGTTAAATAGAATTTATGTTCAAGTATGTTTTAATTAAAGTATTTTATATCTCAGAAATTTAGAAATTATATTCATTTAAAGAAATATATTTTATGTATATTCCATGCTTTTGATTAAAAGTTAGTTTCAAAGTAAAGAAAACAGTTTTCAAACCCATGGATTACCCTATGGATTATCAGATTATCATATCAGTTATCAGCAGTTAGATACGGCCGGTACATCCCAATTGTGTGTGGCAAGTTAAGAGGGGATAGGCCGCTAACTCCAAGGGGGTTGAGTCTGTCGAGGCTGTCAGTCGCCCACACATTGGGATGTTGTCTCGCTATATGTATGTGACGCAGCATTCCGCACATAGACAGTGAGATGTCTTTTATCAGATGTCACGTTGAGCGCATTAGTTAGTCGCCTCGTGACTTATATCAGATGTCACAGTGGACGGCGCCAGTTAGTCGCCCTGTGACCCACTCATATGATACGGCGCCAGTTAGTCGACCTACGAGTTCAGTTCATCTTAGGGGTCCATTGGGAGTTTTCAGATACAGAAGCCAAGCCATATACGATTTTTAGATTTTCAGTGCAGAATATTAAATTAAGAGCTTTTGTACGTTAGGCTTGGCTAGATTTTTAGAAAAACAGATTTCAGTACAGGATTCAGAAAACAGATGATTACAGATTTCAGTACAATGTTTTCAGGAGACAGAATAAGTTTTCAGAAAAGTTTATTATTAGAAAAGTATTTTATCAGAAAAGTATTTTATCATAAGAGTATTATCATAAAATTATATGATTAGAAAAGTATTTTCAGTAAAGTATATTCTTTTAGCTTTTCAGTTTTCAGAAAAGTACATTATCTCAGCATTTTAGTTTTCAGAGAAATATATTATATCAGTATTTCTGTTTTCAGAAAAGAATATCATATTAGCTTTTCATTTTCAGAAATATAAAGGAATATTATTTCAGCTTATCAAATTTCAGAAAAGATATAGTTTCAGCTTTTCAGTTTTAAGTAAAGTAAAAGTATATGTATATATTCTTAGTTTTTTAGTTTTCAGAAATTCGATTTCAGAATAGTTTTCTGTATAAATTTCAGAACAGTTTCCAGAAAATAGATTTCACTATAGTTTTATGAGAAAGATTTTAATATATATATTTCAGATAGTTTTTATAAAAGAGATTTCAGTACAGTTTTTATTGGAAACAGATTATTAGTTATTTCAGTATAGATTTTAGAAAATAAGATTCTATCATTTTTAGTAAAGTTTTTCGGGAGGTTAATTTATAAATGTTAGAATTGTTTAGTAAAATGATAACACTCACTCAGCTCCTTTAGCTCATTATAGTTTTATGTTTTTTTTTTTAAATCAACCTCCCAGGTACAGGTATAGGTGCAGACATTGCAGGGATGCCGAAGACCAGCAGGACCAGTCAGAGGATATTGTGACTGTTTTACAAGCATATAGATGTTTTAATTGTTAAGTATGTATTTTGGTATTGTTTTAAGTACATGAGTATTTTATTGAAAGATTTAATAACTGTTTATTTTAATATTTAAACTGTTTGAGATGTGATTTGATGAGATGGACCAGAGGTCCACAGTAGTTGAGATTTGGAATTTTATAGAAGTGTTAAAGTTTTTATGCAGGTCTCCAAGATTTGTTAATTTCAGAAAAACAGAGGTGGCTCTGCCGAAATTTTCAATAAAATAGTTTTGTATAAAAAAAAAAATTTCTACTTAGATTTCCAGTTATAAAAAAAAGGGCTTAGCTTCACGGAAGCCTTTCAGTGGGGTAAGCCTCGGCTGGGAAGCTACCGTGGAGTACCAGCAGACTACCTAATAGGAGATAGTAGGTTAGGGGCTTATCATGTTGGCTGGCCCAGAACCTCCAATCCAGCCATTTTGAACTTCCAGATTCAACGGAAGCTTTCCCAGCAACTCTAGTGAAACTACCAGGTCTACTTCTGACTTCATCTTCAGAGGGTTCCATTTCTTTCTTCCTTTATCCTCTATAAAACAGAAGAGGAATCTACAGATTAAAGTCACATCCTTCTATTTTCCTTTTATACAATGTATGCATATACAAAATATTACTCTTTTGGTCCAGAAACGCCTAAACCGCGCTCTGATACTACAAAAATATAACACCCCCTGACCCGACTCATCTGGATCGAACCAAGGAATGTTACCCGGTTTCAAAATCTTACTTAGTTTAAAATTTGAAAATTATTTTAAAAACTATATTTTTGCATTTCAAAAATCATTAATAGCGGACCCATAAATAGTTGGAAAAAAAATTTACCAGAGTTTTCTCTGTTTTTCTGATATTCCAAAAATCCTGTTTCAAATAACACATTTGCAAAACACTTCTAAATCCATTTCTCAATCAATTACGCATCCTTCCATTCGATGCAACTTTCCAAACATTATCAATAAATCAAATAATCGAATTTACAAATTTAAAATAATATCATTTATAACATATATTCAAAAAATACAAATCATATTATATCAAATATACTGCTCAAAACAAATAAAATGTTCATATTAAGCAAAACGTTTAATCAAACAAAACCTTTCTCTTATAATTTCATAAATACTCTATTCTCGGTATTCATATTCCTTTACATATATATATATATATATATATATATATATATATATATAAATTAGTGGAAACGGCAATTAATCTTTGAAAATTGAGTATCCATAATATTTCCCAACAAATAATCAATCAAAATATTCAATATGTAATATAGTTTCCTGTATAACTTTTCATAGAAAATTAATCGTAACTCATTACTCGAGATTTTTCCCAAATTTCTTATTCATAAATCAAGTAATAAGTTATATGTAACACCCCTGACCCGACCCGATTGGATCGACCCAGGGAGCGTTACCGGGTTTTCAAAACTTTTCATAATTCTATTTAAAATCTGAAAATCAAATAATTTATAATGTAAAATCATTTCTAATGAGCCCATCAAAATTTATATTAAAAATTTCAGCAGAGTTTCCTCTGTTTTTCTGATTTTTCAAAACCTGTTTTCAAATAAAACAAATCTAATATATATATATATATATATATATATATATATATATATATATGTATATATAACAACCTCAACACTTCTAAATCAATTTTCAACCATTGCGCACTCTGCCGTTTAGTGCGACTTCCAAACAGTTTTCAAAATAAAATAATTCATAATTAATTCTTTACAGTCCTTTGGAAATGAAAAACAGAAATCATAAAACAATTTAATTACAAAACACAATATTTAACACATTTACATATGTCTGTATATACATGAGTACTAACTATAATATACAGAAATATATGCCTACCCAAAATGTGGTGACTCTGGATCTCTGCCTGCAACTCTCTCTTCAATCTTTTGCTCCCTTAGTATCCCTGTTACCTACGCGCGATAAAAACTAACGCGCTAAGCATATAGCTTTGTGGGTGTACACTAAACTCATTTATCAAAATTATTAACTAATTTGAATATAAAATATAACCAATATATAATATAAGAACAAATCACTATTTAACTCAATTTATAAATTTAAACTATACCATATTTATTTTCAAAATTCGTTTATAAACAATTTATCTAATTTCATTTCAATCCTGGCCCTTTGGTATACTCAACATAATTTCAGGACTGGAATATGGGTCTAATTTTTGTAATATCGGTGTGACGTCCGAGATTGCCCCGCAACAACAGTCACTAATATCAGTGTGATTGTCCGAGATTGCCCCGCAACAACAATCATTAGAATCAATGTGATTGTCCGAGATTGCCCCGTAACAACAATCACTAATAATAACGGTGCAGTACTGCTGAAATAACCCAACTGGTATACCAACCTCCTATATCCGTATATATGTCCAAGTATCTTAAGGCCATAGGGTCATTTCACAATATCATTTCTTTATGGTCAAATTAAATTTTATTAAATTTCAATCAATAAACACATTTACAAAATTCAAATATATCATCAATAATCATATAAAAGAAACTCAAATTTATATTCAATCTTATTTCACAAATTAATATCGAATTGAATTTCGCCAAAATCATTTAATCAATTTATCACAACAATATATATATATATATATATATATATATATATATAATAGATTCAAAATCAATTTAGCACTATATATATATATATATATATATATATATATTCAAAATCAATTTATTACAATCAATATATATACCAAATCATCCCAAAATCAATTACAAACAACAAATCATAAACAATATATCACAAATAAGTAAAAACAATGTAATATATCGATTCCGAAAATTTCTGAAAAATCTAAAAAATACAAAAATTAGTGTATACCGAACCTGGACAATTTCTGGACAATATTTCTTTCCTACTCTTCTTCCCTTCTTCTTCTTCTCTTTCCTTTCTCTCTCTTCTTTCTCTCTCCTCTTCTCTCTTCTCTCTTACTGCTCACTCTCCCTGCCTCTGTTATGTTTTGTTTTTGTTTCTTCTTTGCTTGTTTCTCGTTTTGTTTTCAACTTTTCTAAATTTTATTTTTTTATCTCTTGTTTGTTTGTGATAGTGGAGGCAAGCTAGCCTCCACTCTCACACACACACACACACATATATATATATATATATATATATATATATATATATATAATCACAATATGTGCCCCTTGATTTTATTCAAAATCCTAAAATGGCAACTAATTTACAATTAATCACATTCCATTTCACTAATTATTTCAAAATATTTCATACTTATCCAATTACCAAATAACTTCACCAATATGCATTTGGAAAATTAGGGGCATTACAATTCTTCCCCTCTTAAGAAATTTCGTCCTCGAAATTTACCTCATTCGAATAGTTGTGGATATTGTTGTCTCATCACTTCTTCACTTTCCCAAGTAGCTTCTTCTATATTGTGATGTCTCCAGAGAACTTTCACCAGGGGAATTCTTTTATTTCGTAATTCTTTAACTTCCTTGTCTAAAATTTTCACTGGTTCCTCATCATATGTTAAATCTGGCTGTATCTCAATGGCTTCAGTCTGGACTCTATGAGATGGATCAGATCTGTATCTCCTCAGCATAGATACATGAAACACATTATGTATCTTTTCCAATCCTAGTGGTAAAGCTAGTCTATAGGCTACCGGTCCCACACGTTTAAGAATCTCGTATGGACCAATAAACCTAGGACTCAACTTTCGTTTCTTCCCAAATCTTAGTACTTTCTTCCACGGAGATACCTTAAGGAATACTTTTTCTCCGACTTCATATTCTATGTCTCTCCTTTTTAAATATGCATAGGACTTTTGTCGATCAGATGCTGCTTTCAATCTCTCCTTGATAATCTTCACTTTCTCTTCAGTCTGTCTGATCAAATGGGTCCTATTAACCTGTCTTCACCCAATTCTGTCCAGCACAATGGTGTCCTATATTTTCTTCCGTACAGTGCTTCATACGGTGCCATATTTATGCTCGTCTGATAACTGTTGTTGTAAACAAATTCAATTAGTAGAAGGTGATCGATCCAGCTTCCTTCAAAATTAATCACACAGCTCCTGAGCATATCTTTGACCACTT
Source organism: Xanthoceras sorbifolium (assembly GCA_003430845.1). Taxonomy (NCBI): domain Eukaryota; kingdom Viridiplantae; phylum Streptophyta; class Magnoliopsida; order Sapindales; family Sapindaceae; genus Xanthoceras; species Xanthoceras sorbifolium. The sequence goes on from CM010616.1 coordinate 3,073,156, forward strand.
GAATAACTCTTTTTGATTGTCCATCAGTCTGTGGATGAAAAGCTGTACTGAAGTTTAATCGAGTACCCAAAGCTTCCTAAAACTTCTTTCAAAATCTGGTTATAAACCTTGGGTCTCTATATGATATTATAGATGTAGGTACTCCATGCAATATGACTATTTCTTTTATATACAATTCTGCCAGTCAATCCAGTGAATAGTCAATTTTGACAGGTAGAAAATGTGCTGACTTCGTCAGTCGGTCCACTATAACCCATATAGCATCATGTTTACTTCAGGTGAGTGGCAATCCTGTGACAAAGTCCATCGTGATGCGATCCCATTTCCATTCAGGTATTGATATTGGTTGCAACAATCCTAATGGAACCTGGTGTTCAGCTTTCACCTGTTGGCATGTCATGTACTTATTCACAAAATCCACTATATCTTTCTTCATCCCAGACCACCAATATTGAGTCTTTAAATCTCGATACATTTTTGTGCTACCTGGGTGTATCGAGTACGGACTACTGTGTGCCTCTGTCAAGATCATCTTTTTCAACTCTTCATCATCTAGAATGCAAATCCTGTCTCTGCAACACACATCACCATCATTTCTAATTGAGAAGTCCAGATGCTTCCCAGAGGGGATCTGTTCACATATCATCTGGATTCTAGCATCCTGCTTCTGTTTTTCTGCAATTTGCTGAATCAAACTGGGTCTATATCTCAATTCAACCACCAATGCATTGTCTGAAGTCAGCTGTAGTTGCACATTCATCGCCTTTAAAGAGAATAGTGATTTTCTGCTCAGAGCATCTGCTACCACGTTCGCCTTCCCTGGATGGTAGTTAATCACACAATCATAGTCTTTGATCAGCTTCATCCATCGTCTCTGTCTCAAATTAAGCTCTCTCTGGGTAGGCAGATATTTCAGACTTTTGTGATCTGTGTATATATAACATTTCTCACCATACAAGTAATGCCTCTAGATTTTCAGGGCAAATACAATAGCTGCAAGTTCCAGATCATGAATAGGATAGTTCTGCTCATGAGTTTTCAATTGTCTGGACGCATATGCAACCACTTTGCCTTCCTACATCAATACACAACCTAAACCCTAGTATGAGGCATCACTATAGATCACAAAATCTATACCTGAAACAGGCTGAATCAAGACTGAAGCCTCAACTAACATCGCCTTCAAGCTATCAACAGCTGTCTGGCATCTGTCAGTCCAGTCAAATCTGATATTTTTATGTAGTAGTTTAGTCAACGGGCTTACTATGGATGAAAATCCCTTCACAAACCGTCGATAATAACCTGCCAAGTCTAAGAAACTTCTGACTTCTGCAATATTTCTAGGAGGCTTCCATTCCATAATCGCTTCAATCTTGTTAGGATCTGCCTTAATACCCCTTACTGATACAATATGGCCCAGAAATGCAATTTCAGGCAACCAGAATTCACATTTGCTCAATTTACCATACAGCTGTTTCTCCTTCAGAATCTGCAGTACTACTCTGAGGCGCCTGTCATAATCCTCTGCTGTCTGTGAATACACCAAGATATCATCAATAAATACTACCACAGTACATCTGCTCTAAAATTCTCTCCGTCCTTTCAAACCAGTACTTTGCTGTAGATGCATCCTCATCTTTTCTGCCATGAAAATCTGTCGGTCTGTACCTGGCCAATCGTTTAATGGCTGACCTTCGTGGCGCTGCTCTGGCCACATTCTGAAAGAACTCAGCTATCTGCTGCATAAATGCTGCCTGACATATATATATATATAATCACAATATGGGCCCCTTGATTTTATTCAAAATCCTAAAATGGCAACCAATTTACAATTAATCACATTCCATCTCACTAATTATTCCAAAATATTCCACACTTATCCAATTACCAAATAACTTCACCAATATGCATTTGGAAAATTAGGGACGTTACATTATAAATATCAAATGATAGGAACGATAAATAAAAATGTCCAAATTTAAATATCAACAGAAATTCTAATATATTTTCACAAGTAAAATATCATAACAACTATATATCAAAACACAGTGATATTCAGCTAATTTCAATAAATCTTATTCATCCATCCTATAAAAGTATTCAAAATTCTTTTCTATAAACTTCATTCATTTCTTTTCAATCCTAACTCTTTTGTATACTTAACATAACTTACTAGACTGGAATATGGGTCGTTCGACATCGACAACTCAGTGGCTGCCCGCCGAACCTAATATCTGTAAAATCGGTGTGATGTCTGGGGCCGCTTTTGGGTCACCCGCCAACAGTCACTAATATCGGTGCAGTACTGCTAAAATAAATCCAGCTGGTATACCAATCTCATATATCCATTTTTTCGATATTCAAGTATCATAGGGCCATCTTCATTTCTAATTCATATATGTAAAATAAAACCTTCTGTCGCGTAATCGCATCAACTAATTCAGAATCATTTTCAAAATATTGTTCATGAAATTATTAATTTAAAAACTCACTTTATAAGCGAAATTCGATTATATCAAAATGTTCTGAAAATTAAAATCATATAAACACATATACAATAACGTAATTCACAATTATTATTCAACTCAGTTACTAAAATCATTTTCAACGAAATTCTCAAATGAAATAAACTCAATACAAATCAACATTAATATTGCCAAAATCATTATTTCCATCAATTATCAATTTCAATGAATCCAAAATCATAATCGAATATATTTTATAATTTAATAATCGTAACATCGTAATCCAAATTCACTATCGAATAAAATTTTCAGTTAGTAAATTTTTAAATTCACATAATATATAAACAATTATACTTTAAATATTCCATAAACTTTCATCAATAGATTTCATAAATTTTTATCAAATGAAAATATAATTCAAAATCCTTAAATATATATTTTCCAAACCGTTCAGTTTCAATTACAAATTGATATTAATATTTAAAAATCTAAAACTTTCATCAATAGTCATATCAAAATGACCCAAAATTGTTTTCAAACATCATTTATAAATCAATAATTGTATCAAAATATTCCAGAATCATTTCCAAACATTATTCACAAAACGATTTATTCGAAAACATACGATATAAAATAAATTCAATTATACTAGAATATTCCACAATTATTTTCAAATACTATTCTCAAACAATTCATTCCAAAACATACGTTATAGACGAAATTTGATTATACCAAAATATTCTGGAAAATAAAAGTATGAAAATACGTGTACACCAACCTGGACAATATTTTTCCTCAAACCTTTTTCATCTCTTTTCCTTAAATCTTTCTACCCAGAATTTCTTCCTCTTCTTCCTCTCCTTCTTCTTCTTCCTTCTTCTTTCTTCTTCTTCCTTCTCTTTTTTTTTTCTTTTCCTTCTCTTCTCTTCTCGGCCACGCTCTCCTCTCTTTTCTTTTTTTTTTTTCTTCTCTTCTTGCTTTCCACCGCCTCCCTCTCTTCTAGCTTTTACTTTATTACTATTTTTTTTTTTAATACTTGGATTAAAATGCACCACTTGTCACCATCAAATTTTTTTTATAATAAATACAATCTGCCCCCTTGACTCTTTAAAATCATAAACTAACCACCAATAAAAATTTAATCACATGAATTTAATCAAAAATCTTTTGATTATCAAACTAATCCACCAATCACATTTCATCTAATAATTATTCCAAAAATATTTCACACTTATCCAATTACCAAATTGACTTTACCAATATTCAATTGGACCCATTATCATCCAAATGCACCATGAAAATAATATTTCTAATGGGAGTTAAATTGGTTAAAAATAACTATTCGTTGATACACCATATACCGAGTATATACTTTCCACCAATTTAAATCACATACTTAACTGTTGCATGCTTAATAAGAATTAATAATAATACTTTTTATAATTATAAAAAATTAGGGGCGTTGCCTAGGTCGTCGAGATGTACTGTGTGTCGGGGCATCTCGACGATCCCTGTTAAGTTCTACAAACCTTTCGCCGATGGCGTTTACATGGATTACATAACTGGAAGGATAAGGCCCTTCTCATCATTTTTCTAATCCTGCTCTAGCTCGCCTGGCCGCGTTGGCAGAATGAAAAGAGATTCCACCCCGTTGGGCATCATTTCGCGGGGGGTTATACTTGTTGGCGTGATAGGCAGGATAGTTCGCATTGTCCCCATTGGAGCGTGGTAGTGAGGCACTCTCCACGATCTACTCGTGGGGTGGTTGGTTCTGCAGCAAGAGATAGTAGCCACGAGACATCTCCGCCACCATTCTCTCCACCCATTTGTTAAGACCTGACGGCCCAGATGGGCCAGCCTAATCATGGCTTTGGGGCTCCATCTGGGGATGGAGTTGACCGGCCGATTGATTCGTGGTTGGTGATTGAACCATCGGGGCGGCTGGCACCGCATTTGGCACGATTGGTGCGTTTGGTGTCGCCGGTGCATTTGATACAGCTGGTTGGGCTGGAGGTTAATGAGAGGCCTCTGAAAGCCCTCCAACTAGGGGTATATCTCTACTAGTTATGGTTCTAGAGCGGGTTCCTACGCCTCTCGCCATAGATTCGAAAGATTGTACCTGAAAGAATAAAAACAGACAAAGTTAAGAGTATCATTTCTTATCAGAAGCGAACGTTTGAATCCTCAAACGAGGCCCTCCTTTTAACGTCAAACTGTTGACGTTCGAATATGGTCAACAGAATTATTAATGATTAACGATAATTTGAAAGGTGAAAAAGGATAAAAAGGATTGACACATGGATTTTTAAAGTGGCTCGGCTTATAAGGAATGCCTATATCCACTGTTCTTTATATTTCAGTCGAGCTCACTGACTGAGTGTGTGGAGCTCGCTTTAAGTGTTTTCTTTGAGAAAATTTGTAGCCCTTTTAATAGAGATGACTCATCCTTTTTTTAGTGTGAAGGGACTGAAGTCATTCTGTTTTACATAGAGTCTAATTACATGAATTAAGGACTAAATTATATATCTAAGAATCATAATCTGATTTGAATACAATTGCTAGAATTGAGGAGTTTGAGATTGATTGAGAATCTGCTAGTTGACCGAATAGAATTCATATATCCTCGGGATTCTCCTTTTGATTGGGGCTTTAAGCTGCGTGCCACGCGGGCTGAGCATTGTGCGATCTGCGACCAGATTGTTGGTGAGAAGTGGTGCTTGATTTCCTTAGATGTTATATCGCTGGTTGCTTCGCATAGAGTTTCCTTCGTTCTTTAGGCTTTATTTTTCCGTCATAACTCATATGGGTTTTGTTGACTTGTTTGGGCCTGTTGGGTATATCAGCGTTTTTGGGCCTACTTGGACTGTGAGTAATTTGGCACATAACAATATTAAAATAATATTTATAAAACTTTAGTGTAAAAGTAAAGTCATAGAAAGGATAATTTATTGAAAGAATGCCAAAAGAATAAAGAATGTCAAAAGAATAATAAAAATATAGGATTTTTTATAAGATAGAGATGGAGAGTTATAAGACAAACTTGCTCGGTGTGCTTTTGAAGGGTTCATATTACTCTTTCGGCAACGACCCTTTAGACTTGTAGATCAGAAATTCTGGGCCGTACAATTCCACTCGTGATGGTTGTTGGTGGTGGGTGATAGCAGTGATGGCAATTGTTACTCTGCTTCCATTTTATTTTTATTTTCTTGAACCTTTTTTCTGGTTCCCACAATGCTTTGAACCTTTTCCTAGCTCAAGTCTGACACTTCTGGATCTAACTCTGGCTATTCGATTCTGACTAGATCTAGCACTAGATCACTCTAGTTTGTTCTAGACCTTATAACCATATACCACTTGTAGGATTAATAAAATTAAGCGCGTATGATTCAAATAAATTGAAGAAGGAACAAAATATGAATTGTAAGGTCACCTCCAATAGTTCTCTAATTTTTTTCTTCAAAATGGAGATCCAAAATGAAATATTATAAGAATATTTTATCTTTATAAATTCACAACTCCAACCATTCTCCATTTTACAATCTCCAAATAATAAAATATTATTATTTTTTACTTTATAAATTATTTTGAGTTAATTATTATATTAAATGGTAATTTTATATATATATATATATATATATATTGAAGCTTTGGAATAATTTATTTTTAAATAAAATATTTATTAGGTTACTGATTAATAAATGAATGTGATAAATAAAAATTTTAAAAATAACTAAAATATAGTTAATATTATACTCACTTGAAATATTTCAACAAAATATTTCCAATAATATAATTTTATGCTAATTACAATTATAAATAAAAAATTATAATAAGTTATTAAGTTTAGTTAAAAATTTAAAAACGATATGGGAGGAATAAAATTTGTTTAATGAATGGATAAAAGATTAATAATAGAATATATAATATTGAAAAAAATATAGAGATTGGAATAGTGGATCTTCAAATTTAAAAATCCATTTGTCAATCTTCATTTTGTATTTTTTTTTAGAACCCCATTTTGGAGCATGGTTAGAGACTAACCCTTCTCCATTTTGAAAAAATAAAGAACTATTGGAGATAGCTTAATACAACTGTTCTTAAGTTAAACTGAAACTGAAATAATATAGTCCTATTTATAAGTACTGTAAACTAACCTGATAATAATAAAGTACTTAGTGATAAGTCTAATCACTCCGGTAAGTCTAACTGATAATTATAAAATTTAATTTAATTTTAATCTAACATAATAATATCCTTTGTGTTGTAAAGTGGTGGATTTACACCACTCAATGTTTGCATATTTTTAATTATATTTTAATATGTAAGTAGAATGAAGTAGGTGGATTAATTCCTATATATATGCGTGCCCATTTGCTTTGTAAGTAGAAGAAATGAGAAATGTGAGTAGTGGAACTCCTTTCTCTCCCAATTGCTTCTCTCTGTCTTTTGTTTACATTATTTAGTTTGTTGCTTTTCTATCAATTATTTTGTTTATTATTATTACTTAGTTTTATTTCTTTTATTTACAACACATTATCATCACGACTAACTTATTAGTATGCTCTGTGATTGTCATTCTGTTGGATCTTTCACATCAGAAAATAAGTTTAGTTTTACTTATATTTATTATATTGCAACCTGAAAATTACAAAATAAATAAAAGCCAGAAGCTTTGAATATCAGAGATTTGAGTCCAGTAACCTGAAGTTCTAGATCTAGTAATATTCGTTTAATTTATTATTTATATATTTAATTAATCCAGCAAGAACCTGAAGTTCTGAATTTAATAATATTGATTTTAATTTACCGTTTATATATTTATTTTTTGTTTATACATATTTACTAACATATATTTAGATTGGCTACGCCGACAATATTTATTATTCATGCATATTTATTTAATGTTATGCATCTAAGTTGGCTATGCCGATATTATTTGTTATTATACGTATTTATTTATTAATATGCATATTAAGTTGGATATGCTGACGATATTTATTATTATATATATTTATTTAATATTACGAATATTAAATTGGCTACGCTAACATTATTTACTTTTTATGTATTTTTATTTTTTATTATGAATTTTAATTCTTTCAATTTTAATTAAATTTTGCACATGTGTATATATATATTTGAAACATATATGGTGGAAATTTAAATTTTATTACCAGACAAGAAGTCTTAATTATATAAATGATTTTCAGACCAGAAGTTCTGATTGATTTTTAATTATATACCGCAATTTCGAATTTTATTTTATCAGACCAGAATTTCTGATTTTATATATGATTCCAGATATAAAAGCTTAAGATGGAAAAACTCAAGGATTTGCGGTTTGATGCACTCACAATAGATGGAGACAATTATTTGTCTTGGATTATTGATGCCGAGTTACAGTTAAAATATGAATGTCTTTATAATACAATAGAAGAAGGAAACGAGTCTTCTGAGAAAGATAAATCTACTGCTACGGTGATTCTTCGTCATCATTTACACCAAGATTTAAAGGCTCAGTATCTTACTATTACAGAACCAGAATTTCTGTGGCAAGAATTAAAAGACCGATATAACCACCAGTCGGCCATAACCCTTCCGAATGCCAAGTACGAATGGCAACATTTAAGGTTTCAGGATTATAAATCTGTTTCGCAATATAATTCTACTATGTTTCGAATTACTACAAAATTGAAATTATGTGGCGAAGATATCTCTGATAAGGACATGCTGGAGAAAATATTTACCACTTTCCATGCCTCCAATATTTTACTACAGCAACAATACTGAGAACGCAGATTTACAAAATATTCATAATTAATTGCATGTCTTCTTGTTGCGGAAAAGAATAATGAACTTTAATTAAAAGTTCATGAATCACGCCCGACCGGTTCAAGTGCATTCCCATAAGTGAATGCTAACCATATTGGGAATCATCAACGTGGTTATAATAATGGTTTTGACTATAATCGCAGTCGTGGTCGTAATCGCGGTCGTGGGCGTGGAAATGAACGTGGTAATTTTAGACGTAGTACTTATCAATATTCAAGTTATCAAAAATTTTAAAACACTCCCCAGAAGTGGAATGTTTATGAAGCAAAACAAAATAAAGGTAAAACTACTCAACATGGAGCTATTAGAAATGATGGGTTTTGTTTTAGATGTGGCAGTGATGATTATTGGTCACGCACATATCGAGCACCAAAATATTTAGTTGATCTTTATCAGGCATCATTAAAGGAAGAAGGAAAAGGAAAGAAAGTTGAGACAAATCCTGTTGATGATTCTGATCATGTTGATATTACCCATATTGATGTTTCAGATTTCTTTGATGATCCTAAAGGAAATATTGAGCATTTAATTGGTGATGGAAATATCCAGAACAATTAAATATCATTTTTAATATTTATTTGTGCAATCGTAATCTTTGTTTATTTTCCTTAGTAGTATTTGTATAATGTGTGTTTTTCTTTATACAAGCATATGAATATAAATGAATTGCATGTTGCATGCTAGTGACGGACTACTTATATTAGGAGATACAGATCCCAAGAAGAGGAAAGTAAATTATTCGGATTCTTATGGAACTGAAGCTCGAGCTATAAATAAATTAATTTTCACTAAATCAACTTTAGTAGAGTAAAAAGTCCTTGAAGCGACAAGTCCCTGAAGCAACAGGTCCTTGAAGCGACAAGTCCCTGAAGAGACAAGTCTCTGGAGTGATATAAGTCCTTAAAGTGACAAGTCCCTGAAGCGACAAGTCCCTAGAGTGATATAAGTCCCTGAAGAGAAGGTCCCTAAAGCGACAGGTCCTTGAAGCGACAAGTCCCTGGAGTGATATAAGAGTCCTTGAGGAGACATGTCCCTAAAGCGACAAGTCCCTGAAGTGACAAGTCCCTGGAGAGATATTAGTCCCTAGAGTGATATTAGTCCCTAAAGCAATATAAATCCCTGAAGCAACAAATCCATGAAGAGACAAGTCCCTGAAGTAACAAGATGTCCCTGGAGCGACATGAGTCCCTGGAGCGACACAAGTCTCTGAAGTGACAATGGTTCCTGAAGAACTTAAAATGCCAGAAGTATATAATTTGAATCTTGTAATTTATAAAGTTGCAAAGATCCTTGCATGGATTGAAACAATCTGGACGGATGTGGTATAAACGTCTTAGTGAATATCTGATCAAAGAAGGGTATATTAATGATCCAGTATGCCCATGTGTTTTTATAAAAAAATCTGATATGGATTTACTATTGTAGCAATATATGGTAATAATATGAATTTAATTGGAACTCCTGAAGAGGTCCTGAAAACTACAGAATTAACATAAAAGAATTTTTATCAAGGAGAACGTCCAATCAGGGGGAGTATCCAATCAGAGGGAGTATCCAATCAGGGGGAGCATCCTACCAGGGGGAGCAATTTTTGAAGAAAGCAATATATGTGCACTGTACTCTTTTTCCCTTTGACCAGATTTTGTCCCACTGGGTTTTACCTGCAAGGTTTTAATGAGGCAGTTTGAACACATAAAATACCGTTTGTGATCCAGAAGATCATTATATGTATTGCTAAGGTTTTTATCCCACTGGAATTTTCTTAGCAAAAATCAAATACAATAAAGTGGTGACAATTCAAGGGGGAGTATTGTAAAGTGGTGGATTTACACCACTCAATATTTGCATATTTTTAATTATTTTAATATGTAAGTGGAATGAAGTAAGTGGATTAACTCCTATATATATGCGTGCCCATTTGCTTTGTAAGTAGAAGAAACGAGAAATGTGAGTAGTGGAATTTCTTTCTCTCCCAATTGCTTCTCTCTCTATTCTATTTACATTATTTGGTTTGTTGCTTTTCTATCAATTATTTTGTTTATTATTATTACTTAGTTTTATTTCTTTTATTTATAACACTTTGTATAAATATCAGTATATGTTATTATAATCTAATCCTTTTTATTATTATACTAAATGTAAGCCCACATTTCAAAACTTTAATGTGAGCAAAATTTAAAATTAATATCTACCATATATCAATAAAGTAACTTAATAGAACTCGTTATAATTATAGTAAATAAACCATATATACCACCAAACTCTAATAGGGTATCAAAAATCCTCAATAGTTCTTACAAAATAATTAAAGACATTACTAGCTCAACTAGCTTAGTAATTATTATACTATCTAAAGTGAGTGAGATTTTAGATAAAGGGCGAATTGTAATAAACTATCCTGAAGTATGGTTATATTATAACGAAATCGTGAGTTTAGTCTTAACTATATATTGATACATTTGATTAAATGGTTGACCGTTAGAATTGCCGGTCAACTAATAGTCAAAAAGTAATATGATCATTTTGACCTTTATTTTTAAAATATAAAATAAAAAACTTGTAGAAAAATTTACTTTTATTCTTCGTGTTCTTGTTAGGTGAAGATTGGATCTCTACCGTCTATCAATCTTGATTGGATCACCATCACCAAGAACACAAAAAAAAAAAAAATTAACATAAAAATGATTTTTTTTTTTAATTGTTAATTTTTTTAAAAAAAATGGATCTCCGCCATTCACCTTGATGGATGATGGAGATCCATTTTTTAAAAAAATATTTTTTTTTTACCTTTTCATTTTTTTAATTTAAATTTTTTAACTAGGGGTAATTATGTTATTTTACACATAAGTCATGGTCAAACCGTAATATTTGACTGGGTTAACTAACAGTAGGGTAGTAACATATAATTAAGACTAAACTCACGATTTTGTTATAATATGATAAAATATCAGGATATTTTATCGTAATTCGCCCTAAACTTACTTCATTGTTGGTATCAATAGTTCTTACAAAATAATTAAAGACATTACTATCTTAGTAATTATAATAAATTGTAATAAAGTACATTAACGTTTGGTCATATTATAACTAAATTATGAATTTAGTAGTAATTACACGTTAGTATCCTTAAATAACTGGTTGACCGTTAGAACTGACAGTTAATCAATAAGTAGAAGGATAATATGGTCATTCCTTTTTTTTTATATAAAAAAAGTAATAAAAATAAAAATAAAATAAAAATAGAACTCCACCGTCCATCAATCTCGATAGATAATGGAGATCATATTGAATTTTTTTTAAAAAAAGTCTTTTTTATAAAAAAAAAAAAATTGTGTACTTGTTGATGGAGATCCAGATTGATCAAACCGTTATTTAACTTTTTTATTTTTTATTTAATTTAATTTTTTAATTAGTGATAATTATATTATTTTATACATAAATTATAATTAAACTATTATTTTAATAGAGTCATCTCACAGTAGAATATTAAAATATAATTAAAATTAAATTTATAATTTTATTATAATATAATTAAACATTAAAATTTTTATTATAATTTGTCCTAGTAATTATTACACTACTTAAAGTGAGTGAGATTTAGATAAATATTCAGTCTATACAGCCTTTAAACCTATTGCTAAGTACAAGTGGACTGAGTTTTTACTCTTTTAAAATTTCTTTTTATAAAATTTATATATTTTATTTTATTTAAAAAAATTCTTCTTTTAAAAAATTTAAATATTTTTAAAAAAAAATTACTAAAAATAAACTTCCAAAAGTCGTAAAAAATAAGCCGAAAGATTTACTCCTCAAAAGAAATTAATGACTTTTGAGAGAATTCGAGTTAACAAGAAAAAACAAAAATGCTACATGTGATGTGATGTGAAATCAAATCATACTAAATTGAACACACATGTGTTTTCTAGTAGAGAGTAGAAAGCATAAGAATAATTAAAGCAAAGTGAAAATGGCAATTAACACGTGAGAAGCAACCGACGACTATGAAATTATGACTTATTTGATGTGACTTTTCCAATTACGTATTTAATTTTTGCACAAGAATATTTAAAGCAAAATGATTTAAAGCAAAATGAGAAGAGAGATACTACAAATTATTATAAATACATTAATTAATTTATATAATAAAATTTTTAATTATAAAATATAAATAAAATTACATTTAATTATTATTAAAAATTAAATAAGAGAAAAAAATTAATAATATTTAAAATTTAAAAATGAATAAAATAACTTAAAAACTGAATAAATTTCATACACAATCTGTATATACAATTTTATAATAAATTGACACAAACCTCCCTCGCCATTAATTGAGACCAAGTTTAATTTCTATAGTAACGAGATCGACAGAGACTAGTGTTCCATAAAGTCTAATATCTAATGATGTAGATTGTCTCTATGAAGATAATAAAGACTTTATATCCATTTAGAGACCTGATCTTCATTGTGTATGAAATTTATTCAAATTTTAAATTATTTTATTTAATTTTTAAATTTTAATTATTATTAATTTTTTTCTCATTTAATTTTTAAAATTTATTAATAATTAAATATGATTTCATTTATATTTTATAATTAAAAATTTTATTATATAGACTAAATTGATATATTTATAATAATTTTGTGATTATCGAAATCACTTTTAGATTATTTGAATTTCTCAATAGAAGAATTTTAAAGTTAAAAAGCTCTTTCATATAAGAAAATATATATGACTTTGATAGGAAAATCTTCCAATAAGTCAAAAGGGTAATATAGAAGCTCTGCTAGATATGGTCTTAACACCATAACTTATTTAAATACATACTATTTTTTTTTTAATATTTGGTGTACGGATGAAATATATGTACGAGATTGGATATAATTGGAATAGAATTAGAATTAGGTGAGATTGAATTGGAATGAACTAAGTTAATACTATATTTTGTTTGGTAAAATATGAGAACCGACAAAATATTTAGATATTTTAAATTTAATTATATTATAAAATTAAATAATATATTATTAAAATAAATTTTTTTTTAGATGAAATAAATATTAGAAAATAATTCAGCAAACGCACATGTATTGGTTGATGTGTCTTTCGAGGGGATTGCTTATACTACCCGTGCTAAAACTAACAAAGTTGGTGAGAAAACTAAAGTAAACCTATACCGCCTAACGTGGATCGAAGTTAAATATTTTAGGCGATCGAAGTTAAAGGTGTTCAATTAGTCTGGTTGAATTGATGGCAAAGGTATTTAATCAATTTAGTAATATTTTATTTTAAATTTCTACTGCCACCAGTGATATATTTATAAAATAAAATAATTAAAGTGAAATTATAAACACATATAATAAATATAAAAATATATCACTGGCAAAATAAATGGAGCACAATGGAAAAATATGTGGTGCTAGGGTTTTTTTTTTTAAGCAAAATTAAGGTCATTAGTTGGAGCTGTAGGGGACCACGAGTATCTCTGTTTTTGTGTTCTCTCTAGACCACATTTAAATGATGTTACTTTTCTCAAACAATAATAGATTCAATGAATTTATTTTATTTTATTAATTGTTTACTCTTTGACTTTTTTAGCAACTTAACGTCCAAAAAAACTTTGATACTATATCGCTATCGGCAAGGGACATTTTGGATATTTACTGAAACTATAGGGAGATTTTTGGGAAAAATGAAAAGTACGGGTAAATTTTGGATAATACAACAAAATTTAAGAGGAATTAAAAAAAGGAATTGGTCCTACTGAATGGGGAGCAATTTTTTAAGCCTTTGGATTAAGACAAATTGGCAATTTTAAACAGTTTAAAAGTGCATCATTCAATAATCCAATTATACTAAAAATGGAATGTTGGACATGAGGCTCCACACATACCAACTAATTAATAAGAGTAATAATTAACTAGTGATAGAGAAGTTAACAACGATTAGGTGTGCTGTAGTGTGGTTGGTCACCACATATTAAATATGGAACATATTATTTCAGTAATATTTAAATTTAACTCCCAATAAATATAATTTTTATATTAATAGAATATATTTATAGTTAGATCTTTATTGACCTCTTGAATTAAATGAGAATTAGTTTCATATTAATGTGTATCAAAATATCTTGTGGATTAATAATAATAATAATAATAAAAACGTAGTCAATGAAATTGAAGTGAATTTCAACAATGCAACTTTCTGTCGTGGACTTGGCTACACATACAGAGACTTGGCTGCAACTTTGTATGTGTGGTTGCACGTACAAAGTCCTTTTTCTTTTTTGTTTTTGAAAAGTGCGCATGCAAAGACTTTTTTTTATTTTGAGGTATTACTTGCTCTCGTCTTATTTGAATATGAGTTATTTTAAAATTAAATAAATATTTTTATCACCGAATTACATTAACGTGATCACATGCAAATAGTTCAAAAGTATTAAAAGTAAACAAAAACCAAAGATGAAACTCAATTATAATAGGTAACGGATATGAATTCATTATTCATATCATTTATAAACTGTATCCATAGGATTCTTACAAGGGACCCATCATATCTTATTATTAAATTATTTGATCTGGATACCTGTGCATATTTTTTTATCTTTTATTAAATTTTTTATATTAAAAATTTATATATTCATTTATAACTTAAATAGTTAGTACAATTTTTTTATAGTAATATAGGTTTAATTCTCACAATATATATTTAGATAATTTTCTCCCCTTATTATGGAACTAAATATCTCCCAAATGACTTCACATATTTATATATTTGTACGTGCAAAGGGTTTAAACTCTCCTATCTAAGATAGAGAGGTCAACAACTAATTTAGCTAAGAATTGGTTTATAAAATTTAATTATTAATGATTGGTTCGGGAGCCAACTAAATAATTCGTCGCAAACTATTTAATTATTAGTTCGTTCCAAACTAAAAAAAAATTTCTTTCTTTTTGTGGTTCACATTTGACTCTTATATTTTTTTATAACTTTGTGTTCCGTTTTTGTCATGTGAAGAAAAATAAAAATAATACATATACTTTTTTTTTCTCGAAAGGCGTGTGATTCTCATAATTTATGGCTCTAACTTACACTTCTTTTAAAAGAAATTCACTCCACTAAAAACTTTCATTAAAAGTATTTTAGGGTTTATCTCAAAATATGTACTATTTTTAAGAAGAAAATAAAAACTTTTATTTTCAAAATATGTATTATTTCTAAAAGTGTGGATTCAAATAGTACCATTTAAAATCATTTTCTCAATTCTAAATCATCATAGTACATATATTACAGCATGCTGCATCTTGAGCACTTCAACAGAGCATGCATGTAAGGAGTGGAATTAAGCTAAGCTAGCTGCGTACAAGGACGTAGCCAGGAACGTAGATTATAGTGTACTAATATATAATGAGTCAAAGTGTATTACATAAATAGTAAATACAAAAAATTATTATTATTTTTCAGCAAACAATATTAGAATAAAAAACTAATTAAATAATTAAAATAATATGAACTACTAAATAATTTAAAAAAAGTATTTACATAGACAAAGGAATGGTGATCGAACACAAGTGGATAAGGAAAGCACGATTGTTGTGAAGAGAAGGGAAAAAAAATAATAAAAAAAAAACGAAGGTAAAAGTTGTGAATTATTATGAATTGTGAGGTCTAAAGAGAATAAAAAAAAAAAATATAAGAGTAGTTGAGCCTGTTCTAGATCTAATAATAGAAATGTGTGAGTTGTGAGTTAATGATATTATAAATTGGGCCTTCTAAAAATAAAAATATTAATTGAGTAGAATTAATAATGTTATAAGTTGAACTTTCACAAAATAAAAATATTAACGGTCTGAATTTTTAGTGAAATAAAATATAATTATAGGTCGACAAATATATTGTGCATAATAAATTTTTTTTTTCATTTGAAAGCCGGCCCTAGCCCCTGTATGGGCTACGTCACTGGCTGCTTACACATTCCATTTTTTACTACTTCAGTACAAAAGGTAACGAAAAAGCAACCTCACAAAATTCAACATTTCTACAAGAAATAGTACGGATCATCAACATTTTGTTTGTCTCTGGGAGATTCTAATCTTTACGACGCGGATTTTTGACACTGAATAAATGCTATTGCTAGCTGGGGTAATCAGAAGGATACATATACATATATATATATATATATATATATATATATATATATATATATATGTATATGTATATGAAATGGGGCAAAAAGAACTGGAAATATATATTTGTAAATATTATTATTAGCTAGGACTAGGAGAAGATGATGCCAACTGGGTTCAGGTTCAATCCGACCGATGAGGAGCTCATAGAAATAATTGAATGTGAGTTTAGCTCTCTCTCTCTCTCTCTCTCTCTCTCTCTCTCTATGGGTTAATTGCAATAAAGTGCCCTAACGTTTGGTTATATTGCAATAAAATCGTGAGTTTAACCTTAATTGCATGTTAATACCCTTAACTAACTGATTAATTGCATGTTAGTACCCTTGACCAAGTTGACCGGTATGTTAACTTTGACTTTTTTGGTAAAAAGACAAAATTGCCCCTGATTAAAAAAAAATTAAAATTTAAAATTTAAAAATTAAAATTTTTAAAAATAGATCTCCACCGTCCATCAAGATTGATGGACGGTGGAGATCCATTTTTAAAATTTTTAATTTTTTCAATTTTTTTAAATTTTTATTTAATTTATTTTTTTTTAAACCAGGGGCAATTTTGTCTTTTTACCAAAAAATCAAAGTCAACATACCGGTCAACGTGGTCAAAGGTACTAACATGCAATTAAGGCTAAACTCACGATTTCATTGCAATATAGCCAAACGTCATGGTACTTTAGTGCAATTATCCCTATATATATCGGGAGGGATCGGGGACTCATTTTTTTTTATACATTTTTTACTCAATTTTTTAGCCATTTGATCTCTTATATTTGGATGGTTAGGATTTAATAATTTTTTTTTCCTCTCTTCATCTCAATGGCTACAAAATTGAGTAAAAAAATGTGTAAAAAAATGAGTCCCTCGATCCCTCCCGATAGATATATATATATATATATAAAGAAGGCCGACCCTGACTTTTTGGTGGTCCGGGGCTCAACTGAAAATGAGGCCCTAATATATTATACTTCAAAAAATTCTAAAAAATATAGAATTTTAATAGACATATTTTTTTTATGACTGGAACCCAATGGAAGGTTAAACCATCACACCATTATTAAAATTAAAATTTTACCCAATTCATGTTTCCAAGAAAATATGCTTGATGCTTTAACTTTCAAGTATGTGCACAAGCACGTGTGCTGACCGGTGTGTGTCTTTATAAGGACGGTGATCCATTCTAAAACTAACAAAGTTGGTGAGAAAATTAAAGTGAACCTATACTGCCTAACGTGGAGATCTTTTGTCCAGAAGCGATGTTAAGAATATCATTTTTTATATTCAATCTTTGATGTCTAGTTTAAATATAGCTTCTATCTCCTTTATTTTCAGGTTAGGAAATGGTGTAGCTCATGGCATTACCAAGAGAGCTTTCGATCTTGATGTCCCTTGTTTGTGGACTTGTTCTTTTCCTATTTGGTTGTCCAAACTGTTCCAGGTTAATGTTGTTTCTTTTTCTTCCCATTTTGGTGAATGAAGTTTCTTTCGTTTCAAAAAAAAAAAAAAAAAAGAAGTTAAAGGTGTTCAATTAGTCTAGTTGAATCGGTGGTAAAGGTATTCAATCAGTTTGGTAATATTTTAATTTTGAATTTCTAACACTGCCAATAATATGTCAAAAAAATAAAATAATTAAAGTGAAATTACAAACACACATAATAAATATAAAAATAAAAATTAATGTTTATTCACATTGTCACAAGAAGTGTTCGAATGAGATAGAAATGTCTTATCTTTCTTGAAGGACTTTTACATGCTGCAGCTTCACTTCAACCAAGCATGCATTTAACGAGTGCAATTAAGCTAAGCTAGCTGCGTACAAATTCCATTTTACTACTTCAATACAAAAGGAAACAACAAAGCAACCTCACAAAATTCAATATTTCTACAGGAAATAATATGAATCATCAACATCTTGTAATCTTTACGTCGCAGATTTTTGACTCTGAAGGATACATATATAATGGGGTGCAGGGGCAAAAAGAAATAACTTCTCTGGAACTATATGTTTGTAAACATTATTATTAGCTAGGACTAGGAGAGACTTGATCGGTCGATCGAAGATGATGCCAACTGGATTCAGGTTCAATCCGACCGATGAGGAGCTCATAGAAATACTGGAAATGAAAGTATCTGGCCAAGAAATGCCTCTTCATGGCCATTTCATTGTTGAAAGAAACCTATACGATCATGAACCGCAAGATATTGAATGTGAGTTTAGCTTTCTTTTTAATTCTCTTTTTTATTTTCTCTCTCTCTCTCTCTCTCTCTCTCTCTCCATTTATATATATAGAGTTTCTCTTTGTATTTCACTTCAGCTAAGGTTAAACAACATATTTATAGGCTCATGAATGCGAAAAATCTTCTGTATTTCTCGACTACAGTCTTCCCTTACTTTTAATGCACGCAAGAGTTGCTTCAGTCTATATAATATATATATTCTTATATCAAATATTCAACACACACACACACGACATTAATTCTTTGCCTAGCTACCTCTAACGGTTTCTTTTAAATATTTTTTATTATTATCTTGGAAAACTGTCAAACTCTATCGGTCATGCATACACACTTTTTGGTTGTTTCTTGTGGTGAAGTTTTAGTACAGTAACATGATTCTATACATAATTTGTCAAAAAGTACTCTCTTTTTTGCACACCCATATTTGAAAATTTTCATAGTTTTAGATGTTGTTTTTGATATGTTCATTTGATTATGTTAAAATGTTGGATATATGTTACAGGGGATAATACCTTATCGGTGCCAGACAACGAGAGATATTGCTACTGCATGAGGGAGACTGATTCGAGGGAAGTATCGGGACGAGGTTGGTGGAAAGCTACTGGGCATGTTAAGAAGATTTATGCTTCTAATAGCCAAAGTGTGGTGGCAGGTTGCAAGAGACCTTTAACATTTCACAGATTCAAAGACAATGAAAGGAACCGTAACAAAGCTATCAAAACTAATTGGCTCATGCACGAGTATAATCTTCACTCCAACTCCACGGTTTGTTTTTCTGCCCTCATGAACAATGATGATATATATGTTCCTTATAAAATATGGCTAGTAATTTAAGTGAAACAAAGTTATGTAATCAAGAACTTTTTCCTTGTTGGGTGTTATAAAATATGGCTAGAAATATCATTAATGTGATGATATTTCGTACGTAGCAGGAATGGAGACTTTGCAAGATCAAATACAAAGGAAAACCGAGTGCACAAGAAGAGATGGAGAACATTAGAAAAGCTTATCAACTTAGTAATTATGAATCTGGAGGCAGCAGTTCAATGGGCATGCACCCGGATTTTGGAGAACAGCAAGAACAACAAGCCTTACAGAATCTTGACAATAATAGTTATTATATGCAAAATATGCAAATGGAATCGATGGATCAACAAGCACTGCAATACCAGCCAACATTAGCTTCAAATGATCCATTCGAAACACAGTTTAACACAAATTATTACGTGGATCATGATCAACTGGAGCAACCACCAGGTGATTCACCAGAGCAACTGTTTCCTAGCCTCTGGTCCTGGCAGAATTAGAATCATCTCTTCTGCTGCTTATTTGTTAAGGATACACCACCTGATGGGCAGCTTGTGGTCGTGCAGCATGCATGAGTTGCATGTGGCGGACCGTTTGGGATGTTGGCATGGTTTAGTCTCGGCTAGAGACTTAGTCAATTTGTTTGTTTCCATTCAGTTGCAAATACGAGCGGAGCTGGAGAGTGGCTCCTATTGATGCAGGACAACGAGTCCCTATTTAGTAGAGTCCATCTTTAGTAGGTTATCTTTGTTTCTTCCTATCTAGTAGAGTCCCTATTTAGGTAAGTGTTTGAGTCAATCTATGCTTCTTCCTGTTTTAGAACTCTTGTTTTAGTATCTCCTCACCTATAATTATAGGTCGGACTGTATGTTTAAGGCAGCTTTTGAATTCAATCAGAAACGTATTATTTTTCCTCTGCAAACCTTTATTCTTCTTCTTCTCTAAAAACTCTTACTATTCTTCTAGTTTCTCAATATCTCCTTGCTGCATCTCTTCTCCTTTAGAAGGATTTCCGCATCCTCTTATTCTGTAGCTACTGTGCTACATCAAGTGGTATCAGAGAAGGTTCTTTTGTAGATCTTCATCTACGAAACGATCTATCAAATCGCTTCCGCACTCACCATCATCAACATCGATCTTCATTATTGATTCCACCACAAAATTCTAACAATGACTGAGTACGTTACACGTGAAGAGTTCAACAAAACCCTTGAGGAGAAATTTGCAAAACATAATTTGGAATTGGATACAAAGTTCGACATGATCTTGAAGAAGCTTGAGGAATTTAAACCAACCAATACCCACCCTCCCATCCGTGAAACTCAAAACACTGATTCATCCGTTACCCACACCGAACAAAAAACCCCATTGACATTGACGAATCTGAAACTCAACAGGACAAAACTCTTCCCAATGAAGTAAGAGGAGTCATTACCAATAAGCCGCAGGAGGTAGTTTATGTAAATCAACCTTACAAAAGAAACACTTTACAGACTCCAACAAAGTCACAGAGCCATAAAGATGATTATTTTGAAGACTATGACTGTAACATCCTTAATTTCGCATAAATATGAAAAATATTGTTTAACTAATATGGAGTATATGAATATGATATTTACGATTTGAAGGGGTAAAAAATATAATTAAATGTCCAAAACAGTGCACGAAGAAAAGGGAGAAAAAAAAATTGGACTAGTGAGCCTTGTGACTAGAATCGCAACCATAGCTCACGGTAGCTACTCGCGATGAAGGTGTCAAATTCTACCAGTGAGTATTGCGACCTGGCAGCGAGACCACCGGTTGCTATACGCGGTCGCGATGACCCAAAATTAATATATATATATAAGCATCGAATGACATGAAGCGGTGGAGCTTCATAAAACCAACAGAACAGAAGAAACAAAGAAAAACATAACAGAATAGAGGATGGGAGAGAAGAGAAAGAAGAGAGAAAAGAGGAGAGAGAAAGAAGAGAGAGAAAGGAAAGAAGAGAAAGAAGAAGAAGAGGAAGAAGAAAAGAGAAGGAGAAGAAGGAAAAGAGGAAAATGAAAGGGTATCTAGGTTCGATGTACACTAGTTTTTGAATTTTTAGTTTTCCACAATATTTCGGATTGATTGAATTTTATTAATGTTGAGTTATTTGAATTATATTGATTATAGTTTATAGTTTGAAATTGATTTTGGAATGATTTGAATTACAATATAGTTTATATCTGAAATATTGATTGTGAATAATATTATAAATTGATTTTAATACGTTTTGATTGTAATATTGTTATGAGAAATATAGTTGAAGGTGATTTTGATTATATAATGTTTGTGAAATGTATCGAAAAATGATTTTGGGGCATTTTAATTTAATATTGATTTGTAAAATATATTCGAATATAATTTGAATTGATTTGATGTGAATATTGGTTTCAGAAATATATTTGAATATAGTTTTGGATTGATTTGATGTGATTATTGATTTGAGAAATATACTCGTATATGATTTTGTATATTTATTTTATATGATTATTAATAAAATTTGGATTTCAAAAATATGTTTATTGATTTGAAATATTCGAAAGTTAAATTTGAATATAAGAAAGTGATTTGTGAAATTGTATTTTGGAATTTAAATTTCAATATTGAATTTGAATTATTTGAAATCTGAATGTGATGATTCTAAAAGAAATGAAAAGAATTGACATTGGATTTGAGAAAACGTTTTGCGAAATGGCTTAGATATGTATAAACATAGATATGGATATAGGAGGTTGACATGTCACTTGGGTTTTTCTGAACAGTACTGTGCCGATATACTCTGATGCACTACCCTATGGATAGTGCAGGCCCCAAGTGCTGGTCCTAGGGTAGGGAGCTTTGATCTGAATGTACCACCCTTTGGATAGTACAGGCCCAAGTGCTAATCCTAGGGTTGGAAATTTGATATGACACATTTACAGAGGGTAACCCTGTTGGTGTCCAACTCTGATATGATGTTTGGTGGGTAGCCCCGTTGGTGTCCGATGCCGAATAACCCGTAATCCAGTCCGAAAAATTATGTTATGTATGTGAGGAGCCCATTATAAAAACTTATTTGTTATATGAAAGCATTTGAAAAATTATGAAGATTTTGTCTGTTAATTGATTTTGAATATTGTATTTGTTGAGTATATGATTTGATTTGACATGAACCCCATATATGATTTATATATATGTTATTTATATTTTCGATAAATAGATAAAATTATTTTATATAGTATATTTGGAAATACAATTTTGTGTACACCCACTAAGCAACCTGCTTAGCGTGTTGAGTTTTCTCACATGTAGGTAAAAGAGGTTCCAAGGGAGACAAAGACAAAGAAGAGTAGAGACTGCAGGAGCAGAGTCCAGAGGCACATCGTTCCTATATATTTGGTAGTCCTTTTATAATAAGTATATATGTTTTAATGCAACATGCATATACAGAAAATGTTTGTACATATTTGAAGAAATTCCGCTGTGTAAATATTTTATTATATGTTTATGTTATTTGAATATTTATAAATTATATTGTGATAAATTGATTTGGCAAATCACACAAAATTTGAAAGGGTGCGCAAAAGTGATTTGAGAATTTAGAAGTGTTGATTTTTATGAGTTTTAATTGTAAACAGGTTTTGAAAAATCAGAAAACTAGAGGAAACTCTGATAAGATTTTCGAAAATTTATTTGGACCATTTTCAAATGTTTTTAATATAGTTTTAAGTTATGATTCTAAGTAAAATTGAGATTTCGGTATATGGTAGCGCTCCCTGATTCGGTATGAGTGATTTGGGTCAGGGGGTGTTACAATGACAGCGATGAGGAAGATATGGTCGAAGTCGATCAAGCAAAACGATGGCGTGATGACAAACGTGTGAAGGAAGGCCAACAACAAGTGCGATATGGCGCATTACCAGAGAATAAAGTCAAAGCCGATATTCCTAACTTCAATTGTCATGACCTGGGCCCTAAGCCATGGCAGAATTGTAAATAAAATCAATAGTTTCTGACTCGACTTTATAAAATTTTATAAAAACAACAATTAATTTCTTCAGATACTCCGGAGTATCAAACAAATCGTAAATCTGTTTACAACAAAAATCTTTCAAAATTGCAAAAGTATTATCATCACAAAATAACCTCACAGATATGTGATCACCTGTTAGAATTCATGAATTCAATTCCAAGATAATAATCATACTGAAACATACATCAATCATGAAATCCCGATCATCCACAAACTAAAAGGTTTGCACATCAACATACATAACCCATAAACTGAGTCATCTCAATATGGTTATAGGTCCATAACAAATACAATCTCAAATAATATAAATTTAATCAATAATTCTAAGAATTTAATCTTTAGGTCTCACAAATCTCCACCTACTTCAACTAACGGTCTTCTAATCCGCATTGGGCGCTTCTTGAGGGAAAAAGAAAATAAAAAGGGGCGAGCTTTAGGGTCTCATCCCCGATGGTGTGTGTGGAAAACATCATTTTAGAAAAATTATGGCATAATCCTGCATGGTTAAATACGTTGAAAAAATTTAAAGTAAACAGTAACACTTTCTTTCAGAAAGTAAAATCAACACGTCCGTTAGTCATACTCGGTGGCCTATCATTTTAAATAAATTATTCATACTTAAGATAAAAACATTTGGCACACTGTGACCCTGGTACCAACCCCACATACAAGGTGAACGTACCAGAAAATACCATGCGCAGTACCCCAGCATAAAGTCGTATAATAACATATAGTATAATATAATGACTAGGGCGGTTACCATTTTAAAATCACCATACAATTTAAATAAATCTACCATACATCCCATATTTAAACTCATAATTAGTTTTAATAAATTTTCGGCAGCATAACGGCTATATTTATAAAATTCCCAAAATGTAAAACCTGCATGAAACTCATATTTCCAACACAATACATCCCAATTTAATTATCAAATCAATTCCACAATTTAAATAAAAATTTTCTCAAACTTTCACGATCAATTTATAACCAAACTTTATAGGGAAAATATTCTAAAAATTCAAGTTTGAAACCCCTACCTCGTGTAAGCTATTAGGTATTCGCAGTGGCTTCGATTTCAAGCATAATTCTCCCGATCGATAAAATCTACACGAGAATATAATTATTTAATTTTTATACGGCTGCTATATCATAAAATTAACATCAAAATAATATCCTACAATTTAAAACGAGTTTGTAGACGTGTTCGGAGCCAAATTCTGAATTCAGGAGGTCGGAAACTTACGTTCGCTGTACATGGCGGCCGACGGCGACTTTCCGGCGACCTTCAAAGATGGCCGGGTTTTGTTCGCCTCGTTTCCCTTGTCAAAGTTTATATCGGTGGCTAGAGTTGAAAACGACTAGAATTGTCGGAATCGGAGGATTTCTGAAATTGAAAAATCACTCACTTTCTCTACAAAATCGGAGACTCAAACGGTCACAAAAATCTTCAAAGTTGGTACCAATAGATTCTATGTCGGAAGAGCTTTCTATTGGTACCAAGATCGGCCGGAATGGAGACCGGATGTAGCCGGAGTGAGAGGTCAAAGTTGAGAAAAATTGAGGAAAAAAATTGAGGGAGAGAGAGAGTCTGCAGCCGAGGAAGGTGGTGAGATTTTATAGAATTGTAAAATTTTTATTTTGTCCCTCAACGTTTAGTAAATTATAATTTTAATTGATAACTTTTAAAATATATCTTTTAAGTCCTCACAAATTCTTCAAAATTTTTTAAAAATCTCAAATACATCCTTAATAATAAATTAAAAATAAATTTTAAAAAAATGAGATTTTACATCAATTGTATGTTTTAAATTGAAGAGCTTTTAGATTGGTTATATGAAGTTGAATCGTTTTTTCAGTTCATGGATGTACCAGATGATGCACAATTAAAGATGGTAGTCTATAAGCTCAAAGTGGTGCCGTGGCTTGGTGGGAAAACCTCTGTGAGGAGCGTACTAATGCTTGGAAACCTCCTATTGTGACTTGGAAGAGAATGAGGTTTTTAATTCGTCAAAAGTTCCTTCCTCGTGACTTCAAACAACAACTCTTTGCCAAGCTTCAGAATTATGAATAAGGAGGTAGAACAGTCAAAGAATACGTGACAGAATTTTATGCTCTTGTTGCCAGAAACTAGCTACGGGAATCACAAGAACAATTGGTGTCGCGATTTTCAAAAGGATTGAATAGGCTGATGCGGAGTCGTTTGGTACTTTCTACATACACTATGGTTGATACTATTCAAGCTGCCATCAAGATTGAGAAATCTCTCTCAAAACCTACTCAACCACCACCTACCCGTTACAATAACTACAAATCCCCAAGCCCCTACTACAACTAATTCTACCATTCACCACCACCTGCTGACGCAAACTACTCCTCAACACCTTATCCCGACGACTACTCCTACACACCATCATACCAAAAATAGTGTCCTTTTACCCGCTCACCCAGTCAACAATACAATTCCCCACAATCCAACCCACCTTTACTGCCTACTCCTCCAAATCAAACCTTCACACCCCTTCCAAATCAAACCTTCATACCACAACCTCGTCCGAATAACTATCGCCCTCCTTTCAATAACAATCATCCTAACACACGAAACTTTCAACAGTTCACTCAACCCTCACTCAAACCTCAAGGTCCATATGACAAACCTAGAGGAGACAAGTGCTTGAAGTTCTTAATGCCAAACCATGGTTCAAGTGAATGTAGACGAGTCAATGGGAACATCGATTCTAATGATCATGATTATGAACTCGACGCTCAAGAGGATGAAATAGATGAACAGGAAGTTGCTCATGACATCTATGAAGCATACGGTGATCATATGCTGGGCGTGATTCGCCCTTTATTCCTTACATAACCTTGCTACTCTCAACGACATAACATATTCAAATCCAAATGTTTGATTGCAGAAAAGTTGTGTGATGTGATTATGGACAGTGGAAGTATTGACAATTAAATTGCAGCTCATGTTGTGGAGAAATTGGGATTGCCGGTTACTCCTCATCCCACCCCTTACTCCGTTGGTTGGATTACTAGTGATTCTTCGAAAGCAATCACACATCAATGCTTGGTGAAATTCTCCTTTCTGGGTTATGAAGATACGGTTCTATGTGATATAGTGGATATGAATGCTACCCACATTCTACTGGGAAGGTCATGGCAATATGATGTTCGTGTGGTTCATAATTGCTTTGAGAACACCTACACCTTTGACAAGGATGGTGTTAAGCTTACCCTGCATCCTTCAAAATCACCCACAATTGTTTCTGATCATAGTGATGGAAAGACTAGTGCTTTGGTTGCTACTATTGCTCGTTCATTACAGAAGACACACACTTTGAGTTCTCACAAAGATGCTAAGCCTATGGTAGAGATTCCGACAAAGGTGAAACCTTTACTTGAGAAGTTCAATGCTATATTTCTAGATGAGTTACCTACTACCTTATCGCCGTCTCGTGATATTCAGCATAACATTGATCTTATACCCGGATCTGCTCTTCCAAATCTTCCACACTATTGATTGAGTCATACTGACCATGCTATTTTACAAGGACAAGTTGAAGATTTGTTGACAAAGGGTCTGATCCATCCAAGCAAGAGTCCTTCTGCTTGCCCCGCTTTCTTGGTCTTAAAAAAGGACGGTGGATGGAGGATGTGCATTGATTGGCGAGCTCTGAATCGAATCACTATCCCTTATCGATTCCCTATTCCAAGGATTGATGACATGATTGATATGCTTGCCGGCTCTATAGTATTCACCAAACTCGATCTTCGTAGTGGCTATCACCAAATCCGTATACGAGAGGGTGATGAATGAAAGACCGCTTTCAAGACACGTGAAGGATTATATGAGTGGCTTGTCATGCTATTCTGGTTGTCCAATGCTCCTAGCACTTTCATGCGACTTATGAACCATGTTCTCCAACCTTTTCTTAGTCAGTTCGTTATTGTTTATTTTGATGATATCTTGATTTTTAGTCACAGCGAAAACGAACATCTTTCACATCTCTCACAAGTATTTGAATTTCTTCATGCTAATGCTCTATTTGTTAACTTAAAGAAGTGTACTTTCATGACCAACAAAGTACTATTCTTGGGTTATGTGGTATACATGTAGATGATAGCAAAGTGAAAGCCATTAAAGGCTGACCAACACCTACCTGCATTAAAGATGTTCAGAGCTTTCATGGATTGGCAGCATTCTATAGGCGATTTGTGAAGAATTTCAGCACAATTGTCGCCCCTCTTACTGATTGTTTAAAGCAAGAAAAGTTCACATGGTCAGAAAATGCGGATAAAAGTTTCAATGCTCTTAAAGAAAAGATATGTAACACCCCCCCCCCCCCCCCCCTCCCCCATTCTTGCAATGCCAGATTTTAATAAGACTTTTGAGATCGATTGTGATGCTTCAATCATTGGTATTGGTGCCGTCTTAACTCAAGAAGGCCATCCTGTTGCTTATTATAGTGAGAAAAATTCAGATGCTTACAAAAAATGGTCTACATATGAGTTAGTGTTAATTGCTCTTGTTCAAGCTCTAAAGCACTGGCACACTTACCTCGTTCATCAAGAGTTCGTTCTTCAAAGGTCAATCGGATGCACGATCGTTGGTTATCTACAATCAACAAGTACACCTTTTCTGTGAAGCACAAGAGTAGAAGTGTAACATCCCTAATTTCGAATAAATATGAAAAGTATGATTGAATTAATCTTGAGTATGTGAATATGATATTTATGATTTGAGGGGTGGAAAATGTAATTAAATGTACTAATTTGAACTAATTTTAAGTTTGTAATTAAATGATTTTAGGTTTCCAAATGAACTAATTTGAACGGTCGAAAACAATGCACGAAGAAAAAAGTAAAAACTTGGATAGTAAGCATTGCGACCAGGGATCGCGGTAGCTGCTCGCGGTGAACATGAAGAAATTGGACTAGTGAGCACCGCGACTAGGATCAAGACCAACGCTCGCGGTAACTGCTCGCGATGAAATTGACAAATTTTTACCAGTGAGCAACGCGACCACCGCTCGCGGTACGAGGTCGCGATAACTCAAAAAGTTTTTAAAAAAAAAGCACCAAGTGGATTGAAGCGGTGGAGCTTCATAAAATCCACCAGCATAGAAGAACTAAAGCAAAACATCATAGAAAACAGAGAAACGAGAGAGAAAGAAGAGAGAAGAGGAGAGAGAAAGAAGAGAGAGAAAGGAAAGAAGAAAAAGAAGAAGAAGGAAAGAAGAAGAAGAAGAAGGAAAGAGGAGGAGAAGAAGGAAAAGAGAAGGAGGAAGAGTTCAGGTTTGGTGTACACGTATTTTTCGAATTTCCAGTTTTCTAAAAATTTTCGGAATTGTCGAATTTTAGAGTTTTTGAATTAGTTGAATTATAGATTATAGTTCAGGTTCGATGTATACGAGTTTTTGAATTTTTCCAGTTTTTCAGAAATTTTCGAAATTATAGAATTTTATAGTTTTTGAATTATTTGAATTCTATTGAGTAGAGTTGATAGTTTGAAACCGATTTCGGATTGATTTGAATACGATTTGGTTCTAATAGTGTTATGAAAATATATTGTTATGGAAATATATTGTTGAAAGTGATTTTAATTATATTATATTGTGAAATGTATTGAAAAATGATTTTGGGGCATTTTGATTCGAAACGGAATTATGAAATACGTTTGAATATATTTTTGGATTGATTTGATGTGATTATTGATTTCGAAATATATTTGTATATTTCCGTTATATGATATTTGATGAAATTTGAATTTCGAAAATATATATATATATATCGATATGAATTGAAATTGAATACGTTGAAAGTTGATTTTGATAATTCTGAAAGAAATGAAATATGTTGACATTGGATTTGAGAAAACGTTTTGTGAAATGGCTCTGATGTGTATTGTAACACTCCCTGACCCGACTCGTCTAGATCGACCCAGGGAGCGCTACCGGTTTTCAAACCTTTTCTTAATTCTGTTTACAATTTGGAAATCAAATAATTTATAATTTAAACTTCTTCCTAGTGAGCCCATCAAAATCGATTTTCAAAAATTTCGGTAGAGTTCCCTTTATTTTTCTAATTTACCAAAAATCTTGTTTCCAACAAAAGTTCAAATAATATAAAACAATCAGCACTTCAAATCTCTTTCTCAATCAAATGCGCACTCTGCCGTTTAGTGCGACTTTCCAAACAGTTTTAAATAAAACAATTCATAATTCAATATTTACAAACCTTTAAAAATGAAAACAGAAACCATAAAACAATTATTTACAAAACATAAATATATAACACATTTACAGATTTTTGTATATGTATGCGTACTAAATATAATACACAGAACTATATATAACTACCCAGAAATGTGACTCTGAACTCTCCTCTGCAACTCGTACCTCTTCAATCTTTTCCTTCCTCGGTATCTCTGTTACCTACGCGTGATAAAAACCAACGCGCTAAGCATATAGCTTAGTGGGTGTACACTACACTTATTTATCATAATCACAAAATATATTTCCAAAATAAAATATAAACATGATATAATATAAAAACATATCATCATTTAACTGAATTAATGAAATAAATCATATGAAACCCATTTCTAAATTCATTTATAAGCATTTTATTCAACTTATCTCATTCCTGACCCTTTTCTATACTCAATATAATTCACGAGACTGAAATATGGGTCTAATATCTGTAACATCGGTGTGACGTCCACCTCCGGGATTCGCCTAAATTGGTCTATGCCAGGTTTGCCCCGTGAGATGCAACGGTCACTAATATCGGTGTGATGTCCACCTCTAGGATTTGCCTAAACTGGTCTATGCCAGGTTTGCCCCACGAGATGCAATGGTCACTAATATCGGTGCGATGTCCACCTCCGGGATTTGCCTAAATTGGTCTATGGCAAGTTTGCCCCGCGAGGTACAACAGTCACGAATAACGGTGCAATGTTCTCCTCCGGGATTCGTCTAAACTGGTCTATGCCAGGTTTGCCCTGCGAGGGTTCAACAGTCACGAATAACAGTGTGATATCCACCTCCGGAATTCGCCTAAACTGGTCTATGCCAGGTTTACCCCGCGAAGTGCAACAGTTACTAATAACGGTGCAGTATTGCTGAAATAACCCAACTGGTATACCAACCTCCTATATCCGTTTTCAATACACAATATTCAAAATTTTCATATCACACTAATTCATTTATTTCGGATCAATACTTTTAATTCACAAAGGTCCATCAATTTCAGAAACAATAATATTCATAAAACAATAATCGTAAAACATATTCGAAAATATACAATATTACAGGAATTCAAGAATACTAAAATAATCCAACGTCCATATCAAAATCATTCACAAATCCAAAACTTTCATAAATACTTCTATCAATATAACCTAACATTAATTTCAAATATCATTTACAAATTAATAACGGTATTTGATTATTCCAAAATTATTTCTAAATGTAATTCATAAAGCGATTTATTCGAAAACATAACTATAAACGAATTTCAATTATACTAGAGTATTCGAATACTCATTTCCAAACAATTTCTAACAATATTCGTAAACGAAATATTATTATCATTGTACAAAATCCATAATTAAATTTTCAAATTCATTTTGACAAAAATATGGAAATTCAAATCAAAACATATAACGTAAATTATAACGAATTCAGAAATCAGTGTACACCAACCTGGCTACCGTTTTTCGAACAGTTTCTCTTCTGGATTTCTTTTTTTCTTTCTGTTTCTCCTTCCTCTTTTCCTTTTCTTTCTTCCTTTCTTCTTCCTTTCTTCTTCTTCTTTTTCTCTTCTTCTTCTTCTTCTTCTTCTTCTTCTTTCTCTCTCTTTCGTTCTTCTTCTTCTTCTTCTTTCTCTCTCTTTCGTTCTCTCTCTTTTTCTTTATTTTTCTTTCTCTTTTTCTTTTCTCCTCTCTCGTTCTCTCTCTCTTTCTTTTCTGGTTTGCTTCCTGGAGAAGCTTTACCGCCTCTTATTTTTTTTTTAATAAAAAAATCGGTCATCGCGACCTGTGGTCGCGCTACCTGGTCACGTTGCTCACTGGAGTAATTTCACTACTTTCATCGCGATCAACCATTGCGGTGCCTGGTCGCGATGTTGGTCGCATTGCTCACTGCCCAAATTAAACATTTTCATCGCGAGCTAGTCAGCGCGATCCCTGGTCGCGGTACTCACTGCCTAAAATCACCATTTTTCACCGCGAGCGGCTCATCGCGATCCCTGGTCGTGGTACTCACTGCCAACTTTTTCCTTCTCTTTCATGCAGTCTTTCTGGACCGCTCCATCTGGTCCACTTGGAAACCTTAAAAATATACATACATTTAATTATATTTTCCACCCCTCAAATCATAACTAATATATTCATATGCTTAAAATTAATTATTTGAAATTAGGGATGTTACATGTATGAATATAGATATGGATATAGGAGGTTGACATGTCAATTGGGTTTCTGTCTGAACAGTACTGTGCCGATATATTCTGTTTGTGTCACCCTTCTTAGGGTTATGTCATGGGACATGTACAGCGGGTGATTCCGTTAGTGTGCCATTCTGATCTGATGTTCGGTGGGTGTGTGTTCGATGTCGAACAACCCGTAATCCAGTCCGATAACTTATATTTTGTATGTCAGGAGCTCAATCTGAAAACTGATTTGTTATATGAAAACATTTGAGAAATTATAAAGAATTGGTCTGTTGATTGATTTTGGATATTATACTAGTTGAGTATATGAATTGATTTGATATGAGCCCCATATATGATTTAATTATATGTGATTTATATTTTAATCGAAAATAGATAAACATATTTGATATAGTATATTTGTATATACAATTTTGTGTACATCCACTAAACAATATGCTTAGCGTGTTGAGTTTTCTCGCATGCAGGTAACGGAGGTTCCAAAGGAGATAAAGATAAAGAAGAGTAGAGACTGCAGAACCAGAATCCGGAATCACATCTTTCCTGCATATATATTTTGGTAGCCCTTGTTTGTAATAAGTTTACATATTTTGATATCGCATGCATATACAGAAACTGTTTGTAAAGATTTAAGGAGCTTCCGCTATGTTTATTTTATTATATGTTTATGTTATTTGAATCTTTATAAATTATATTATGATAAATTGGTTGGTAAGTCGCACTATATTTGGAAGGGTGCGCAAAATTGGTTTTGAGAAGTTAGTAGTTGAGTTTTATGAATTTTAACTATAAACAGGTTTTGGAAAGTCAGAAAAATAGGGGAAACTCTGACAAGATTTTTTAGAAATTTATTTCGACCACTTTCAACATGTTTTTAATATAGTTTTCAATTATGGTTATATAAAAATAAAAGTTAGATTTTAGTATCTAGTAGCACTCCCTGATTCTGTCCGAGTGAATTTGGGTCAGGGGGTGTTACAGGAAGTTTGAATAAGGTCGCTGATGCTTTGAGTAGATGAGCTAACCTTCTTATCACAATTCGGAATGAAATCACGATGTTTGATTATCTCAAGGATCTCTATGCCGAAGATGAAGATTTCAAATTAATGTGGGATAAGTATAGCACTCAGGAACATGGTACAGACGACTTTCTCATACAAGATGGTTTTCTCTTCAAAGGTAATCATCTTTGCATTCCTCAAGGTTCATTACGTATTCATCTCATTAGTGAATTACAATAGCTTTAGTAGAAGAAAGATATTTCTGGCTTTCATTAAAACGCGATGTTCAGAAGTTTGTACTAAAGTGTATGGTTTGCCAAAGGTCAAAAGGCACTATTTAGAATATTGGTCTCTACACTCTGCTACCTATTCCCGATGCTCCTTGGGTCAATGTTAGCATGGATTTTATCTTAGGATTACCTCGTACTAAAAAAGGTAATGATTCGGTCATGGTTGTTGTTGATCGGTACTAAAAAATGGCTCACTTTATTCCTTGCAAGAAGACTACAGATGCCTCCAATGTTGCTTATTTATTCCTCGAGGAAGTAGTTTTTCTTTATGGCATACCAAAATCAATTACCTCGAATCGTGATACTAAGTTCTTGAGTTACTTTTGGAAAACCCTCTGGATGAGATTGGGAACGACGCTTCAGTTTAGCACTACTTTTCACCCACAAACTAATGGTCAAACCGCAGTTGTCAACCGCTCTTTAGGAAACCTGATTAAAGCTAAATGTGAAGACAAACCTGAGCAATGGGATATACTTCTTCCTCACATGAAGTTTGCATTCAATACTTCGGTTAATCGCTCTACGGGTAAGACACCATTTGAAATTTTCTGTTGTAAGGTGTCTAACCATGTACTTGACCTGGTAGTGTTGCCAAGGATTCCTGGTGCAAATATTGCTGTGGATCATATGGTTGCTCGAGCTACTCAAGTTCATCACGAAGTCAAAACAAAGCTTGAAGCGTCCAATACAAAATACAAGGAAGACGCAAATAAGCATAGGCGTTTCAAGACATTTCAAGAAGAAGAGCAAGTTATGGTTCATCTACGTAAAGAACATTTTCCAGTTGGTACTTACAACAACACAAAGATAAAGAAGTATGGCCCTTTCAAGGCGCTACGCAAGATAAGTGATAATGCCTACGTCATTGATCTCCCAGTAGAATTCAACATATCCAACATCTTCAATGTTCAAGAAATTTTCACATTCCATGGAGATAATGCTATACTATTTTGTGACGAAAACACGAGGACGTGTTTTGTAACATCCCTAATTTAGAATAAAAATGAAAAGTATTGTGAATGTGATATTTAAATGTAATTAAATCTAATTTAAGGTTTCCTAGTGGACCAATTGGAACGGTCGAAAACAATACGTGAAGCGAAGGGAGAAAAATTGGATAGTGAGCATCGCGACCATCCTCGCAACCAGAGATCGTGATAGCTGCTCGCGATAAAAGTGGCCAAATTGGACCAGTGAGCATCACGACCAGAATCGCGACCAGCGCTCGCGATAGCTGCTCACGATGAAGGTGGCAAATTCCACCAGTGAGTATCGCGATTCAAGACTGCGACCAACGGTCGCGGTAGATGCTCGCGATAAAAATAGTAAAACTGAACCAGTGTGTATTGCGACCAAGCGTCATGACCACTGCTCGCGATACGCGGTCGCGATGGCTAAAAAAAATGTCACGATTGTGAATCCTATTCTGAATTGATTTTAATACATTTTAATTGTAATATTATTATGAAAAATATAGTTGAAAGTGATTTTGATTATATTATGTTTCGAAAAATGATTTCGGGGTATTTTGATTTACTATTGGTTTGTGAAATATATTCAAATATGCTTTTGAATTGATTTGATGATAATATTGGTTTCAGAAATATCTTGGAATATATTTTTGGATTGATTTGATGTGATTATTAATTTGAGAAATATATTTGTATATTTCCGTTATATGATATTTGATGAACTTTGAATTTCAAAATATATATATATATATATATATATATATATCGATATGAATCAAAATTGAATAATTTGAAAGTTAAATTCGATAATTCTGAATATGTTGACATTGGATTTGAGAAAATGTTTTGTGAAATGGCTCTGATGTATACGAACATAGATATGGATATAGGAGGTTGACATGTCAATTGGGTTTCTGTCTGAACAGTACTGTGCTGATTTACTCTGATGCGCCACCCTTTGGATATACAAGCCTAATGTGCCGGTTCTAGGGTTCTAAATTCTGTTATGAGACATTTATAGCGGGTGATTCCGTTGGTGTTCCATTCTGATCTGATGTTCGGCGGATCGCCCGTTTGCTTCCGATGCCGAACAACCCGTAATCCAGTCCGATAACTTATGTTATGTGTCAGGATCCAGTATGAAAACTAATTTGGTCTATGAAAACATATTGAGAAATTATGAAGATTTTGTCTGTTGTTTGATTTTGAATACTGTATTTGTTGAGTATATGATTTGATTTGACATGAGCCCTATATATGATTTTATTATATGTTATTTATATTTTTATCAAAAATAGATAAACTTATTTATTATAGTAAATTTGGATATACAATTTTCTGTACACTCACTAAGCAATATCCTTAGTGTTGGGATTTATGCCCTAAAGCTTGTAATTGTAAATGGTTAAAGAAAATAATAAGAATTATTCAGATTATCATTCAAGTTCATAAAATGTTTTATATTCAGTAATACATTCGTATTGTGCAAGAACATCCTAGATTCCAAGATGTAATCTCATAATGAGTATATGATTGTCATATACATAGAGGATTCATTTTGAGACGTGCAATCTAAAGAGTCTGTAGAGAGCGAACAAAGCTAGGTACTTTGTTTGTGATTGATCTACTGCTGCGGTCCATTCTGTAAAGTACGGTAGTCTTATCCTAGACCGCTCATGTAGTTGACATGAGAATGGAGGCACCTTATATGATGAGATCATATAGGACTGGGCCACGATTTATATGAATCTCTCACTAAGATCCGTTAGTAGATGAGATTCATATATAATTGATAAACGATGGCTATTTATAGGTGATCTTAATCCTGAGTGTCTTATTGACTCCTTCAGGTTAGATCGTGACTTTTGATTTACCATGAGTGAGGTTGATGAGAATCTCGACCAATACCTCCGTATCTTGGAGCCGCGGTTTGGCTTGTGGCTGGGAAGGTTTGAACACAATAGTGGAATCCACTCCTTTTTGATTGAAGTAGATGAGTAGTTCCCTTAAGGATTGATTCGGGGCTTGAACGATTATGAGCGCTCTCCTTCTTCCGTGAGGAAGATATGATTTAATTATTCATTAGAGAATCAATAGTTCTTAAAGGAAAAGATATTTCTAGAGGGGTATAACGGACTTTATGACCCAGCTCTAGTTATGAACTATTTGTGAAGGATCATACTATATGCAATTAGCTATATCAATGGACACTGAGACTTCAGATTGTATAAACACGTCTACAGTTTTGAGAGTGCAGCCTCGGGTTTTTAGTGGAATAACTCCGTGGTTAATAATCGTGAAATATTAATTAAAGAGTTTTAATTAATATTACTAAGTATTATTGGAGCTCAAAATTGTGGGTTCATTAGGTTCCCTTGCTAGCCCTTATAGTTGTTGGTAACGAGGATCACGGTAGATTAATTGGATGGTCCAATTAATAGTGTTACGAAAGTAATGCGATTTAAATAAAATAGAATAATTAAATAATGTGATTATTTAATTAATTAAATATTTAATAAAATAATAGAAATTAATAATTATGAATTATTAATTCTATTTATTAAATATGAGGTCATGTGATTAAATAATGACTAGGACAAAAGAATTAAAATAATTAGATTATTTTAATAGTCCAAAAGGTCACAGGTTCAAGTTTTTAGGGAGACTAAAAATAAATAGGATTTAGAATCCTATTTTGACTTAATCAAACTAAAACCCTAAAGGACTACTATATAAGTGTTATATAGTTAGAAAAAAAACCTAACCTAGCACACAAGTGAAAAAGAAAGAAAGTTCAGCCACCAAAGAGAGAAAAGAAAAAAAGTTTTTTCTGACTCTCTCCTCTTTTACAGGATTAGGCCAACGTTCTTTTCACGTGACCTCCATCTCTTGCCGTGACGTGCCCACACATACGTTGTCAGATCGCGGGTTATAGCTCGAAAGATCTGGTGGTAGATCGAGGAATCAGTAAAAGGAAAATCAAGAAAAAAGTATGTAGTTCATGAAATCTTTTTCTGCGTATATACAGGAACTCGTTCCTGATTGAAAAAAGTTTTTAATATAAAAAAAATTTTTGAAACCCAATTCCGCATGTTATACGATAATCAAAAGCTTTTCTAAAATTCCCTTCGCTTAGCGTGTTGAGTTTTCTCACACGTAGGTAACAGAGGTTCCAAGGGAGACAAAGACAAAAAAGAGTAGAGACTGCAGACGAAGAGTCCGGAGTCACATCGGTCCTACATATATTTTGGTAGTCTTTTTGTAATAAGTATATATGTTTTGATACAGCATGCATATATAGAAAATGTTTGTACATATTTAAAAGAACTTCCGTTGTGTAAATATTTTATTATATGTTTACGTTATTTGACTATTTATAAATTATATTGTGATAAATTAATTTAGTGAATTTGGTAAGTCGCACTAAATTTGGAAGGGTGCGCAAAAGTGATTTGCAAATTTAGAAGTTGATTTTTATGAATTTTAATTGTAACATATTTTGGAATGTCAGAAAAATAGAGGAAACTCTGATAAGATTTTCGAAAATTTATCTGGCCCATTTTCAAATGCTTTTAATGTAGTTTTAAATTATGGTTATATAAAAGTAAAAGTTAGATTTTAGTATATAGTAGCGCTCCCTGATTCTGTCCGAGTGGATCTGGGTCAGGGGGTGTTACATGTTTTTTCTAAAGAATGAGGGATTGATGCAGGACGACGAGTCCCTATTTAGTAGAGTCCATCTTTAGTAGTTATCTTTGTTTCTTCCTATTTAGTAGAGTCTTTATTTAGGTAAGTGTTTGAGTCGGTCTATGCTTCTTCCTATTTTAGAACTCTTGTTTTAGTATCACCTTACCTATAATTATAGGTCGGACTGTATGTTTAAGGCAGCTTTTGAATTCAATTAGAAACGTATTATTTTCCTTTGCAAACCTTTATTCTTCTTCTTCTCGAAAATCTCTTATTGTTCTTCTAGTTTCTCAATATCTTCTTGCTGCATCTCTTCTCCTTTAGAAGGATTTCCGCATGCTCTTCTTCTGTAGCTGCTGTGCTACATCACCTATTTAGTTGGCATTACTTATTTTGTTCCAGTTAGTTGAGGGATGTGTCCCTATTTTCTTGCTCATTGTATTTGGGATCCTATTTAAGTAAAGGATCTGTCGAAATTATGCGCATTGATATTTTCACTTCTCATGCTCTGTTCTTTTTCTTCTTCTAATTTTCCTAAATTCACATAACAAATTGGTATAAGAGCCTAGTAAGCTCGTCATGGCAACCCAAAATCAATCGAATGCGACTTTCAGAATGAGGTTCACGAGATTTTAGGACAACATGAATCCAGCATTGATGATGTACACTTCACATTGCAAACTATCCTGATCAAACTTCATAATTTTGAAGCGACACAAGGAACCCATCCCTCCAATCCGGATGTTAACCCATTTGTCGAGTCTTCTCACCCTTTTAACCATGCATCGATCAGCCACTCACAGTCTCAAAATAATCACCATCTCAAGCTCAACTTTTTGAAATTCGATGGAGAAGTACCCACGGGGTGGATTTACAAGTCAGAACAGTATTTCGAGTTCAAGGAAGTTAGTCCGGAGCAACGTGTTTAACTCGCGTCCTTCCACCTCGAAGGAATTGATCTCCAATGGCATTGATGGAATATGAAGTTTAGAGGACCGGTTAGTTGGACTGAATTCACCAAGGCATTGCTACTCCGATTTGGGCCAACTGACTATGAAGATCTTTTTGAAGTCCTCACTCGGCAAGCAAATCTTGATTGTCACCATATATCAAGAGGCCTTTGAGAAGTTGTTACACCAGGTAGATGGCCTGCCAGAACCCTTCATAGTAGAATGCTTCATAGCTGGTTTGCACGACGAAATCTAACTCGATGTCAAGATCAAATACACCAAAACTCTTGCAGATGCTATTGGTATGGCTGGACTCGTGGAAGAGAGAAATGAGTTACAAAAGAAAGGGTGGAACGTCTCTTGACCTGCACTATTTAACAACCAAAGTAAAATAGGAAATAATCCATTTGCTGGAGTACTTGGGCCACCTCCTACGAGCAAAACTATTGCAAGTTCTAATCAGCCCATCATCATTTTTCGTAGAATTACCAACAAAGTAAGAGAACGCCGCCAAAAAGGACTTTGTTATTACTGTGATGAGTTGGGTGGGCATTACAAACCCAACCTACTGACCCAAACCGAACCAACCTGAAATTGCCGAGTTGGGTCGGGTTCTTTTGTAAAAAATAACACTGTCGGCTTACTTTTTTATAACCTAATATAAAATCAGATTGGTTCGGGTTATTTAATGAACTCGACAACCCAACCCGATTTTGGTAATATATATATAATTTTTTTTTTTGCAAACCCTAAAACTAATCTGCCAAACCAGTTGCCCTCACCCACTCTTCCATTCACCCCCGCCGCTACTCTTCTCAGCCATTGTGCCAAACTTCCACTTTGCCTTGCCCTCACCCATGCCGCTGCTTGCTCTCAACCACCATGTCGTGGTAGTTGTCTTCCTCGCCACACCCCGTCGCCACAATATTCCTTTTTGCACCCTGTTGCCGCGGTATTCCTCACAGCACCCTGTCACTGCAATCTTCATCGTCTTCCTCGCCGCACCTCGCCAGTAGTAATTCTCTGAACTTCTTCTTGGATTATTTTTCTCATTTTTGTCTGATTCTGTTTTAGTTCTTAAATTTTCATTTGTAAATTTGTGAAAATTTTCATTTGTAAACTATATTGGCAGATGGTGGAATGTATTAGGATTTTTCTTGATTGTCGTTTTTGGAATTTATTTTCATTTGTAACAGTTGTTTGTTAGGATTGTTATCATCACACTCTCATATATTTATAAATCTTGAGTTGAATTTTCATTTGTAACATCAGACTCTCATACATTTATAAGACTTCCATATAGGTCTTATTTTCGTTTGTAACAGTTGTTTGTTAGGCTTGTAAATTTTGAGTTGACTTTAATAAATCTTATACATGTTCTATTTATAAATCTGTTTCTTGAATAGATATATCCTAGTTATATCTTATACAGGTTTGATTTATAAATATGTTTTCTTACAATAACTTGAGGTTTTTTTTTTTTTTTTTTGGTGTTTTAAACTTAGATTTGTTCATATTGATTATTGGGGAATGAAAAAAAGGATGACAAATTCACCAAGTGGTGAATTGAGAGAACTATTAGAAGGAGATGATTTACTTATGGTATCGTCTCTTTTCCACTCGCATTGTTTCCAATTATTATTTTCATATTTTAATTTTATATGAATATGTTTGCTAATCTATATTTTTTTGTTACTCTTGTAGATGCATGGTGGCATCACTAAGACTAAGAGGGGAAGATCAAGTAGGGGTGTAACACCCCCTGACCCGACCCAGCTGGATCGACTCAGGGAGCGTTACCGGGTTTTCAAAACTTTACTTATTTCTGTTTATAAACTGAAAACCATATCATTTGTAATTTAAAAATATTTGTCTAGTGAGCCCATTCAAAATACAGTTTTAAAAAAATTTCGGCAGAGTTCCTTCTGTTTTTTTGATTTCCCAAAACCTGTTTTCAAACAACTCAATTCAAATACATTTCACAACACACTTCAAATCTCATTTCATTCAAATGCGTACTCTGCCGTTTAGTGCGACTTTCAAACAGTTTATAAAACATTTCATTAATTACAGTCCTTCGTAAATAAAAACAGAAAGCATAAAATAAATAAGTTACAGCACATAATGACAAAACATAATTACAAAATTCTCTGTATATGCATGCATATATAATTACATTATACAGAAATATCTATATAATTAACTACCCCAAAAGATGGTGAGTATGACTTTGAATTCTCCTCTGCAGCTGGTGCCTCTTCAGTCTTTTCCGTCCTCAGTATCTTTATTACCTACGCGTTAGAAACAAAATTAATGCGTTAAGCAATACTGCTTAGTGGGTGTACACTTAAAATAAATGGTAATATAATATAAAACAGTATATCTAAAATAGTACATCGTAAATTCAGAAATTCGAAAATATAAATAAACAATAAAGCTTAAAAACAAAATTTTCAGAAAGATAAATATATATACCAAACATTTTTCAATTACTGAAACTAGGTAAACATACAGTAATTCAAAATTTCTGGAATTCAGTTCAATATCATTTCTTTATTTTCCATAACATTGTCTAACCATAAATTCTCAATCTGGCCCGTGATACACATAACAGGGTGTACAGGACTGGATTACGGGTTTTTTTCAGTCGGGTTTCCCATCTCATATGAAATAGTATCCCTCTATATAAACAGTCGGTTTCCCATTTCACGAGGAAATGGTATCCAGATATTCTCACAGTCGGTTTCTCATTTCACGAGGAAATGGTATCCGTGGTAAACAGTCGGTTTCCCATTTCACGAGGAAATGGTATCCGTATAATCCACAATCAGAGACATCATACATCACGGTGCAGTACTGCCATAAATTCACCCAATTGACATGTCAATCTTCTATATCCATATATCCTTATACATATATCAGGGTCGTTTAAATATCATATCAAATTAATTCTTTGGTTTCAGAAATCAACGAATATTATTTTAAATCAAAATCCATAAATAGGAAAATCAAACAATAATTGGAAATCAGGTTTTGAAAACATACGTTTTTCTTCGACTTTTCACAATAGTAAAATAGTGCACAAATAACCCAACAATATGCAAAAATGCAATACGAGTATATAAACCAATCCATACGAATATATATAAAATCCATAACTATATTTCCAAACGTACTAAATCAAAACATTTATCAAAAATAAGTTCAAAAACGTGTGTACACCAACCTGGATACCGTTTTACCGGTTCTCCGCCTTTTTCCTTCTGAATTTTCCTTTCTTCCTCCTCTTTCCTTTCTCTTCCTCTTTTCTTTCTTTTCTTTTCTTCTTCTTTCCCTTCTCTTCTTCTTCTTCCTCTTCTTCTTCTTCTTCTTTTTCTCGGTCTCTCCCTCTCTCTTTTCTTCTGTTCTGTTTCGATGGCTTCTGTGAGAAGCCAAATTTTTTTTTTATATTATTTCAGTCATCACGATCGTCGTCGCGACCTGTGATCGCGCCACCAGGTCGCGTTGCTCACTGGAGCAACTCCACCGCCTTCATCGCGATCACACATCGCGGTATCCTGGTCGCGATGGTGGTCGCGATGCTCACTGCCAGGATTTTCAATTTTTTGTCATCGCGAGCAGCTCATCGCGACCTGTGGTCGCGGTGACCAGGTCGCGATACTCACTGTCCCAGCTTTTTTTTTTTTTTTTTTCACTTTTCTTTTTCGTCCTGCATCATTCCTGGACCGTTCCATCTGGTCCACCTGAAAACCATAAATTACATTTTATACCCCTCAAATCACAAAATTTATATTCACATATTCAAACTTAATTATTCGAAATTTGGGATGTTACAAGGGGTTCGTCAAATATGTGGACAATATTCACCAAGAATAACGACTGCACTAGATGTAACTGTAATTATTATGGTAAAGATTATGGTTACACTAGTAAAAATGACACTAGCAATCTATGGAATCATGTGGATTTCCAATATACAAAATATAAGTTTGCAATGGTGGCGGAGGATAAAAATCAAAAAGTATTAACCATCCATACCTCAAACAATTCTACGACTTTTGATAATGATACTAAACCTGTCAATTCTAATCTTGTAGTTGTGGAGTTTGATAAGGAATTGTGTAGAAAAGCTTGTATAAAGACGATTATTGTGGATGAGTTGTCTTTTTCTTTTGTAGAGAAAGATGGGTTTAGGGAATTTTGTAGAGCTCTTTTTGTAAGATTCACTCCTCCATCCAAAACAACACTTGCTAGGGATATCTACCAACTCTATTTAAGTGAAAAGTCTAAAGTCAAAGAATATTTTATTGAAAAATCACCAAGAGTTTGCTTGACCACCGATACATGGACTTCCATTTAAAATATCAATTATACGGTTATTACTAGCCATTTCATTGATTGTTGCATAAAAGAATATTGAGTTTTAGTACGATTCCTGACCATAAAAGGGAGACCAATAAGAAACTTATTGAGTCATGTTTATTGGATTGAAATATTGAGAAAG
This sequence comes from Xanthoceras sorbifolium, assembly GCA_003430845.1. Classification (NCBI taxonomy): domain Eukaryota; kingdom Viridiplantae; phylum Streptophyta; class Magnoliopsida; order Sapindales; family Sapindaceae; genus Xanthoceras; species Xanthoceras sorbifolium. Next base: position 3,116,583 of record CM010616.1, read on the forward strand.
TGTTTACAATAACTGTGGACAATGCCTCTGCCAATAAAGTGGCTATAGATTATGTCAGAAGGAAGTTGAAAAATTAGAATGCATCCGGGCTTGTGTTAGATGAGAATTTTTTGCATGTGAGATGTTGTGCTCATATTATTAATTTATTTGTGTCTGAGGGATTGAAAGATATGAATCATTCTGTCGCTTGTATTCGTAATGCGATGTAATATGTAAGATCTTTACCCTCAAGACTTCAAAAATTCAAAATTGTATAGAACATGAAAGAATTGAGAGTAAGAATCTTGTGGTGTTAGATGTGCCTAGTAGATGAAATTCCACATATTTGATATTATCAACTGCTTTAAAATTTCAAAAAGCATTTGATAGGTTAATGGAAGAGGATAGACGTTATAGTTCCTACTTTTTTGAAAATGAGAATGGAAAAAAAAAAGGGTTGGACCACCAAAGGAGGATGATTGGAGTAAAACTAAAGTATTTGTTCAATTTTTGCATGTTTTCTATGATATCACTTTGAAGTTTAGTTTTTCTTTATTCATTACTTCTAATTTTTTTCTTTCATGAGTTGTGTTCAATTGAAACCGAGTTGACATCTTTGACTAAGAGTGATGATAGTGTGTTGTCTGAAATGATGAGTTCTATGAAGTCGAAGTTTAATAAATATTAGGGAAAAATTGAGGATGTCAATAAATTGTTAATAATTGCACTTGTTCTTGATCCAAGATACAAGTTAGATTATGTTAAATTTTATTTTAGTAATATGTTTGATGACAAAAAAAGTTAAGGAGATGACTAGCGATATTAGGGAGCTTTTAAACTTTATGAGTGTTACAAGGGAGTTGATAATATTTCAAGTAGTGATCAAACTTCTTCCTCCATTTCTTTAGCCAATAATGATGTGGGAAAAGCAAATGAAAATTCAAAATTTTGATTGGAAAGACTTAAAAAGTTTAAGAGAAGAAAGATTTTGTTGATTAAAAGAATGAGGTAGAGAGGTATTTGATAGAGTCCGATAAAAATTTGGTTGATGAGAACTTTGATGTTCTTAATTGGTGGAAAGTTAATTCTTTAAAGTATAAGATTCTATTTCAAATTGCAAGGAATGTTTTTGCCATTCCGGTGTCTACCGTGGCTTCTGAGTCTACATTTAGCACTGGAGGGCGTATTCTTGATCCATTTAGGAGTTCCTTGACTCCAAATATGGTGGAGATACTAATTTGTTTGCAAAATTGGGTGCGAGCTCATAGTATCTCTTTAGACATTGCACATTTCACGAATGAGATGGAGTTTTATGAAACACTTGAAACAGGTAAATTATTAATTTGTTTTCATGTAATAATGTTAAATGTTTCAATTTTATTTTCTTTACTAATATGTTGTTCTTCTATTTATATAGAGATTGGAATGACCAATTTATTTCTGGAAGGTTGTAGATTGATATTATATTTGATAAGTGATTTGACATTCACAAAGGTAATTACTTTTTTTAGAAACTTTTATATTACATATTTGTTTCAATATTATTTTATACTTAATAGTAAATTTCACATGATTCATTTTTTTGTTTCTTTTTCGTTGTCAATAGGAAATGATGTTTGGACGATGGCGAATGAGAAATTATCAAATTTATTTACTATGTAGCTTTCATTTATTTATTTATTTTATGAATATGGGACTTCAAGTTATATGTACTTATTTTGTGTTATGTTTTTATTCTTATGAATATGGGACTTCAAGTTATATGTACTTATTTTGTGTTGTGTTTTTATTCTTATGAATATGAGACTTCAAGTTATATTTGATTATGTAATGTTAGGACTGATATTTGATATAATATTCATATTTCAAGTTTTTAAATTATTTGATTATTTGATTATGATTTATATTTGATGTAACATTTGAGATTTGATGTAATATTTGTATTTTAACATAAGTTGTATGACTTTTTATTTTTATTTATATTTTAAAGTCAACTTGATCAACCCAACTAACCCAAACTGACCAACCAAAACCGACCAATATTAGATTGGATTAGGTTGAGTTGAAATTTATATTGGGTTGAGTTAGGTTGAATTTTTTCCAAATCGATTTTTATTTAGTTGAGTCAACCCAACCTAACCCAACTCGAAAACGCCCACCCCTAGCGATGAGAAATACGTCATGGGGCAAAGGTGCAAACAGCCTCAACTCTTCATGATTGAAGACTCTTTTCCAAGTGAAAACAACGACATTTTATTAGAACAAGAAGAATAGGTAATGTCCCAAATTTCTTTTCATGCGATAGCAGGCACATAACATCCATAGACTCTGCGAGTTCTAGGAAAATTGAAAAATAAGGAAGTTATGGTCCTGATAGATGGGGGCAGCACCCATAATTTTATCGACCAATCCATTGTGCAACGGTATGGTCTTCCAGTCGCTAGGGATAAGAAACTTCAGGTAATACTTAATAGTTGCTAATCGAGATCGAGTTGAGTGTGCAGGGTAGTGTCCATCTCTTACTATGACAATCCAAGGTTACCAAGTGACATCAGACTACTACATCCTACCCCACAGCCGCTTGCCAAATTGTATTGGGAGTGCAATAGCTTAAGACACTTGGACTAGTGGAGACGGATTACAAAAACCTTACCATGTCTTTTAAAAGTGAGCATGACACACATGTCTTCCAAGGAGTCAAACGTGATGCACTAACAGCTTTGAAAGATAAGGAGAGTTGCCATATGGGATTGCTCTTTCACGTGCAAACTGTCACTATTCCAGAAGCACACCAACATCAACCCCCTCAACTAATTCACCTCCTCTCCAAGTTTGATCATTTATTCAATCCTCCAAATACGTTAACACCAAAAAGGAAGCATGATCATCATATTCCCTTGCTGCCCGAAATCGGTCCAATAAATGTACATTCGTACCGATATCCTTACTACTAAAAGACCGAGATTGAGAAGATGGTAGCTGAACTCCAACAATCAGGACTAATCCGACCAAACAATAGTCCCTTTTCCTTACTAGTAAAAAAGACAGACAGTACATGGTGATTTTGTGTGGATTATAGGACCCTCAACAAGATTACGGTAAAGGACAAATACCATATTCCTATTATTGATGAATTGCTTGATAAGCTTCACGGGGCAAGTTATTTTTCCAAACTCGACCTACGGGCAGGCTATCACCAAATACGATTGAAGGAAGAAGACATACCCAAAATCGCCTTTCGAACACATGAGGGGTATTATGAATTCTTTGTCATGCCATTTGGTCTAACGAATGCCCCTGCCACTTTTCAGAGTCTTATGAACGACCTCTTCCGCCCATATCTTCGTAAATTCATTTTAGTCCTTTTTAATGATATATTGATATATTTAAAGACATGGGAGGACCACTTGATTCACTTGCAGGTTGTGTTGGAAATTTTGTCAACAAATACTTTATTTGTCAAGGAATCCAAGTGCAAGTTTGGGGCCACACAGGTTGATTATCTAGGCCATGTGATATCGACAAAGGAAGTGGCACACTACAAAAAAAAAATGGTTTTTCACTACGGGCAAGGAGGCCCGTATTAGAAAATCAATTAACGACTACGGACATTTTGAGCTCGTAGTCATTAAGCACTTCCACTATGGGCCCAGAAATGCCTGTAGTGGATGTTCAATTATCCACTACGGGCCCCAAAATGCCCGTAGTGGTTGCCCATATTTTTCTCCACCTCCGTCCACTTTGGAACCCAAGACATTTTTGTAAAAAAAAATTTTCCTCTCTCCCTCCTGCCGCAGCAGCCTCTCCCCTTATCCTTTTCACTCTACAGCACCGTCCCTTGCACCACCACCTCCCACTGAGCGCCCGCCAGCACGAGCACCTCCCAACATGCCACAGCAGCCCGCGCCTAGCAGCACGCGCGAGCAACAGCGCGCGCCCAGCGAGACAACGGCCAGCGCCCCTCCGCAAGCAGCCCCCCAGCCCCGATCGGTCATCTCCACTCGCGATCGTTGCTGATCTCCCAATCGTTCATCGTTTGTCCACAGCCTAGTACGGTAAGTTTCTTTTCTGGATTGATTTGTTAGATAATGTATTAGTTAGGTTGAGTTTGTTTGCCTCAATTTAAATGCCTTGGGTATATTTGTTGGTATATTTATACGTATCTCCAAATATGATATTACACCCACAACCTTATTCTCAAATCAAAATGTAATGTTAGTGAAGAACCAGTGAAAAACACAAGCTTCGGATTTTTCTTATCAAAATAAATTAAAAAAGGTAGTCAATAATGGTAATGTTAGTGAAGAACCAGTGAAAAATTATGACTTAATTTGTGCACAAAGAAAAACTTCACAATTGGCAAATTTTAGTTTCTTTCCATATCAAAAAAGCTCCACAAAATGTTGAGGCACATAACACTAGAAGGTATTATAGATACAGATTTCAAAGACCATTAACGCAGATAGCAGTGGTTTACAAATTGAGGTTCGAATGGTCTAGATTAGATATAAGTCAATTACAATTAACAGTGGCTATTAAAATATTGATTTAATTTTATAATCATTTTCAAAAAGATGCCTACAACTTTAGCTTGTTGAGTCACCACACAACGTGCTCCATCTGCACACTTAATCAGCAAGAAATGCCATTAACCACATATTAATAAAAACTTTTTTGGATATTACTAATGATATTAATTTAAATGTGCAAGTGAACCAAAGCCCACATCTTTTTTTAATGTATAATTGTTGAGTCTGGGTGTAATATCATGCTTTGATGTCTTGAACTAGAAATATGATATTTTATTCACTTTTTTTTTAACTTAATACTCTTAGGTCATAATAAGTGGATCCAAAAATTGTTGTAGAATTTATGATGATTCATGATATATAACTCGTTCAACGGTGCTTCAATTTGATCATCTCCTTAGAATTTATAACAAGCAATCACTGCTAAAACCACTCAAGGAGATTCTGAGTAGCTGTATATATATTTTCTCAAAATAGCGATACTAGAAACTCTGAATCACATAATAATTGAACTGAAGTACAATGTCATTGTTTTTGGATTCAAATTCGATATTATTCCTTTAATTTTCCTAAAACATGCTAAAAATTTGATGATATATATATATACATATATATATATATATAGTTTAAAATTGTCAATCTCTATTATCATTTTCCTCAAACTATATGATGGTTGTGTTTGTCATTTCTTAAATTTTTATTAATTATTGCAGTGAGTTCTACATTCAAATGGATAAGAAATGGTTACGATTTTCGAGGTTATTACCTTCAACTCATTGAATATACAGATTTAGGACTCTTGAATTCAAGTAATGACATAGTTTGGTTTTTCAATTTTTTTTTTCATTATCAAATTTAGGGTAAGCCAAGAATATATAGATGGTGCTAGAAACTTTGTTGAGGCTGCACAAAGACATTCAAGAAATCCTAACATGATTCCTTGCCCTTGCATAAAGTGCATAAACCACAGATGGCATCCGACTAAGATAGTTTATGAGCATTTGGTCATTTATGGGATGGATCCTACATACACTAATTGGGTCTTTCATGAGGAAAATCCAATTAGTTCCACCCCCATTGAAAATAGATCAACTGCATTTACAATGTATAAGGATGCAGATATAGGATATCATGATAATATTGAACTCGATTTGGGATAGGAGATGAAGACCTCACTCATATTATAGAAGATGTTGATATTCCGTTGTATGGAGGTTGCTTAAAATACATAACGTTATCTGCTATTGTTGTTTTATATAAACATAAAGCTACACATGGTCTATCCGATAAGGGTTTTGATGAACTTCTTGGTATCCTTCGAAACATGTTACCTCAAGATAATGTACTGCCGAATTCATTATACTCCACAAAAAAGTTGCTTAAAGTATTTGATTTGGGGTATGACAAAATTCACGCATGCATAAATGATTGTTGTTTGTTTAGAAAGGAGTTGGAGCATCATGAAGAATGTCCAAAATGTGGCACTTCTCGATGGAAAGTAAACAAAAGTACAAAACACATCTACAAAAGAGTGCCTGCAAAAGTACTTAGATACTTTCAAATTATACCAAGGTTTAGGAGAATGTTTAGATCACCTGAAATGGTGAATGACTTGACATAGCATTCTACTCATACAAGTCAAGATGGAAAGATGCGCCACCCTGTTGATTCAGAAGCATGGAAGACTATAGATGACACATGGCCATCTTTTGTATCAGATTCACGCAACTTGAGGCTTGGTTTAGCTGCGGATGGATTTAATCCCTACAAAAACCTAAGCTCTACATATAATTGTTGGCCAGTGGTGCTAGTTACATACAATCTACCCCCATGGAAATATATGGCTAAAGAAAATTTGATACTAACATTATTGATTCTAGGAAAGAAGCTGCTTGGGAATGATATTGATGTGTACTTGCAGCCACTTATAGAAGATTTGAAATTGTTATGGTATGCAGGAGTAGAAGTGCATGATTCGTCTATTAATTCCTCCTTCAACTTAAAGGCTATTTTGATGTGGACCATAAATGACTTTCCTGCATATGGAAACCTGGCAGGATGTTGTGTGAAAGGTCAGTATGCTTGCCCCGTATGTGGGTTGAACATATCTTCTAAAAGGTTGAAATTTAGTAATAAGAATGTGTACATGGGCCATCGTCGATTTCTTCCAATGAATCATATATTTCGAAAAAATAAAATATGGTTCAATGGGAAAGAGGAAATGGATGAGCCGCCTACTATTCTTGATGGCAAACAAGTTCAAGTTGCATGTGCGGAAGTTGAAAATGATTGGGAAAAAGCAACAAACAAAAGGAGGAAGAGAAAGTGTCATCCTATTTGGAAGAAAAGTTCAATATTCTTTAAACTACTATACTGAGAGGTAACTTTTTAATTTCAACTTTATTCTAATTTCTATTCATACACACACACACACACACACACACACACACACACACACACACACACACACACACACACATATATATATATATTAAAATTAATTTCTATATTTAATATGCAGGATCTATCATTGCGTCATAACTTAGATATGATGCATATTTAAAAGAATATCTGTGAAAGTCTTCTTGGAACGCTACTGAACATTAATGGAAAAATAAAAGATGGTGTTAACTCTCATAAAGATTTACAAGATCTTGGGATTAGGCATGAGCTGCACATCAAAGAGTGTGGAGATAAACTTTACTTACCTGCGGCACCACACACTTTATCAAGGGCAGAAAAACAACTCTTTTATCATCGGTTGTTAAATTTGAAGATGTCTTATGGTTATTGCTCAAACATTTCAAACTATATCTCATTGAATGATACAAAGATTGTTGGCCTGAAGTCTCATGACTGTCATGTTATGATACAACAATTGTTATCAGTGGCGATTCGTGGTCTCTTGCCTAAAGGTCCAAGAATTGCCATATTTCGGTTATGCTCATTTTTTAATGACATCTGTTAAAGAGTGCTTGATAAAAGTAAGTTAGATTCATTAGAGGATGAAGTGGCAATTACCATGTGCATGCTTGAACGGTATTTCCCTCCTTCTTTCTTTGACATTATGGTACATCTGACAATTCATTTAACAAGGGAATCTCAAATGTGTGGACCAGTGCAATATCGTTGGATGTACCCTTTTGAAAGGTATTTTCACACACGATTTATGATATTCAAAATTAATTATAGTAAAGTTTTTTAAACTTTATTTTATGTATTCATTTTATAGGTATATGAAGGTACTAAAAGGATATGTAAGAAATCGTGCACGACCCGAGGGATGCATAGCTGAATGCTATCTAGCAGACGAATGCATGCAATTTTGTAGTACGTATATACCACAAGCGGCAGTTATAGGCAATAAGCATAATAGAAATGAGGATTTGGTGTATGGAAATGTAGTGGAAGAGCATCCTATTTCTGCAGGGACGGTTATGACGATGACTTCTGATATGCTATGCATTGCACATCGATATATATTGTTTAACAATGCAGAGGTGGAACCGTACGTAAAGTAAGTAGTATTAATAAATTTATACATAATTTATAACTTACATAAAAATTTTAAATATGCACTTATTAGTGATTATATTGTGAATAACTTTCCTATTAGCTTGCACCTTCAAGAACTTCAACATTTAGATGCAAGCCTTGGAAGTCGACCCACTTTATCGCAAAAGAAGCATACAACTGGTTTTGCAACATGGTTTAAAGCTAAGGTGGGTGGATATACTCTAATGATACATCAATCGTATTCTCACTTGATATTTTTTATTATTGATGATCTTACTTACAATATCTTCAAAATAGGTCATTGCTGAAGCAGGTCGGTTGACTACATCAGTCAACTTGAAATGGCTTGCATTTGGACCAACGATGCAAGCAATGTCATATACAAGCTATGTTGTGAATGGGAAACGATATCGCACAAAAGATAGTGAGAAATCTACTCAAGATAGTGATGTTTCCATTGAAGCAGAAACTGTTTGCACTATTACTGGAAGAGACGGTTCACAAGTTACCAAAAAGATGGTTTACTATGGTGTTTTAAGGAAAATTCTTCTTGTAGATTATAATCAATGTTAAAGTTGAAGACGGATTCACATTAGTTAATTTTCATCCACGTGTAAATAAATACGATAGAGATCCCTTTATTTTAGCTTCACAAGCAACACAAGTATTTTACTCTAGGGAAACCGATACATCTAATTGGTATGTTGTACTGAAAGCACCTCCAAGAGGTTTTCATGATCTAGAAAAATTTGATGAGCATGCTTACATAACATCAGCACCATTAGATGTATCTCAACTTGATTCTAGTATGGATGACAATGAAGATTATGCTCGAATTGATTGTGAGGACATGGTTGTACAAATCTAGTGTTACAGGTTGTTATGTTATTGTAATTAATAATCTTTGTTGTTTTTGTTATTCTATTTTAGAATATCGATATAGTCACATCCATCCGATATTTGTGGGTAGTTGTATTTGATTTCAAATCTATGTATTTATATAAGCATGCATATATAAAGGTTTGTAAATGTTTGTAATAGTTAAATTATATGAATGATTTTCTAAAAGTTTATGTTGTTTAAAAATATGAAATTTTATTATGGATCGAATTGTTATTTACTTATTGATTTTGATAAACTGATTTGGAAAGTCGCATCAAATGGAAGGATGCGCAAAATGATTGGAATGATTTTTGAAGTGTGTACTTTTGTGGAATTTTGTGAATTTATTGAAACAGGTTTGGGAAATCAGAAAAACAGAGGAAACTCTGCCAAAATTTTTGTAGCATTTGAATTAAACGTTTTCCAAATATAAATACAGTTTTAAAGTTTAAAATTTTAGTTAAAGTCAAGAAATTACAGTAAAGTGTAGTGCTCTCTAATTTGGTCCGAGAGAGTCGAGTTAGGGGGTCTTACAGATATGTTGCCTTATTATTTATAACCTTATTATATTATTATCATATTTCAGATGTCAATTGAAGGTCCTAGTGATACCCCATCTTCAAGTAGTAAAAGAAAGGGAAGGGGACCAAACCAAATAAATTTTAATAAAATTACTGTAACATCCCGGATTTCGAATAATTAATTTTGAATATGTCAAAATAAATTTTGTGATTGGAATGGGTGTAAATGTAATTAAAAGTATGTTTATTTTTATGATTTCCAGGTAGACCAGATGGAACGGTCCAGAAATAATGCGTGAAAAGTGAAAACCGAGGCAGTGAGTATCGCGACCTGGTCACCGCGACCACAGATCGCGATGACCTGCTCGCGATGAAAAATGGTGATTTTTGGCAGTGAGCACCGCGACTAGTCACCGCGACCACAGATCGCGATGAACTGCTCGCGATGAAAATGTCAAATTCTGGCAGTGAGCAACGCGACCACCAGCGCGACCATGGTACCGCGAGGTGTGCTCGCCATGAAGGTGGTGGAAGCGCTCCAGTGAGTACCGCGACCTGGTGGCGCGACCACAGGTCGCGACGACCGAAAAATATAAAAAAAAATTGGCTTCTCGCAGAAGCCACAAAAAACACAGAACAGAAAGGAGAGAGAGAGAGACAGAGACCGAGAAAAAGAGAGAAAGAAGAAAGAAATAAGAGAAAGAAGAAAGAAAGAAAAGGAAGAAGAAGAAGAAGAAGAAGAAGAAGAAGAAGAAGAAGAAGAAGAAGAAGAAGAAAAAGAGGAAGAAGAAGAAGAAGAAGAAGAAGAGAATAGGAAGGAAAGTGTAGTAGAAAGAGAAAGGGAAAGGAAAAGAAACCTAGAACCGTTATAGTCGAAAGAAAAACGGTATCCAGGTTGGTGTACCTTCGTTTTCGAAATCTTTACGAAAAGCATTAAGTAATTTTTAGTTTGAATCTGAGATTTTTTTAAGACCTTCATTTTTATGTGTTGATTTTATTTTCGTGGAATGATTTTCTTGTTGATCGTATTTTTATTACTCCGATTTCGTGGAAATTACTTGTTTTCGATTATCGTATGAATATTGTTTATTTTCCATGAAAATCTACGTTGTTTAAATCGTATGTTTCCGTTGATTTGTAAATACAGTGAACGTTTGAAAATAGTTTATCGAAACGGCCCTAGGATACTTAGACATAGATATGGATATAGGAGGTTGGTATACCAGCTGGGTTCAGTGAGCAGTACTGCACCGATATTGATATGCGATTGATGATTATTATGTACCTCCTCATGGATTCGTCCAGGGGCAGGGAGACACGTACCTCCTCACGGATTTGTCCTGGGGTAGGGAGACACGTACCTTCCTAAGGATTCGTTCCTGGGATAGGGAGTTATGTACCTCTCTAGGTTCCGACCACTCGGTCCTAGAGTAGGGAGATACGTACCACTCTTAGGATTCGTCCTAGGGTGGGAGCTATGTTCGACAGACAGTCACTGTGGTCGAACGATCCATATTCCAGTCCTGGCTTATGTTAAGTATTCTAGAGGGCCAGAATTGAATTGAAATAAGTGATATGTTTATAAGTGATATTGATTTAGTTGAGTTTACTAATCTGAGTTCATATGTTTTCAAGTAGTAATGTTTTCCTTATGTTTGTATTGTGCTATTTATATTATTAAAAGTTATTTATGATTTTCATATTTGAGTTTAGTGTACACCCACTAAGCTATATGCTTAGCGCGTTAGTTTTGTTTCTAACGCGTAGGTACCAGGGATACTGAAGAGGCAAAAGACTGAAGAGGAGTTTCCTGCAGACAGAGGCGTAGAGTCACATTTCTAGGGTAGATATTGATGATTGATATGCATGTATATATAGAAATTTGTAAACGTTTTGTATAATTCTGTTTTGTAATTAAATTGGTCTATGAATTCTGTTTTCCATTTCTTAAGGACTGTAATGAATGAATTATGCACTATTTGATTTTGAAAATTGTTTTGAAAGTCGCACTAAACGGCAAAGTGCGCAATTGAGTAAAAATGAGATTGAAGTGTTGTTGAGATTTGTATTTGATTTGAGTTGTGGAAAAACAGGTTTTGGGAAATCCGAAAAACAAACGGAACTCTGCCGAACTTTTTGTAAAAAGTTTATTTATTGGGCTCACTTGAAATGATTTTTAAATTATAACTTATATGGATTTCAGTTATAAAAAGAATTTAGAAAGTTTAACCCGGTAACGCTCCCTGGGTCGATCCAGTCGGGTCGGGTCAAGGGGTGTTACAATTACAAAAGCCAAAGAAGTTGGTGTTACTTTTAATGAGTTAGGACAACTACTTGAAAACTCTTCTATAGCATTAAGTACGTGTATTGGAACAATTACTACTCAAATAATTCCAATAACGTACTCAAGTTGGCCAAAGGTACCAGATGTAGTGAAAAACAGTGTATGGGAGACCATGAAGGTATGAATACAATATTTTATTTTTATTTTTCCTTTGAAATTATATTTATATATGTTAATAATGTTTTCTTTATATGAAATTTTACATGTAGGCAAGGTTTGGTTTGGATGATGTTGGCAAAAGTAACGTATTTAATTCAATGAATACTTGTTGGAGACAATACAAAAGTCGACTAACAAAACGAATTAGAGAACTTTCTTCCGGTCCTGAAGCTGGTAGAATGATCCAATTATTGAAGCCAACTAACATAACTGATGAAGATTGGAGCCAATTTGTCTCAAATCGCTTGTCCTCAGAGTTTGATGTAAGTGTACTTTAATAATTATAGCCAAACATATTGTCATATATATGGTTCTGCTTTTACTTTTATATTATTGTAGATAATCAGTAGCAAATATTCCGACTTGGCGAAAAAGAATAAAGCTCCACATACAACTAGTCGTAAGGGATTGACACGATTACGTGAAGATTTGGTAAGAATTTAACGTAACAGTCTTATTTTATTATTAAAACTAACTGGTTTGTTTAGTCTATCTCAATTTAGCCCGTACTATTCGCGAACACTTTAAATATATTAATAATGTAATATAATAATGTAGAGGGCTAAAAAATCTGTTGATAGGGTGGAAACTTGGATTGCTGGCCACAAACACAAAGATGGGACGCCAGTGACAGAAGATGCCGGAGAAATAATTGTATGTGACAGTAATTAATATATATATATATACACACACACACACACATCAATTAATATATAAATAGATATATTTTTTTATGTGTTTTTAATTCTTAATATTTTGCATGACGTATAGAAACAATTGGAGGGAATTTCTGAAAATCAAGCAACATCGATTTCAGATGATGCTGTATCTCAAGTTTTAGGAAAAGAGCATCGAGGTCGAGTTAGAGGACTTGGTGGTGGCGTAACACCAACAAGAGTAAATGCATATGTGGTTGGTAAACAAACTACAATATAACTTCATGAAGAGATGAAAAAAAAAAAAAAGACATGAAGATGAGATGAAAAGACAACAAGATGAGATGAACGCTGTTAAGTAACAACTTAAAGACTTGCAAAGTTTTGTATTCAATATGCAGGTAACGTGTTATAAAAAATCTATAATATTAGATTAATTTATAATGATATTTCAATTGATTTTAATTACTTTTTACTTTCAAACAAATGATAGAAGATATAGTGCAGGAAGAGGTCCTTCTCACAGTATGCATAAGGTACATGACATAAAAATCCAATAATATATAGTATTTTTGTCTTCTTTAAAACTTTATAAGTTTATAAAGTTTCAATGTCTATTGAAATTTTATATTTTGTTTTTGAAGCTACAATATTCAAATGCCTCAAATTTATCGAGAGGTAATAAATGTTTGAATATCGCTGGAACTTCTGCAAAGGTAAATTTGAATAAACTTTATTAATTAATAAATTAAATATTGTCTTGAGATTTATTGACCTTTAATCACTTTTAATTTTATATACAAATGTTAGTCATTTTCTAAGGCATCTATAAGTCATATGGATGGTTCGAGTGAAAAGGGAAAAAAATGCAAATTACTACATTGGATGGGCAATGGAGAGGTAGTAGCCGAAGCTGAAGTTGATTGCACGGATCCACAGGCTGTGGTCCATCACATGATTCTTTGTCCAAATTGTTGGAGAGTTTCTGTGAAGAAAATTTTGGTGAGCAAGGTTCCTTTATATCGTGCTACTACTGAGTTTATGATACTTGAAGACGCACTAAACTCATTTATTGCTTGGCCAGCGAAATATGTTATATAGTATGTTTATTAGTACATTAAGACTTTAATGTTTTGTAATCAAGATAATATGATTATGTGTTTTGATTCTTCAAATTAAGTATATTAGTTTTTATTGATTGTATTATTATTTATAATTTTTTGAATTATATGTTGTAATATTGCATAATGTTTTGCAGGAAATTAAAACCAATATGAATGGCATAATAAATAAAATAGAATTTTAAAAAAAAAATTGTCAGATTATCTACTACGGGCGGCGCCCATAGTAGAAAATATTATATTAAAAAAATCGACTACGGCAATGCCCATAGTGGAAAATAGTTTCTACTACGGGCATTGTCCGTAGTGGAAATCTCATTTACTACGGTAACCACTACGGGCTCCGTCCATAGTCGTTACCTTGACTATCCACTACGGCCATAGTTATAACGGACTTGCGCCCGTAGTGGATACTCATCCACTAGGGCATTGCCCGTAGTGGATGAGCTGTTTTTTTGTAGTGGCAGTAGACCCATCGAAAATAGAGGCAGTTTTGGGGTGGCTATTGCCGACTTCGATTAAAGGAGTTAGGGGTTTTCTTGGGCTCGCTGTCTATTACAGAAAATTTATCAAGGGGTTCGCAAGCATTGCCGCACCACTCAATCAACTCTTGACCAAGGATTGCTTCCATTGGAGCAGAAGGCAGAATCATCTTTTCATCAACTCAAGAGCTTTAACTTCATCACATATTATAAGGTTACTAGATTTTTCAAAAAAATTTGTAATTAAATGTGATGCTAGTGGTACAGGTCTTGGAGCTATTTTATCCCAGGAGGGCAAACTGATTGCGTATTACAGTGAGACATTAAACATGTTCACTTACGAAAAGGAAATGCTTGCAATCATCAAGTCTATCTGAAAATGGAGACCCTATTTGCTTGGAAAACCATTCATTGTGAGGACCGATCACAAGAGCTTAAAGCATTTGCTTGAGTAAAGAATTACCACTCTCGCTCAAACCAGGTGGCTGTCAAAGATTATGGGCTATGACTATGACATTGAGTACAAAAAGGGTCATGAAAATCAAGGGGCGGATTCCCTGTCAAGAGTTGCCGAACTGAATTTTTTAGCAATATCTCTGCCTCATGCGGATTGGTGGCCGATTTTACAAAAGGAAGTCCAAACCGATTTGTATTATGATACTGTGGCTGAGAAGAGTTCCACTCATCCTCAATTGCACTTCCTTAACAAAGATAGAGTCTAGTTTAAAGGTGATAAAATTTACTTGAGTCCCACTTCCTCCTTTATTCCTCTAATCTTATCTGATTGTCACTCAACTCCTATTGGTGGGCATTTTGGTTACCATAAGACTGTTGTGCGTATAAAGCAGAGTTTTGAATGGTCTGGTATGGTGAATTCGGTTAAGGCATTTTTGCGTGAGTGTGAGGTTTGTCAGCAATACAAAGCCTATTCTAGGAGTCCAGCGGGTTTGCTCCAGCCCCTGAAAATTAGAGATCGGATATGGTCCGATGTCTCTATGGATTTTATAGATGGTTTACCGCTTTCCAGTGGACACACGGTCATTATGGTGGTCGTTGATCGCTTGACGAAATATGTGCATTTTGTTCCATTAAAAGATCCTTATACGGCTGCATCTGTTGCTAAAGCTTTTGTTCACCACATTGTTCAGCTCCATGGTATTCACACTTCAATTGTTAGTGACCGTGACAAGGTCTTCACTAGTTCTTTTTGGCAGATATTATTTCAGTTGCAAGGAACCAAACTCTGCATGAGTTCGAGCTATCATCCGTAATCTGATGACCAAACGGAAGTAGTAAATCGCACCTTGGAATAGTTCTTGCAATGCTTTGTAGGTGGACAGCTACAATACCTCAGTTCACTCGTCAACAAAATTATCGCCTTTTGAAGCCGTTTAAGGGGTTCCTCCTCCATGCTTGTTATCATATGTTCCAGGCACTACAAAGGTTCAGGCAGTAGATGAACTGCTCCGTGATCGAGATTTAATCTTGCAGGATTTACACCAAAATTAATCTAGGCTTGCAATCAGATGAAATGCCAAGTGGATCAACATCGACTAAAGGTGAGTTACCAGGTGGTGGGGTATGTGTTCTTGAAATTACAGCCTTATAGGCAGGTTTCAGTGGCCTCTCGTACTACTCAGAAGCTGGCTGCCCGTTTCTATGGTCCTTATCAAATTGTGAGCACAATTGGTCCAGTGGCTTACAAACTTGCTCTTCCACTTGGCTCCCAAATACATGATGTATTTCATGTAAGCTTGTTGCGAAAATACAAACTGAGCCTTCCCCGATAGAACCCGAAGCACTCCAACAACCTGAAATCATCCTTGACAGGCGGGTACTACGTAAAGGTACTTATCGGCCTAAAACAGAGATCCTAGTCAAATGGAAAGGCCAAGCAGTAGAGGATGCTACATGGGAGAATCAATGGCGTTTTCGAATTTCATCCTTGCCGACAAGGATTTTGAAGGGGGAGGGAATGTTAAGGATACACCACCTGATGGGCAGCTTGTGGTCGTGCAACATGCATGAGTTGCATGTGGTGGACCGTTTGGGGTGTTGGCATGGTTTAGTCTCAGCTAGAGACTTAGTCAATTTGTTTGTTTCCATTCAGTTGCAAATAAGAGTGGAGCTGGATAGTGGCTCCTATTTAGTTGGCATTATTTATTTTGTTCCAGTTAGTTGAGGGATTTGTCCCTATTTTCTTGCTCATTGTATTTGCGATCCTATTTAAGTAAAGGATCTGTCACATAATAAAATCATGCTTATTGATATTTTCACTTCTCCTGCTCTGTTCTTTTTCTTCTTCTAATCTTTCCTAAATTCACTTAACATTATTTTGATTATGATCCTTTATTTATTTATTTATTTTTGAAGAGGGTACAATTACAATATCAACAACTGCCGGGACCTACCGAGATTATCTATTAAACGTGCGGTCCGGATATCTACTCCAATAGTGGAAGAAAATTACCCACACATACACATGGTGGGAACCGAACTCCTCACCACTGAGATGGGAGGGAGATGCACTAACCACTTTACTACAAGTGGATGTGCTATTATGATCCTTTATTGATCATCTTACATCAACTCAACTTTAATTAGATATATCTTGTAATAACTGCATGCCTATTATATATCTTCAAAATTGTAGTCAAAATCTATTTCTCTGTAACGTTTCTTTATATTAACTAATATTAATCTTTAAACTTTGTCTTTAATATTAGAATCAACAAAAAATGTACTATAAGGTGAGCTTCTGGCCTAAGTTACAAAGATATTCTATGTAGTTGCATTACCAGTCTCCCTATGAATACATAATTTTGTTCCGCTTGCTAATAAGATTACACATGCATACGTGCAGGCACATGCACAACACACAAATGAGGTTCTAATGAAAAATTAAGAATATCTAATTTCTTCTTAAACATATATAAAGTTATATATATTTTTCTTAATTAAATTACAAGGATTAATCAAAACTCTTATATTAAATGGGTTTAAGTACTTACTATGCCAACCATCTACCATGAATCAAGATTCATTTACTAGATGGTTCAGTTTAACCATGCATTTCTAGAAAGATATTAAGATACTCATCGTGTTATTTGTTTATAATGAATAAAAAATTATTTGTTATAGGGGCCGGTTTAGCAATGTATTTCTATAAGAATTCAAGTATTTATTGTGACAATAATTGTCTACTATGAATCAAGACCCCCCACTCACATAAGAGAAATCAAGATAAAATTAAATTCAATTAGGAAAATGAATACAAATCATATGAATGTGTTAACATATGTGTAATGGAAATGGATAAATTTATATAATGTATACAAATCATATAAATCTTTATTCTTATCTGAAGAACCTCACCTTTTCACTTTAGCAAAAAGAAATTTAGTTGTTCATAATAGAAATGGAAAAACAAATATATAGAAAGCTATTTAACAAGAATAAAAAAATTTAGAATACAAGAAAATTGAGTTTTTTAGAACAAAATAATATATGTAAGGTGAATATAGAATGGAACTGAACTGCATTCAAGCTTCAACAAGAAATCTATTTATAGACATTTCTTGAGAGCTAAAAGTTACAATTGGTTGCATGTCTAGTCAATATCTGTAGTTGAATTTGGTTAAACAATTTTAAAAAATTGGGTTTCTCTATAATTGCACCAATGCTTCCTCCTATATGTTGGTAAATTTCTCATCATGTTTTTTTTTTAAATGAACTGTAAAGCTATAGAGTTTTAACTAAACTTTCTAGAGTGACTAAGTTCATACAAATAAAAAATAGTTGGCTCAAGTTATTATCCAAATGGGGAATTGTAATAACTTCCGTACATATAGGTATAATTGCATAAAAATTTAAATATATATGATAATAGCAATAACTCCCATTTGACCAGTTAACTAACGATAGTCAACCGTTAACCACAGTTAATCACTAATGGTCAAAGAGGTAAAATCGTCTTTAAAAAAAAGATAAGAAAATCTGGAAAAAAAAAAAAAAGAAGCAAGACGAAGAAAAACAAAAAAAAAATTTCTTCTTTCAAATTTTTTTTTCCAATTTCTTTATTCATCATTAAACCAACAACCATCCAAAAACTTCAATTCATTTTTTTTATTTCCATATTTTTTCCCCTTCACCTTCTTCTCTTCTTCGAATTTTTTTTTGGTTCTTCCTCTTGTTTCTTCTTCTTCTTCTTTTTCTTCCTCCTTTTTTTCTGATTTTTTTTTTGTTATTCCTCTTCTTTGTCAACTGGTTAAAGGGGAATTATTGCTATTATCATATATTTTCAAATTTTTATGCAATTATACCTATATGCACGAGGAGTTATTGCAATTTCCCCTTATCCAAATACTGAAGCATGTTAAAGTTGTGCGGTAATTATGGATATGTCCTCTTCTAACCCACTTTTGATCCTCAAAATGTTCATAATAAAAACTCCACGCGAAATGCAATTGTGTATAACCTTGACTTAGCTCATACATTACCAAAAATGTCATCAATCCAATAGATGGATGAAATGTGGGCAAAAGTGAAAATGGAAATTAAGAATATTAATGACACCACTAATGTAAACTGATCATTTTAATCCTTATTTAATTTACATTTTTAAATGTTCATCAAACCTTCCCCTGTTGGCGGTGGGGAAGGTTCGAGCCTCCTTCTAGAAATCCAGATAGATCTTCATCCACTATCTCTTATTCTTCTTTCTTTCTCTATCTCTCTCTCTCTTTTAATATTTTTTTAAATGTATCATCACTATCCATCTCAGATGTCATTAACTACTTGATCTAAAAGTTTTAAGCCTATAGGTAAGGGCAACATTATAGTATGTTAAGACATAAGTTGATGAAATTTATGATACGTCAATATACCCCCTTACATGTAACACGTAAACAAATCATACACAAGAAATCAAGAAAAAAAAAGTGAGAAAGGGTTTAAATGCAATGTCATTAACCACTTGACTTTAAAGCTTAAAGCTTAAGCGTATAATGACACAATTATTGTATTTAAAATATAGTTTGATGAGATTTATTTATTTATTTTGGTAAAGGATAAGTGTAACATCCCTAATTTCAATAAATACGAAAAATATGGTTGAATTAATTTTGAACATGTGAATATGATATTTACGATTTGAGGGATAGAAAATGTAATTAAATGTATTTCTGCTTGTCGGAGATTGCATTTCTGGGCCACATTGTGTCAGCAGAAGGTATTAAGGCAGATCCTAGAAAGATTGAAGCAATAGTGGAATGGAAGCCTCCCAGAAATGTTGCAGAAGTCAGAAGTTTCTTAGGCTTGGCAGGTTATTATCGACGGTTTGTGAAGGGGTTCTCATCCATAGCAAGTCCGTTGACCAAGCTACTGCATAAAAATGTCAGATTTGACTGGACTGACAAATGCCAGGCAGTTTTTGACAGATTGAAGACAATGCTAATTAAGGCTCCAGTCCTGATTCAGCCTGTTTCAGGTAAGGATTTTGTAATCTATAGTGATGTCTCACACCAGGGTTTAGGTTGTGTATTAATGCAGGAAGGCAAGGTGGTTGCATATGCGTCCCGACAACTGAAAACTCATGAGCAGAATTATTCTATACATGATCTGGAACTTGCAGCCATTGTATTTGCTTTGAAAATATGGAGGCATTACTTGTATGGTGAGAAATGTTACATATACACAGATCACAAGAGTCTGAAATCTCTGCCTACTCAAAGAGAGCTTAATCTGATACAGAGACGATGGATGGAATTAATCAAAGACTATGATTGTGTGATCGATTACCATCCAGGAAAGGCGAATGTGGTAGCAGATGCTCTAAGCAGAAAAGTACTATTCACTTTAAAGGCTATGAATGTACAATTACAGTTGAATCAAGACAATGTATTAGTAACTGAATTGAGATGCAGACCAAGTTTGATTCAGCAGATTGCATAAAAACAGAAACAGAATGATAGAATTCAGATGATATGTACAATTACAGATCCTAGAGGGGAAGCATCAGAATTTTACAATCAGAAATGATGGTGTTGTCTGTTTCAGAGACAGGATTTGCATTCCAGATGACGAAGAGTTGAGAAAGATGATCTTGACAGAGGCACACAGTAGTCCGTACTCGATGCACCCAGGTAGCACAAAGATAGACAAAGATTTGAAGATTCAGTATTGGTGGTCTGGTATGAAGAAAGATGTGGTGGATTTCGTGAATAAATGCATGACATGCCAACAGGTGAAAGCTGAACACCAGATTCTATCAGGATTATTACAACCAATATCAATACCTGAATGGAAATGAATTCGTATTACAATGGACTTTGTCTTAGGATTGTCACTCACCCGGAGTAAATATGATGCAATATGGGTTATAGTGGATCGACTGACGAAGTCAGCATATTTTCTACCTGTCAGAACTGACTATTCCTTGGATCGACTCGCAGAATTGTACATAAAAGAAATAGTCATATTGCATGGAGCATCTGCATCCATAATATCATATCGGGACCCGAGGTTTACATCCAGATTTTGAAAGAAGTTTCAAGAAGCTTTGGGTACTCGACTGAATTTCTGTACAGCCTTCTATCCGCAGACAGACGGACAATCAGAAAGAGTAATTCAGGTGCTAGAAGATATGCTCAGGAGTTGTGTAATTGATTTCGAAGGGAATTGGACGGATTACCTCCCATTGATTGAGTTTGCATACAATAACAGTTACCAATCGAGCATAGCTATGACACCATATGAAGCACTGTATGGAAGAAAATGCAGGACACCTGTATGCTGGACAGAGTTAGGAGAAGACAGGTTAGTAGGCCCAGATTTGATCAGGCAAACTGAGGAAAAGGTGAAGATCATCAAGGAAAGACTGAAAGTTGCATCTAACCAACAGAAATCATATGCGGATTTGAAAAGGAAGGATATAGAATATGAAGTTGGTGAAAAAGTCTTCCTAAAAGTATCTTCATGGAAGAAAGTGCTCCGATTTGGCAGAAAATGAAAGTTAAGTCCTAGGTTTATTGGCCCATATGAAATCATTGAACGTGTGGGACCAGTAGCCTATAGACTTGCTTTACCTCTAGAATTAGAAAAGATTCATAATGTGTTCCATATATCGATGCTAAGGAGATACAAATCTGATCCTACCCACAGAGTCCAGGCTGAAAGTATTGAAATCCGACCAGACCTGACATATGAAGAGGAACCAGTGCAAATTCTTGATCGGGAGATTAAATAACTACGAAATAAAAGAGTTCCACTAGTGAAAGTCCTTTGGAGGAATCATAAAGTAGAAGAGGCTACCTGGGAGAGCGAGAAAATAATGAGACAACAGTATCCACAACTGTTTAATTGAGGTAAAATTTCAAGGACAAAATTTCTTAAGAGAGGAAGAATTGTAACATCCCTAATTTTAATAAATGCGAAAAATATGGTTGAATTAATTTTGAGTATGTGAATATAATATTTATGATTTGAGGGGTGAAAAATGTAATTAAATGTATTTCTGGTTGTCGGAGCGGTCCAGAAAGAATACATGAAAGAGAAGGAAAATGTTGGCAGTGAGTACCGTGACCAGGGATCGCGATGAGCAGCTCGCGGTAAAAATGATAATTTTAGGCAGTGAGTATCGCGACCAGGGATCGCGATAAGCAGCTCGCGGTGGAAATATTGATTTTAGGCAGTGAGTATAGTGACCAACATCGCGACCAGACACTGCGATGGTTGATCGCGATGAAAGCGGTGAAATCACTCCAGTGAGCAACGCGACCAGGTGGCACGACCACAGGTCGCGATGACCAAATTTTTTTATAAAAAAATAAGAGGCGATGGAAGCTTCAGAAGGAAGCAAACTAGAAAAATAGAGAGAGAACGAGAGGAAAGAAAGAAAAAGAAAAAGAAAAAGAAAGAAAGAAGAGAAGAGGAAGAAGAGAAGAAGAAGAAGAAAAGAAGAGGAAGAAGAGAAAAAGAAGAAGGGAAGAAGAAGAAGAGAAGAATAAGAAGAAAGAGAAAAGAAAAAGGAGGAGAAAAAGGAAAAATCCAGGAGAGAAAAGTAGTAAAAAGGGGTATCCAGGTTGGTGTACACAACTTTTCGAAAACTTGATAAGGATTAGTACTTTTGGATAAGTAACTGGTTCGAATCCTGATTGGGGGAGGCGAAGCAAAACCGTGAGGGCGTTGTGGCGGGACAACCCCGGACGACCCAAAGCGGACAGTACCTTGTGAGTAACGTTGTGCCGGGGCAACCCTAGACGTTACAATAAGACCAAAGCCCAGAACAACACCCACACTGCATAGAGGTATTAACCAACCTAGAGAAGGTTAGACCCCTGAAATCACTCTGAAAAACACAGACAATAGAAGGAGGAGACTCCTTGAAATACAAACATCCGACATCCAAAGAATGACCCAAAGTATCAAGGCCATGAGCAACCATGTTTCCTTCCCTAAAGATATGCATCATATTACACCGCCACTCTTTCTTAAGCATATCTTTGTAGCTGTTAACAATACTGAAAAGGGGATGATTCTCATTGAGAGTCTTATTAATAGCATCCATGACATATTTAGAGTCACATCAACCTCAACATTACGAAATCCTGCCTCCCACGCCCACTTCAACCCTTCAAAAATTCCCCACATCTCTGCCTTAAAAACATTGTCTAAACCTTTTTTCAAAGCAAAGCCTTAATCTAGTTTTTATTAGCATCTCTGATCACCCTTCTTGCAGAAATGATACCCAACTCCTTATTACTGCTACCATCAACGTTTAACTTCACCCAACCTTCCATAAGAGGTTTCCACGATAACAATGTACACTGTTTTAAACGCTTCCTGCCATCACCACTGCAAACAGATAACCAATCAAAAAGGGCAATTATCAATTTGGTCCCTAACTTTTGAAAAATTATCAATTTTTAAAGCAGTTTCGTTTATTGGTATCATTAGACCCTAAATTTTTGAAAATGCATCATTCTGGTCCCTTTGACTAATTTTCTAACGGTCAAACCTCACAGAATTGGTAAAAATACTGATTTACCATTGACTCTATTTAAATGAGTCAAAATTATAATTTTAACCTCAAATTTTTTTTAAAAATTATTAATAATTAGAAGGGTAATATGGTCATTTCGTATTAATATTTTTTTAAAATAATATTTAAAATATATTTTTTAAATGGATCTCCATCGTCCATCAATCTTGATGGATGGTGAAGATTATATTGAAAGTTTTTTTTAAAAAAAAGTGAAAATTAAATATATTTTTTAAAATTTTATTTTACTGTTCAGTAAAAAAAAAATTGAAACTGTTCTTGGTCCACCAAGACCAAAAAAAAATTTGAAATTTCCACCAAGAACAAAAAAAAAATTAAAACTTTAACAAACCAGTTTTCTGGGTTCGTTGATCTTTAAAGTTTCAATTTTATTTTTTGTTCTTGGTCCAAGAATAGTTTCAATTTTTTTTTTAGCTAAAAAATAGAAAAAAAAATATTTGTTACCCTTTTCATTTTTTAAAAAATATTTCAATATAATGTTAACCGTCCATCAAGATTGATGGACGGTGAAGATCCAACAAATTTTTTTTAAAATTTTTAATTTTTTAAATTTATTTTATTTTAAATTTTTAATTATGGTAGATATATCATTTCACAAAAAAATTTATTATTGATCCATTGATAGAAAGATAAAAATTCTCCTGGAATCGTTAAATTTGACTAACGGTTAATTCATAAAAGGATCAAATTAATACATTTTTAGAAAGTTATAATCCAAAAATATCAATAAATAAAACTACTTTAAAAATTAATAATTCTTTAAAAATTAAGAATTATATTAATAATTATCCCACTTTAATAGACATTTCAAAATGGTTCTATGAGGATAATAAGGAGTAAAAATATGAAACACTTCCACTTCCAAATAAACAAAAAAATAAGAGCAAAAAACAAGTTTCTAGGGCCAATACCATTAATGACAGTATTATCAGTCAAACCGTCAAAAAGCCATTTGTCCCAAGTAGCTTGAAAAGCAGCAATAGTCAAAAGATGCTCAGCATCTTCAAACTCACCACCACACTTAGAGCAAACAGTATTAGTCAAAAGTCTCTCACGGACCAAAATCCAATGAAAAAAGTGAACTTTAGGATAAATTTTTAATTTCCATAAAAACCTTCAGCTCCACTGAGATTGATGAGATTTATAATTTGTTAAATGAACCGTAAAAATTTAATTTTTTTTTGAATTTTTGAATTTTTATTTTTAAATAAAATATTATTTTGGACTTTAATTAAATTCAATTGAGTTTAATAAATTTTAATGTAATTTTTAATATCAACTATTTAGCGGTCGAAGATAATAGAAGAGAGCATGACCTTATTTAGTTTTTTCATTTTAATATTTATAATTATAACTATTTATCCTTCCATGCTTCAAACATTTAATGTAATACATAAGAGGTATTTTTTGGCAAATACAGAAACTAGAAACTAGAGGAAAAAGAATCCCTTATTTCCTAAAATTAATAATTATATTCGAATTAAAGTTAATTGCATTTACCTCCCCTGAGATTTTACCAACTATAAGCAAAGTCAATTTTATCATTTATTGATAAACACCTCCCCTACCCTTAGTAAAATTTAATCAAATGCAACAGTTGACTAGGACAAGTCTTTATTAAAAAATCTAAAAATGGACTAACGGAAGGAAAGGTCTTTATCAATAAACCCAAAAGTTAACTTCGTCTGTAATTGAACAAACCTTGAACAAATCTCAGGGAAGGTAGGCATTATTTACTCTTCAAATTATATATCAACCACCCCTCACGTTTATGGATTATATCCCTAATTTTATATTTGATTTCAGAGATCATGAATCAAAGACCTTAATTTGTGTAAATTTTTTTGGTTTTAACTCGACCTGTTGGTATCAACAAAAATTCAAGAGAACAAACAAGAAAACCAAAAATTCTGTCTATATTATAAAGGTAATCCAGTAAAAGGCCATTTGTTTCGGCTCATTCAAAAGAGAATAACGAGGAGAAAAAGAAACCTATTATGTTTGCTGGCCTTGAAAAAACTTAAGTATAACCAATAGCTACTGGGAATGACTTGCCATACTACGCAATTTGGCTAACATCTGAGTTGCAGCTGAATCTCTTGCTTCGTGAGGATTGGAACACTGGTCGCCCATGCTTGAACACTCAAAATCAATCCCTTTTACAGTTATAGAAGCTTGGAATCCGCCTTTGAAAGGGAAAAATAGACTGAAATTAGTTTGATTCCGGCATAGTACTTAGATTAGTTAAATGGAACTGCATATGACCAAAATGATCTCAAAACATGATGGCAAAAGTGTGAAGTTGTTCAATGATGATGATTTATGCTATATATGTATATACATGCTAAATTCTTCGACCTTTATAAAGTTTCTACATTTTGCGAGGGAGAAACAAGGAACATGGTGGATACTGAGATAATAAATAAAATTACCACAATCATAGGATTGGTTTTGAAATCAAATCTTGTGTCAGATCTCAGATGAACTGTGCAGTAGCTAAGTCATTAATTATATATTACACAGTACAGAAAATGTATTTATCATCCCCATTTTTCAGGTCAAATATTTAATTCAAAGGATCTTACCATCTGATGGTGATACACGATAAGTTGGTAATATCCAATTGTTCTCATAACATATTCCATCCAGTTCCTGCCGAATGAACAAAATGAAATAAACATATGTGAAAGTACGATCTATTCACGAAATTACCAACTTCCATTGCAAGGTCTTATGAAGAATGAAAGATGGCCTAATTATGGGATAGAGCTGTAGGCTAATGCATGTAAGACCGACTCACTCAAGTCAGAGACTACACAGGACCTAGTCAACGCAGATATGAGTCTGTGAAATCACCCATCACAAGATTCTCTCACAGCCAAGTCCTGTTTTCAACATAATTACTCCCACCCAAATAAATTTTTCCTCCCTTTTCTTGTTCTCTCATCTTTTATCAAATTTCAAGACAATTAAGCATTGCTGGATAGTTGTGGACAAACTACTACATTATTACAGAGAGTTATATGTTGATATTAGGCTTAGATTACATGAAGACCAGCCAATACTCCTTGACTTCTACTATGGCAGTTGAAGTTGAAAGAGGGACATTTTTGTCATTGCATTACCCTGAGACATAATTATTAATTATCATGCACAAGATCAAATTTGATTGAATGGAAAATAAAAATAACCATTTCATTATGATAAACTTTTATATCTTTCCTTGAAAATATAAAATGAGACATTTTTGTCATTGCATTACCCTGAGACATAATTATTAATTATCATGCACAAGATCAAATTTGATTGAATGGAAAATAAAAATAACCATTTCATTATGATAAACTTTTATATCTTTCCTTGAAAATATAAAATGAAAAGGAAATGAGGACCTCACAAATACTACTTGCCTGACATGAATTTTGCTTAGTCAGAACAGCCTCCGACAATCGCTTCATCTTGATGGCATCAGGAGAGCGTTGGCTTTCAAGATGTTGAGAAATCCTCTCCTGGGCACCACCACTTAGGCAAACATCATCACAACCTTCTACAATAGATTCTATCTTTACAGCCAAATCATCTTCACCACCTATAATAAGCACAAAAAACATTGCAAATAAAAGGCTAAGATTATTTTATCTATCCAAGCCAGTGCTGTAATTGCCCTAGTCTCTGCTAAGACAGATGTGCAGGAAATGACTCTCCATGAAGTAAATGACTGATAAACCATCAAAATAATCCAGAATACAAAATAAGGATACTAAGCAACAAGCACACATTCATGGCCCAACTCAATCAAATAAGAGTGCTATTTGAGAGGGCTCTTTCTGTTAAGATGTGGATGGAATTAACTCTTCACTAAAGTGTTTTGGATAAGTAACACTTGGAGTTCTTGTACATTCCAAATAAAAAAGAAATCCTGAATGAGATACACAACTAGATTAGAAAACAAGTGTTTTAATCACTGACATGCATGCATGTTTAATCCAAAGGATTGGGCCATTGCAGACTTTGACTTAAAGCAGTATTTTTTGGAGCCATTGGTTGCTGACTTGCAATGCTCAGTGGATTCTTCAGCTCAGATAATAGAATAGCTATTTATCCTTTAAAACAAATATATCATCCTCATTTTGTCCACCGTAGATTCTGCTAACCCGAATTGACAATTTCATTTTAAGTCCTAAAATTAACTGAAAAGGTTGCAATATCAAGTGATTTTCAGCTCTTTCTAATGTTTTCTCAGTGTTTAAGCATATCTGGGTTTATGGTAAAAACACCAAAAAACTGACAAATAGAATAGCTGTTATCTTGTAATTCTTCTTAAATTGAATTGATCTCACCAGGTAGGTAGAGCACATATCTCTCACTGAAGGGAGGAAACAGTTTGGACAACAAATGGCTTCAAAGAACATAGATCATCGAGCGGTGTTCTGTATAGCATCTACTTCTCATCGATATAATGAACAATCTAGTAGGAAAAGTAGGAAAAGTATTGGAACTTATGAAGGCACTGACTCCTCAGTAGAGGATAACATGTAGACAACAAGTGTTTTTCTTCTTCATTGTTCTTGCATAAACAAACTTTCAGAAACCCCTCATGCAGATTGTCAATGAGTGTGAGACTTTCTCCTATCATTTTATCTAAAAGATATCTGTACTTTATTTTGCAGGATAAAATAATGTCTTTTGGTTATATTGCCACGATATTAGGTGAATTCCTTAAAAGAAAAACTATGAATTTTCTAAATTACAGCAGGAAAAAAAAAATTAATGAAGTAAATGACTGGCATATTTATGTGTGAACAAAAAACCCATGAAAATCAGAGAAAAAAAGAGACTACGCCCGACTCGGAAAATGGGAATGCCTCAAGAATCCCTAATGCTGTAAGAGTATCAGTGGCACCGAAACCCAAAAAATGCACAAACCACCACCCCCACCCCATCCACCAAATACAACAACCTCTCCCCCAGTTTTTCACTTTTTCTCCTCCTCAAAGGCCACTCCCTCAACAATTGGTGCACATGATTTCAGTGAGTTCACAGATTTAAGAAAATTGCTCTACCAAACAAGAATAAGATCTGTAAATCTTAACGTGATAGATGGGTTGTCTAACAGTTAAGACATATGAATTCCAGAATACAAAATTAATAAGAGAATAATTAGTAATTACACTGAAAGAAAAACATACCATTTAAAATTGTCTGGATTTTTTTATCACACACAGCAATCTGATCCTCTATTTTTCGTTGCTGAAGAGTCTGCAGAAACAAACAAAGAATAATATGGCACTTTCAAAGTTCTACCCTGAGAAGATAACTGTTTTCTAAAGATGAAGAAAAATTGTCAGGATCAAGAAGCATGACAAAAATTAAATTTTGCAAAACCACCTAATAGATCAGATTTAGGAACTCTTTATGGTCAGAAATGCAACAAATATGATGATTGAGAACATCCATAAAAGAAACTTCAGATGATGTGGATTAGAAAATGTACAGTCTACAACTGGTAGATATCCACGGTGTGATGACCTAAATGTTAGGTTCAGGCTCATTGCCTACGCATGGGCTTTTGCCTTATACCCATCTACAGAGCACATGCAGTCGAACTCTCTACAAATTGCAAAATCAACCTCTTCTGTTTGTGTAATTATTTACAAAGAATAATGCATCTCGGTCATTGTTTGAACAAGTCAATGTAAAAAAGCCATACCAATTTATCCCTTTTACTAAGTAAAACTCTCAATGCAGTTTGTGACAACAAGTTTTCCTTCAACGCTATGGTGTTCTGGAGTTTATCAAGATCTTGAGAGTTTGACTGATAAGTGTCCAGAGCGCGATAATCAATTTGAATGTCATCTTGGGCCGGAGAGATAGCATCACAGGTAGCTTTCAAATTGTCTGCATTGTCACCTCTGTATTCAGCCACACATGGCATCTTCATTGTGTCGGCCATCTCAACCTGCATATCCAAAGATGGGCTCATGTTTTTTCTCATTTCTTTTATCTTGAAAAGTAAACATCTCTAAACATACAACGCCAATTTGGTCAAAACACAGATGGCATTCAACTAAAGACTCCTCAATTACTAAACAAAACATATAAAAAAGTTTTAAAGGTCATTCTAGTTTGCCACGTCATGAACAGATGTATTGTAGCTGTAGTGGAAGATGAAATCTAACCTTAGTCTCAACGCCGGTTGTGCCATTTAAATCACTATTCAAATTGGGATTAATTATCTCATGGTGATCATCTAGTTGAACAGTAGTAGTTATATTGTTGCATTTATCTTCACTTTGAGGGCAAACCACAGAACAGTCATCCATATCTACAATCTGAGGCCCATTGTGATCAGCTGATAAACCATTCATGAAACATCTGTTTCTGCCTTTCAGCTTTATTGCTTTACTACTTGTACCAGCACCTCTTCCAAGACGTTCTACTATGTCACTATTTACATGAGATCCATCTTTGTTATTATGAACCTCTGGCTTACTAGGCTTTTCTCTCCTCTTAGAGTTGCTTATGTCTATATTTTCCAAAGCCAATTTTTGATCTTGCAAACCACTGGATGGCACCTCCCTGTTGAGAAGATAACATTTCAAGATATCAAATCACACATAATCACTAAATCAAAATTAGAAAATAGTAAAAGATTAGATGCCAAAGAGATAATTAAAAATAATAAAAACAATAATACGTTAAGTTTTCTGTAACTGATAAAATACAGAAGCCTAGAACATTTAGCCGGTACAGCTGTACCAGTTTGATGTAAGTACATATATCTACTTCCATATGAAACAGGAATGAGGCACATAAAATTATAGAACCTAAACTTGTCAATAAAAATTCACTAATTTTTCATTCAAAGAGAATTGTTAGAGCTTAATACTATTGTTGAGCATTACCTATTAGTTTAAACTTTTTGGTCTAATGGCTTTTAATATGGTACCAAAGCATATTTGACCCAGTGGTCTGGAGTTTGAATCTTGAGAACCCCCCATTCTATTAATTAAAAACAAATTACAACACATAGCAAAATAGGCTTGTGTATTGCATTGCATGTGAGGGGATGTGTTATTGCCTGGAGCTTACCTATTAACTTAGCTTTTAGGTTTAGTGGTTTATAACAAGAATCAGCCATTCCATGAAAGAGGTTACCATCACTTCAACAAGCAACAGTTGCCTATTTCTTAATTTTTTTTAGAGCACAAAAAAATTAAAAGAAAAAAAAATCCAACAAAAATCATTCAATGACACTCCATTAGAAATTCAAATTGAAATTTTAACTTTCCAAAAGAAACCTAGTAGATTAAAAGGATATGTCGCATACACACACTATAAGAGAGACAGCAGGAATGGCCACAGGGAACCGAGAAAGAAAATTGATGGTGTTCTGACATGGTATAGAGAGAGAGAGAGAGAGAGAGAGTCAAGACACATTAGAAATTCCCACATGGAAATTGACAAAGAAAATTGGTTTTCCAATCAAACCACCACTTTCAGTATGGACTGAAGCTCCATGATTCGCTTGTAATTTTTGTCAAATGTATACATCTAACACTTGAATTTCTTACACTGCATGCATTCCTTTTAAATACCAAACAAAAAAAAGAACATAAAATTACTGAAATAGTATGAACACTTCAAGTAAATGAACTACCATGGTCACAATCTATATAATAACATTCAGAGTTCTTAATGTATAATAAACATTATGCACTATAAGTACATAGGTAGTTACAAACATCCCCACAGTTTTACATTTGAGCTACAAAAACCAAAGGCAATTGACTATAAATTGATAAGCCAACACATTCAGTATAAATGTGAATCTTGTGTTTCACTGCACAGCAAGTATGTTGGCTCTCAAAGGCAACTGCATAACATAAACAACAAAGATAACCTGGGTATGGTAGATCCCAGGTGAGGTCCACCTTCATTATAATGGGGCTTTTGGTATGTAGGCACAACAGGCTACATCTATTGCAAGAGAAAAAAAATACTAGCAGTACCAATATCTATTATGTAGAATTTTAAGAGAAAAGAGTGAATTCTCATTTCTAATCTCAAGTACAAGTTTACATCAATATATATGTGCACAACTACCTAGCACTCTATTTACATTATTACCCTTATTACATTATTGGCCCATCACCCTAATATTCTACATATTACTACCAATCCCCTGGTAAAAGAACAAAAGAGAGAGAGAGAGAGCAATTTTAATATGATTATATGAATGATATTTTAAAATCACATTGAATATAGTCCAGCCAAATAGTATTACAATATAGGGATCAGTAAAAGACAAAATAGTCAAAAAATTATTAACTCTGTGGTAATGAATCTTGAGAATTGATCTTCAAGAAAGATTTTACTCGAGCACACTTGCATTTCAGTGGAAAGAATTTTACTAGGACTCCATGTAGATAAATCAGTACCTTCATATTTTAAAATATGGGAGTGAAAATATGTCTGTAAGAAGTTCACACCTAGAAAGCAAGTCTGACACAATCCTAGCATAAGGAAGCAGATGAAAGTATTCGACAACTGGAGTAACAGTCCATTGGCCAGAACTCCTCGTGACTAAAGGCCCCTGCAAGCTATCAAATTGAAAAGGAAAAAATAAACATTATTGCAGTATTAAAAGTGATCATCATATGCTACCTACTTGAGGCTTATATGGATTGCAACGTATCACAAGAATAAAAGTATATCTGCATTATAACAACACTCATTTGATGTAACAAGATCACTGTAGTATGTTGCAATTTCTACGTACATATTAGCAACTAGACTTAAATAACAAAAGAAAAATATTAATAATAGGAACAATAAGATACATGACTGTAAATAACAAAAGCAACAACTTATTCATAATATAATTAATTAAAGTAAACGTAATGCTTGAAAATTGATATAAGTACAACGTTAAGGATACAAGTCAAATGAGCTGTTGATAATATATAAGCTATAAATCTTGAATGTAATCAACTATTACTGGTAGGTGTTGACACTGTTAGTGGTCGTGGATCTGTAGTCTGACAATGACTGACATATTAAAAGACAATAAAGCCATTTCTTATTAAATATTTAAACGGAAAACAAAATGTAAGAAGTCTTTTATAGGTATGTGCAAAGTCTTAGGATTGAAACTTATACAATGATTTGGAGGGTTACAACTGCAAATTAATCTTTTATAAATACGTGAGAGGTCTTTATCATTTGTAATTCCCTATGTTACTTACTTGAGGTCCAAAACAAACTATTCTTGCAAAACTCAGTCTATCAAAATTTCAATAATAAATTAAATTTTCCACCCAATAATAAATTAAATTTTCCACCCAAGTAGCAGGTGCACCATATTTGGAGCATCCTCTAGAAATAGGAACAGATTCAATTAAACCACCAAAAGATATTATCCAAAAAACAATTCCATCCATGTTCTTTCAGTTATATTGATGGTCAGGCAATCATTCACATGAAAGGCAAAGATTATTAAAAAAAAATAAGTAAAAAAAAAATGAAACAAACAATTGATCTAATTCTCTCATGCTATCAACTACTATCACAAAGACAATAACAATTTCTGCTCTTGAATGGAGCAGAAGATAGTTACAGCAAGACACATAGTTTTTACGTGTATTAAGGTCATAGTTTTTACGTGTATTAAGGTCTATGTGTGCTACACCTTGTCAAATTAAATTCTTGACTAATGAATTTTGTTTAAGTATCTGCCAGAGAACTTTGAGTGGTGTTGTTAAAAATATTTATTTGATGGTAGTATATAACCATGGAAAGTTCATTGTGGCCTATCTCTTATTGCCTGCACTTCAAATACTATAATTGGACTCCAAAATGGTTAGTCAGTTAGCACTTAGAGACAGAGAACTGCATACTTGGCTGCACTTTTCTTTTCTCTTTTTTTAAGAAACAAAGAAAGCTTGTATTAAAAAGTGAGAGACAAGTACAGAGACATGAACAAAGCTTTCCACAAAAACATTTGGAACAAAAGAATAGGGAACAGCTCCAAAGGATGTACATAATGAGGGGCGCCAAACAACACCTCCAAGCCAGTGTTCTAAAAATCGCTAGGCGCTACCTAGGCGGCGGGATAGCGTCTAGCAATTTTTCGGCTAGGCGCCCATTAATCGGCGCCTAGGCGGTTCCTCGGTGGTCAACGGTCAACGTGTTGACCGCACCGTTGACCACCTAAAAAAATGATGATACATATATTGTTTACCTTTGGAGATGATCATAATACTTAGGGAGTGATTATTTACCTAAGATTTTTCTGTTTTAGGTGTTAGTTTGAAAAAAAAAAAAAAAAAAGGCTTCCACCGCTAGGCGGCCGCCTAGGACCGACTAGTCCGCCTAGGCCGACCGCCTAGGTCCGCCTAGGCGGGTGCCTAGGCCGCCTAGGTAGCCAGCCGCGGAATATGGCCGAATTGGCCATATTCGCCGCGGCTGGCCACCGCCTAGCGCCTAGGCCGATTTTTAGAACAATGCTCCAAGCTGATAACCATCTAATTTGCACTTGCCATGAACATGTGGATGAATAGCTCAAAGGTTAAAAACTAATTGAATTGTAAGCGTAAGGTTTTTTTACATTGCTTCTGACATTTAAACCATTTTAGCAGTTATCGTGTTACACTTTCAGACAAAATTACCATATAACTCATTCCCTATCTTTCATTTTTTCTTGAGTTTAATAAAAAAAATCCACTGCATTGATATATTTGATATTGTACATATTAAAACAAGAAAAAGTAAAAATAAAAATAAAAAATTGGATTAAGAACCCAAAAGGAGAAATCTACTAACATAGAATCCAAAATCATACAATAAAAAGAAATAAATAAAAGCCAGTCGTCAAATGTTTAGTTGAAAAAGGTTGGACTAGAACAAAACCTGTCAATAGCATCTTTAATAGGAATATTAATAACATCATCAATATTTGGTTGGGTGCATTGCATCATATAAAAGCGAGCAGCTGTCTTTTCTTTAGTCAGTGAATATACAACATCACTCCCCACAATGATAAGATCACTTTGATCAAATCCTGTTCCACATAAAAGAACCATATTCAAAATTTTCAAGTCATGTTGATGTTCAAAAAAAGAAAGCAAGGGATACATAATTTAAGAATTACTCTTTAATCTAACAAGCACGCAGCATTGGGTAGGTGAGGGCGGAAATGTGAGCATTACTTAAGAGCAAAGCAGCCACAAAATTCAAAAGTAGTCAAAGCTTGAAAACATATTTAAATGAAAGCGCACATGATATAAATTACAAAATTGGCATCCTCAAGAGCATAATTATCTAATATACAATGATTGATAACCTGAAAGAGTATAAAGAAATCATTATAATACAAACAGTAAACCGAACAATTGCTCCTTTCAGAATAGTTGTTGGTAAAAAAAATGGAGAATCCAGATAATAAGGTCCACCAATCATAAATTTTTCACACGTAAAATAAACCATACATAGAGTCGAACTTGCATCAGAGAACCTTTTTTGCCTCTCTACAACCAGCACAGCACCCTTGCAATTATCAGCTAGTCCTTTTCCATTACACCAGGCAAGGAGAAGAACAAGAACTCCTTGAAATAACCAAAACGTAAAATCAACAAATACAAAAACATAAGTCAGATAAAGATCACTGAGTACATAACTCTAGTCTATAAAGGGTCAACATCAGCCAAGTCATCCGCTAGACTGTTTCCTAATTTGAATAAAGATGAACCTGTAAGAACTTAACAGTTATGTGTCATAAGTCCCAACAGCTATATCCTCATATATCCAAGAGAGAACACTGAAACGGATCAGAAAATCTCTAATTTTGGCACGTCTGCACCCACCAGGGGGGACCCAAACCTCAAACATTAATAGCAAGCTACCTCCATAAGACCAAGGAAAAAAAGGATATCTTCAGCATGGTAATAAATTCTGATCCATATGTCAAAAGCTTTACCACAAAACCAGTTTTACTTATTTTAATAAAATGGAAGAGGTACGGAGAGAAGGTAAGAGAGAGATGGAGGTGGTGGGGAGGAGAGAGAGCCCAAAAAGACATCAATTGGCATTTCATGGCAACAGGAAGAGGAGTCATGCTCCATAATCAAAATGAGCAATTTGGGCCTAAAAATAACTTGCAAACAAAGGCAAAATGACATGAAAAACTTCAACCTATTTTATTCATGAGAACAAAATAGAAAATTAAGTTTTTCAAGATTCTCATTCTCAATATTACATAAAACAGAACATCCAGACAGGAAATACAATATTAAGCCAGAGGGTTCAGTAACTGTTATAATACAACAAACATGGAAACATTGTGTTGAGGACATAAATTTAGATCCAACAACAAACCCTAACAGCCCTGACTTGCACAACAAAAAACGTAGGACAGCCCTGACTTGCACAGTAAGAAACGTAGAAGCTGTCCAGATTTGCACAGCATGCAACACACACACACACTCGATAGTTGTGAGTTAGGTCACCTTAATTAGGGTTCGCTAACTCTCTAGAGTTCGGGTTATTAGCCCTTACCCTATCCCAAGCTCTCCTAGAAACTAAGAAAAGCCGAAAGTATAAAAACTCTCGATTTTATTGATATATGACTGTATGCCTCAAACTACATAAAACATTCATCTAAATAGGCTAGAAATCCAACTAAAATGGCAAACAAGATCAAACCAAAATAGGAAACAAATACTCCTAGGCGCTAGGCGGCCGGCCTGCGCACCGGGCCTCGGAGACCACTTTTTAATTTTTCCTTTATACACCCAAAACAATGTCGTTTTGGATTTTAAAGGGACAAAAAACGTTAAGTTTCACCAATAGCCCCATTTCTCTTCTGTTTTGAAAAACACAAAGCCCTCTCTTCTCTTCTCTTTCACTCTTTGAAAAAACAACAACAAAAACTCTAGTTAAATAATCTACTATTCTTTTAATCATTAACCCTTTTTCATTATCATCACCATCTCCAAAGGTAAACATTCTACTCTTCTTTTTCTAGGTGGTCAACAGTGCAATCAACACATTGACCGTTGACCCACCGAGAAACCACCTAGGCGTCGACTAATCGGTGCCTAGGTGCTAGGCCATAGGCCGCCAAACGCCTAACGCCTAGCGCATTCTTGAACACTAACTAAAATAGGAAACAAGACCAAACTAAAATAGGAAACAAATACTTCTAACTAAAACAGGAACTAAAACCAAACCAAAATAGGAAACAAATCCCTAAGTTAACTTAACTAAAAAGAAAAATAAATAAAAAGGAATAAAAGACTAAAAGTATAAAATTATACCAAATAGGAAATTCTGGCTATGGCTTTTTTTTTTGCATCCTAGCAAACCTCTTAGGCCCATCTTCAACATTCCCCCGGTCTTTGAGAACATCCTTACCCTCGAGGATAAACTCTGGAAACCTCTCTACGATCTCATCATAGTCCTCCCAAGTAACTTCTTCCATTGGTAACCCCTTCCATTGAATAAATACCCTCCAAACTCTTTTCCACTCACTCTTGTATCTCATAGCTGCCTTTGGTTGGAGCACCATTCATCCGTCATTATCAAACACAGGCAATTCATTTATCACTAGCTTTGGATCTCCGACCCGTTTCTTCAATACTGACACATGAAAGACTGGGTGCAATCGAGAAGTTGGCGGCAAATCTAACCTATAAGCGACTTCACCTACCCTCTCCAACACCTTGAATGGCCCGTAGTACCATTGAGACAACTTGACATTGAACTTCTTTTTTAGAGACTTTTGCAAATAAGGTTGAAGCTTCAAATACACAGTCTCCAGGTTCAAACTCCATGTTCCTTCGCCCCCGATCATACTACTTTTTCATTTTCGCTTGAGCTTTTTCAAGCTCCTTTTTAGCTCGCGTCAGCGTCTCATCTCTTGCTCAATTTCTCGTTGCGAGCCAGTAATTTCTGCAAATCAGCATGTAACTCATCGTTGCCATTCATATCCACCCTCTCACATGTCTCATCTCGCCCCTTGACTACCGCAAAACATTGAACCCCCTTTTTACATAGCTTCTCTATCATATGGGCCTCACATTGCCTAATTTCCTTTGAGGATAAAGCGGTCCAAGTCTTTTTCTTCCCCTCTATTTTGAACTCCATCGTCATATTCTCAAAATCATAAAGCACCTTGCCTATGCTTTTCAACCAGGCATTACCCAAGACCACATCTAATCCCATCAACAGTAGTACATGTAAATCGACCACAATGCGAACCCCTTAAGCATTCAATTTTGTATCCCTAACTACTTCATCGCATTTTAACCTCTCCCCATTAGCTATTCGAACATCTAATGGATCAATTGCAACTCCCTTCAAGCCAATTTTTCTAACAACATTCGCATTAACAAAGTTATGGGAAGAACCCGTATCAACCAACAAGGTTACATCAGTTTTGCCGATCCACGCCAATACTCGCATAGTCAAAGGTCTAGGAGCTCTCAATAAGGCATGTCAAGACAACTCGGCCTCTTCCTTACTAACCCTTTTCAGTCACTCAAATCTCGCCTTCGTCATCGGACTCCTCTTCCTCACTTCCATCCTCACTATCACTAGGCTCAATCACCAAATACGTCTTTCTGTTCCTACATTTATGTCCCTTACAGGGCTCACCACATCTGAAGCACAACCCTTTCCTTATTTGCTCCTGAACCTCCTATCTCGACAACTTCCTTTCCTTTCTTGTCTTTTCCTTGGGTTTAACCTCTTCGGCCTCCTTCCCTTCCCAAGGTGCAACAGCTTTCGAGTCTTTGGGCCCGTCACTCTCCTTGAACGGTTTCTCATCACTGCGGTAACTGTCTTCCAATATCTCCGTTAGTCTCATGGTCTCAATCAACTGTTGTGGTTGTTTCAGCTTCAGTTCTCGTGACAACCAAGGTTTGAGTCCTTCAATAAATGTCCCCAGCCATCTCCTTGGACCACCCTCTGACTAGTCTGCAACCTACGGCATTCATTGATATAGGTTTGAACCTTCCCCTCCTGCCTAAGTTTCGCTAATTGCCCATAGTGATTACAACAGGCGACGGCCCCCACTGGTTTAGAAACTCTCTTTCAAACGTTGTCCACCCTAAAGGCCTCTCTTCCTTAGCATATTACGCCCTAAGCCACCGCCACCAACTATTGGCTTTTCCGTCTAAGTACATGTATACGTGACAACCCTATCGTCCCTAGCAACTTCGTAAAACCGGAAGTAGTGATCCACTTTGTCAAGCCACTCGTACGGATCACCCCTACTAAATCTAGAAAAATCCACCTTCTACCTCATCGGCCTCTGTTGATAATTGCGCTCTCTTCTACAATCATTATCCAAGTTATTTTCTTCTCTCCATTGGTCCTTCTGTCTCCCCTCGACCTGCATTCAACCGTGAGGTCTCCTGCCCTGCCTAGGATATTCTTCATCATCCCACTGAGTCTCATCCCTCATGATCCACCCAATGCTCCACTCGCAACGAACCTCTCTCAACTCGACCACGTCTCTTAAATCTCCCCGGATTCTCATTCACATGTTCCTAACCCTCTCGTCCATCGTTATTCTCCCTTCTCTCCATCCAGTCAAACTTTTCAATTAACTGCGCCATCGTTCATCGCAACTCGGCCTGACCTGTCTATATCTCTGCCCGACCCACTTCTAAGGCTACCAACTGTGCTTGATTAGAGGTCAGCGCATTGGATGACGAGTTGACCACAATCCCACTTGCTTCATCTTTCCTGTTATTAGCTATGAGTTCGTCTTAACCACACTTTCATCCCAAAATTCCTCTCAACGAAAGCACCAAATTGTTGAGGACCTAACTTTAGATCCAACAACAAACCCTAACAGCCCTGACTTGCACAACAAGAAACGTAGAACAGCCCTGACTTGCACAGCAAGAAATATAGAAGCTGCCCAAATTTGCACAGCAAGCAACACACACACGCACCCAATAGTTGTGAGTTAGGTCACCTTAATTAGGGTTCTCTAACTCTCTAGAGTTCGGGTTATTAGCCCTAGCCTTTGCCCTAACCGAAGCTCTCCTAGAAACTAAGAAAAGTCGAAAGTAGAGAAACTCTCAATTTTATTGATATATGACTGAATGTCTCAAACTACATAAAACATTCCTTCAAATAAGCTAGAAATCCTAACTAAAACGGGAAACAAGACCAAACCAAAATAGGAAACAAGATCAAATCAAAATAGGAAACAAATACTCCTAACTAAAATAGGAAACAAGACCAAACCAAAACAGGAAACAAATCCCTAAGTTAACTAAACCAAAAAGGAAACTAAATAAAAAGGAATAAAAGTCTAAAAGTATATAATTAAACCAAATAGGAAATTCTGGCTATGGCTTTTTTTTGCATCCTAGCGGACCTCCTAGGCCCATCTTCAACATATTGAACATGTAACGAAAGCATAAATTATAAAAGTGAGGAGATACACCTCAAGTAAATGCGTAACACCCAAAATTTTATAAGGTTTGTTATTATACTGGGCTTCGGTTTTAAAGCCCATTCTATGGTTGACATTTTACTATGTGAATTTTTTACATATGAGATTACTTAGTAGGAAAGAATTTAGATCTTTAATAAGTCAATGACCAGTGTAATTGCCCTTATAAATATGAATGATTCCCTACATTATCTCTACGTTTATTTCTAAAAACAAAAGCGCGATTTTCAAGTACGCCTAAGTTCAAGAGGTAAGTCTTCTTGACTCCATATTCTTCTATAAAACCCTAGGTTTTTGCAAGAATAAAACTAGTATTCTTATAAAAGAACGAAATTGACAATTTTAGTAGCATGAATTCATGATTAAAGAGTGTAATTCATGATCTTAAAGGAAATTATGATCTGAGAGTGATATAATTGAAGTTCCAAATAAGAAATACTACCCATATTTTTGCATAACAGAAGACGAATTTGAAATTTCAAAATATTTGGACTTTGTTTTTCATAAATGACCTTTTTTATATGTTAAAGACGTCGTAAGGATCACTTCAAAGTTTATTTCGTTTAAAGATATTAAGCGTGTGATTTATAAAACGTTCAAAGTTGATTCTGAGTTGTTGTTTGCACTTCAATCATATCACTTTCAAATAAAATCCTTATCAAACTACTAAAATCATTAATTACACTCTTCAATCATTAATTCACACTTCTATATGGGCTCAATTATGCAAAGAGATTAAAGTTAATTGTGCAGTCCCAAAATCTTGTAGTGCCCTTATCTTGGAGAATCCTTGAGTTAGAAAAAAGGGGGAAAAAAGGCAAATTTTTGCGAAGGTAAATAATTTTAGCTCTTATTTGGGTCATTTGGCAAGAAAGAATAGTCATATTTTTCAAGATAGAGAGGAAGAAAATACAATGACAAGGGAAAGACTCCTTTGCTTGGTTTCCTTGTGGGCTTTGGTGACCAAGGAATTCCTATTTTTGGATCCATCTTAATTAGGAAGGGGACTTGGTTTAACTTAGTATTTTGGGCAGGTTTCATCTTATACTTTATTGGGGGTTTATATGATATTGTAAATTTTTGGGGCTGCTTATACTTTTGGGGGTGGTATATGGTCTGGCTCTACTTTTATATAGATATAGATTTCTTCTTTTTGGATTGTAAAGCCCATATAGTGGACTATTCGTTAACTTTTTTTCTTCTAATAAAATTTTCAGTTTCTTATATAATAGCAAAATCAGTAATTCACATTACTATAATCACCAATTTCGTTCTTTATAACAACCTTAATTTTATTCTTACAAAAGCCAAGCATTTATGCTAGATTCATGAATAAGGAGCCAAAAAGACTTGCATCATGATCTTTGGTTTTCTTGAAACTCTCTATTCCATCTCTTCCTCTTTTCTTTTTTATTATTTAGAAAGAAAAATAGTAGATGATGTGGGGAATCATTCATATTTGTATGGACAATGATACTAGTCCTACACATAATAAGACTCTAAATTCTTTCCTACTAAGTAATTCTATATATAAAAAAATTCACATGATAAAATATCAACAATAGAATGAACCTTAAAACTCAATCCCGATATCAACTCATAAAATTTAGGAGTTACACAATGACAATCCTTTTAGCTTACAACAACTTCAAAATAAATTTATAAAATCCATGACAAGTTGGATTGGAAGAGTTGGCCAAGGATGGAAAAAAATGTCAAAAGAATAAGAGAGATAAAGATGCATCCACTTAATTGATCTCAGAGAAATTCCCAACTTCTAATCCATCCACTCAAGCTTTCAAATATAGAAAAAAAAATTATAAGTCAAGTTATGACTGAGCTTTTACGTCGGAGTCCAATAATAGTATTTAAGCTCTAAACTCTTCTTTACTTGCAAGATTAAATTTAACAAAGGGACTAGTCATTGTGGAGCAAGCACAAACAAATTGCAAATGACAAATAGTACAAATGCAATCACATAGGAGATTTTGACACAAAATTCCGTAGTTAAATGACCTCAATATCATGCCAAGTAGCCACTAAACTTAAAAGGTAAGAGCCTAACAATAATATTTAACCTCAAAAAGCTGAACTCCTCAAAGGATCTACTACTATATTAATATTTTTTGTAGGAAACAAAAATGTTACTGCTACTATAAAATTTTGCACTGATTTTTAGCAAAGCTTCAAGTAGTTCAAGAAATATCATAAATCATTAGATTATTCATGGGCAAAAGAATAACAATTGTTAGTCAGGTTTAGAGCATATATTCACAACCAAAAAACTGTAAACCGCCCACATGCTAGTAACTATTCTATAGGGTGAAAATAATGTACAACAACAATATAATAGCTGCTTCCAACATATATCTAAAGCCAATGTAGTTGAATCATGTCAGGTGTCTAAAACCAATCCTCAAAATAATTTGAGGAACAAAAACAAATGTTGCCAAATTAGAAATAGTTTACGTTGAAACATCAAGTTCCGCAATGCAATCTATCTCATGCATCAGATAATTCAAAAACGGTTTTCAACAAGGCCAAATGTCAAATTTTTGAAAGTTTACTTGAAGCAACTGCTTCACAATTAATTTCCTTTGTCATTTCAGCGTTGGAACTCTATTAACCATGAAAGTTTTTACTAATTACAAAATTGCAAAATATGTTAGCAGAACTTAACTAATTCTGCCTCCCGCATTCATCAATATATTCAACCATCCAAGTATTCTATTGAGAAGATAGCATACCTGTTGCTTCCTTCACTGCTGAAAATGCAACTTGTTGAAAGCAAACTTCATCATTATGCATTTCATCTCTCAAAGGTTTTTTAGTGACTTTTATCTTTTTGTTTATATGTTTTCCCTTTGTACCCTCTAAAATGCAACTAGAGGCATCCATGTCCTTCTCAATGACCGACCAGACCCCCTTAGTAATGGAACCAAATTGCAAAAAGCAATGCTCTTTCCTCGAATCAAATAAAAAAACAGCAACTTTTGAAATTGACCATCCCTCTATGCTCAGAACATCTTTTGATGCATCTAAACTCTTGGATATATCACATGCATCCATGATTGTCTTCTCTGTCAATGAAAGTTGTTTTTCCATATCATCCAACTCGGCATAATTGGATCTTTTCAAGAGCTTCATATGTGCCAACAAAGTTGGTTTCTGAACCACAGCTAACTTGCAAAATGGCTCAAAACCTTCAAATTTAAGCTGCTGATGTTGTTTCCGGTGATAGTAGTTGTAAAGTAACACCACAGCATGCATCTGAATTAGAGGAATTATACCAAAGATAAATTAATACAAGTTACAAGGGTAACAATGAGCACATATAGCATAC
Source organism: Xanthoceras sorbifolium (assembly GCA_003430845.1). NCBI lineage: Eukaryota > Viridiplantae > Streptophyta > Magnoliopsida > Sapindales > Sapindaceae > Xanthoceras > Xanthoceras sorbifolium. Next base: position 3,159,647 of record CM010616.1, read on the forward strand.
ATATGGTAAGAATAAGGACATAGAAGAAGAATTTTTCCTTGATAATGTTATTTGCGTAATTTTATCAGGTGATGCATTAACTTTTTGTGGTCATTTGCGGGCCATATGAACTAGACTTGGAAATGCTGTACTTCTTGTACCATATATTTAGTTTCCATATATATATATATATATATATATACATTGACCTCTAAACATTCACCATATTATCAAAAAAATTATTAGTGAGGAAAATCAATTTTAAGTTAAAAACTTGTATTTCCCCACAAGGAAGAATCCTAGCACAGAACACACACCAAAATCCTCAACAACTAATGAGCTAAAACAGAAGATGATATCTTCTACAAGCACATGGGCAAACATTTATGAATAAATCATTTTACACTGAGAACCAACAAACTTTCCACAGCCTGAAACAAGAACAACATAAAGATACTGATCACTCATTCAATTAACTCCATACTACAGTGTCAAATTAAGCTTTTAAAGTAAAACTATGATATCCTTTACCCCCAAGAAAACTAAAGAAGAAGCAGATAAAAATAAAACGCATGCTTTTACACAGAACATAAAAACTGAAAGAAATATTTTCTTATAATTGATGAAGGCATGATATTCAGAGATATAATTCCGGACATAAAATGAGCACACAACTCTATTAAGTAAATACAACATTTAACCAACCATAGAACACATGAAACAAACAATGTAAGGAAAGAAGACCTGTTTTGCAACTAATTGTTGTTCAGATAGCGGTGGAGTATCCCGCACACAAGACTTTGCTGGTAGCATTGGATCAACAACATGTTCTAGAAATGCATAGATAGCATCTTCAGTTGGACATACATCTGAAGTAGGCATGCTACAACTTCTGAAGTATAAGTCGTCCTCCAATGGTTATCTATGTCAGCAGAAAAAACACTATATTCAGGCTTATAATCAATGAATTTGTCAAAGAAACCTTAAGAAGGCCAATAAGCACATATGCGATGATCGAACAAGAATGACACATTGTAAAATCACTACATTCAGGCTTCTGATACGTGGTTGCAACCTCAGCAAGCTGAAACATCAATTCCTATCATATAGTATGCAATCAACAAGCTAGGACCTTGGAAGAGAATTACAAAAGCTTAATTTTATTGTTAAGCACATGTAAAGAAAACAAAACATGTCTAGAATATTAATATTGGATCAAGAAGAAATTTGGCATAAACATAGTTCAAAAACCACAGAGCTAAATTTGGATGGTATAACATTTCATTTAATAAAAATAAATAAAACATCAAAAATGAAATCTGAAACTCCAATTTCTTGCCTTCGGCACCATTCTCTTAACAACCAAGTTAAGTCCAAAACTCATATCCATTAATGGTTGGTACCAATCTTCCCATAAACGAAAAGTTGAGAACACATACGATTATGGACTGCATTTCTGAGTCAGTTTGTTCTTTACAAAAAAAAAAGGCCCGGAAAAGGTCATTTTCAAGAAAAACATTAGCTTTTTTTTTTCTTTTCCCAAATACACCACATCCATTTCTAATTTCTCAAGCTTTAAAGCAAAAAACGTTAATGTTTTTCACCTACAATCAATAACTCAAAACAGAAGAGGAAAATATCCGATCAAATAACACTAAGGCCACACCACAATAATCTCAGAATTGAGAATTCGACATTGCATGATTAAACCTTAACAAAACCCTAGACAAGTTAATAAACCAAAAAACAAAGACAGATTGAATTTTAGGGTTTTGGGGCTTGATACCAAAAAAAAAAAAAAAAATTTGTTAACAAGTAAAAATTAGAAAGGATGATAGTGAATTACCAGCTAAGAATGACTGATCTTCAAGTCTCAAAGCAATGTAACTGTATTTGTGTGTATGAGAGAGAGAGAAGTTATACATACACACACACTCACACACATATAGAAGCAAGAACAGTGCAAAAAGTGTGAGTTCTGATGGTATCTGAAAAGGCGCCAAGGGCAGCCATCCTGTGAAATGACCATTTTGAAATCTCAAATTTGTCCGCTTATTTACCTGAAATTACTCTTTTACCCTTAGAAAATAGGGTCATGCTAATATAGCTGCAGGTCAATTTTTGTGTATTAAATAGTTTAAAGAAGTTTTAATGATGAAGATAACCGACGAATTGTATTGGAGTATCTTGATGTTTAGCTATACTATAATTAAATTATGAGTTTAATCTTAATTATAAATTAATATCTTCGACTAAATGGTTAATCGTTCGAGCTTATGGTCAACCATCAGTTAGAGGATGATATAATTATTTTATAATAATTTTTTAAAAAAATATTAAAATAAATTTTTACTCGTCCATTAATTTTAATGAACAGTAAATATAATAAAAAATTAAAAAATAAATTTTTCTAAAAAATAATTAAAATAAAATTGATGGATGATAGAGATTTATTTAAAATTTTTATTAATTTTTATAATATAATTTTTAAAATTTTAAATTATAGATAATTATATTATTTTACTAATAAATTACATTTAAACTGTTATTTTTAACTTAGTCAACTAATGATAAGGTATTAATATGGTTAAAAAGTTAGAATAATTTATTATAATTCGTGGTAAAATGAATGAAGTCAACATTTTAAAAATAGAAAATAATAAAGCTGAAAAAATCTGGCGATGCTGATACATTACCAATATAGTAGACATTTTGAGTACTTTATTTTTATTTTTTAAAAAACAAAGACTGAATAAATATCTTTAGATAGATGTTTAAATGTCAATTCTTATATTTCCCTTAATAAGTTTGACAATTTTCACTGCAACATGCAGGGGCGGACCCTTCCCCCTGGCCCCCCAAATTTTTTATAAAAAAAAATTTTGTATGTAATTTTTTTTTTAATATTTTATTTATAAATTAAAAAATTAAATATATATAGTCTGCCTCCCAAATATTTTCTTCATGTTCCGCCCCTGCCAACATGTGATTGTAAAAGCACTTTCTGTAAAATAGTAATAGCAAAATTAATGACTTCCAACTCATAAAAATATTTTAGCTGTTTTTTTTTAAAGAATAAAAATATTTTATCAAGTAATGATTTATTTGTAATTAAATGTAATTTTACTTTTCATATAAGCAAGAATTACAAATTTTTTAATGACAAAAATTGAATTTTTTTTTTTTTTGTCTTTTTTGATTTGTCACCTACTAAATTTAGGTTGGAGAGATTAATCAAATTTAGCATAAAACCTAACTGATTTTATAATACTATCACTAAATTAATAAAAATTTGAAAAATAACATCATATTTAATATAAATCTAATTTTACCCTAGTAAAGTGATTTTTGTTTCATTCAATTTACTTATTATTAGTTTAGTTGTCAAATTGTTTTATATCTTATTGAAGAATTCTCATATTGTTTTACATAGAAACCATACACTTCTCTCCTCTTTTGTTCTCTCTCTAAATTTCCCATCAATCTCTCTTTAAAAAAAATAAAAATTAAAAAAATTTATAAATTTTTCAAACTAATAGATCATGGGGCGTAATCTATTAGATCACGCTTAGATCACAGTGTGGCCATGATCTAAATTTTATCTCACGATGTGGCTGTAACGGCTATGATCTAAATTAGATCACACATTCCATCACCAATTTATTTCATCTCATCCTCCGATCACTGTTGCCGGAGTTTCAAACGGGTGGTTTTGGTGAAAGAAAATGAGTGGTTTTGATGAAAGAGAAAATAGTGGTTTTGGTGAAAAAAGAGAGATGAAATGAAAAATGTGGGCCGGTGAAAAAAGGGAGTGATACTGATGAAAGAGAAAAGGTTGCCTGACACAAATTTTTTTATTTTTTTTAACTAATTGCATCGACCTCCCCTAAGGTTTTGCTAACTACAAGTGGAGTCAACTTTATCGTTTATTAACAAACACCTCCCCTACCCTTAGTAAACTTTGGTCAAATATAACAGTTGACTATGGGAGATCTTTGTTAAAAAATCTAAAATTTAACTAACGGGAGAGGAGGTCTTTATCAATAAACCCCAAAAGTTGACTCCGCCTGTAATTGAGCAAACCTCAGGGGAGGTAAACGTTATTTACTCGTTTTTTTTTTCATTTGACTTTTTTAAACTTTCAAGAGCATTTGTGTCCAAAAACATATTTTGGTGCTATTTCCACTTAATTTACTAACTTGTGCTATTCTTACAAATCCAATTTCAAACAGTGCTATATTAAAAAAAAAAAAAAAACCCTTTAGGTTGTGCCTAAAGCCAGAAAAGGAATATGCAATATATAAAGGTGGGCACAACAACCGTATCTGAACCGTATTCGAATCAAAGTTTATAGTTTGAGTCGGTTTTGGGTTTGAATTTGGTTTGATTCTGTTTTGATTTTTTAAAAAAACCAAATTGAAAACGATTCGGTTCAGTGCGGTTTTGGCCGTCCAATACCGGTTTGAATCGGATAACCCGCAGTATAAAAGGAAAAGAAAAAAAACCTAAACCTAACACTCATTTTCTGCCTTTCACCCTCACCTTCACCTCACCCATGCCGCCCTCAACTTCAAACCGATTTCTCGCCGATTGTCGATCATAGTTTGCTTCCTCGTTGCCCCCTACTACTGCTTGCTTTCTTGCCGCGCTGTGTCTCTTCGATCATTGTCCTTGCCAGTCGCCACAGCTCCTCTAATTTTAGAGGTAACCTGACCTCCATTTGTTGTTTTTTTAAACTTTTTTTTTGTTGCTTTTAATCCTTAATCTTGCATAATTTATGTTGTTAGCGTAATCCAAATTTACTTTTAAACTAAATGAATCGATTTTAATGTCTCTCGTGTGAATGGCTTAATTTGAGAATATTAATCCTAAAGTGCTTCTTTTTTATTTTCTTAGCTATATTGTGATTGTCCATTTATTGAGATGGTTGTAACTTACAAGTTACAATCGGTAAGAACCCAATGGGGAAGAGATCTCCTTGTGTTGTATTCTATGTCCCACTATTCAATTTCTCTGTTATTTTTATAGACCCATTTTGCTATTAAACATAAATTGAATGTTTATTTAAGTTCCTGCTATTGTTAGTAAACAGAAATCGATTTTAATGTCCCATTTTGCTAGTAGGAACCCAATGTTTAATTTCTCTTTTTTTTTGTTATACTGATAAGGTTGAATTTGTGAGGATACAAGAAACAAAGAATTGGGTTGAGTAGAGAAGGAAGAAATCAGAAATCAGAGAGAAGAGAGATAGTTTGGTTTATTTTCTGGATGTCCTTTATTGAATTCAAAAGGCCAATATATAGCCTACAATACGTAATAAAAGTGAATGCAAATAATTAGGAATATCACATGAATCATTCCTGATTATATGAAGTCCTTAACGTCCACTATCTACAACTTGACTCAATCAACTAACAATTACTAACAAATAAACAACTGACATCCTTTACTTCCCCATGATACTACCCCTGACTTGGTCTCTACATGCCACACTGCTGTGCATGTGTGCAGCCCGACCCTACCCTTGTATCATATACTTGGACTTTGACTGAGATCTGCTTGTGTTGTATTACATATCACGATCACTTACAATTGACACCGGAACGCCATATAGTTTCACCACGTTGCGAATGAAGGCGTCAGCTACAGTCAAGGCTGAAAACGGATGTTTCAGGGGAATGAAATGGGCATATTTCGACAAGCGGTCTACCACCACCATGATCACATCATGTTTTTGTGACAATGGTAAACCCTCCACAAAATCCATTGAAATTTCCGTCCAAACTTTTTGGGGAATCGGCAGCGGTTGGAGCAGCTCCGCAGGTCGTAAGGTGTTATACTTGCATCTCTGACAGACATCACAAGAACGAACAAACTCTTTTACCGTTGTCCTCAATCCCACCAGCTGAAACTGGTGCTGATTCGTTCACAAGTTTTAAAGAATCCGAAATGCCCTCCGGTAGGTGAAGCATGCCCTTCCTCAAGTAATGGCAGAATTAAGCTAGAAGAGGGATTCAACAAGACTCGTCCTTGCTGCACCCACACGCCGTCTCGGTGCACAATATGAGAGTATTGGTTGCTAGAAATTTTTCATAATATGGATCATAGAGTACCTCTTGCTGCAGCGTAGACCACCACTTAGCTATTGGCAAGGAAATGCCCAAAAACGGAAATGTTGCCACACGTGAAAGGGCATCGGCGCCTTGATTTTCCTTGCCACGTCTGTAAATAATCGTATAATCATATCCCAACAATTTTAGGAGCCATCGGGCCTGCGCCGGAGTTATCATTTGTTGTTCCAATAGAAACTTCAGGCTGCGTTGATCTGTCTAAATTACGAATGGCCTTCCCAATAGATAAGGCCTCCATTTTCTCACCGCCTTAACAATCGCTAACATTTCCTTCTCATAGGTGGAAAGTTTGAGTGCCGTTCCCTTCAATGCTTCACTGAAGAAGGCCACCGGCTGCTGTTCTTGAGAGAGGATTGCGCCTAGCCCAACTCCATAAGCATCACACTCTACCACAAATGGTTTTGAAAAATCTGGAAGGCGCAGCACTGGAGGAGAACTGAGGGCTGTCTTGAGCTGGATGAATGCGTTGGCTGCCTCATTTGTCCACCTGAACCCCTCTTTTGTTAATAGCCGGGTTAATGGGGCTGCTACCATGCCAAAACCTCGCACAAACTTCCTGTAATATCCAGCCAATCCAAGGAACCCTCTGACACCCTTTTGTGTGGTAGGAACTGGCCACTCTTGGACAGACTCAATTTTTTTCAGGATCCACAGCGACCCTTCTTGCAGAGATGAGATGGCCAAGATAATCTACCTACATCACACCAAACCGGCACTTGGAGTGCTTGGCAAAGAGGCTATGATCTGACAAGATAAGCAAAACCTGTTGTAGATGACGTAAATGGTCGGCCCACGATTGACTATAAATGGGTATGTCGTCAAAAAAAACAAGGATAAATTTCCTGAGATATGGCCTGAATAGATCATTCATGAGACTTCGGAAGGTTGCCGGAGCATTGGTTAAACCAAAAGGCATCACCAAAAACTCGTAGTGGCCATCATGTGTACGAAATGCTGTTTTGTGTATGTCATTTTCCTGCATTCGTATCTAGTGGTAGCCGGCCCGCAAGTCTAACTTGGAAAAATATTGCGCTCCGTGCAACTCGTCAAGTAATTCATCAATAACTGGTATCGGGTATTTATCTTTTACCGTGATACTGTTCAATGCTCGGTAGTCAACGCGAAACCTCCACGTTCCATTGGATTTTTTTTACTAATAACACCGGAGAAGAAAAAGAGTTGTTGCTAGGGCGAATAACACCAGAATACAAGAATTCTTGGACCAATTTTTCGATCTCCTCCTTATGATAATGTGGGTACCGGTACGGCCGCACACTAACTGGACCCTGATTTGCTTGAAGAGGAATACGGTGGTCATGTGATCGTGCGGGTGGAAGCTCTATAGGTGCAGCAAACACATGCGCAAATTCCTCCAATAATTTGTGTAATTCGGGGGAACAATTGTTTGGTTCTGCTGTCAATAGCTTGGTGGGGCAAATGTTGGGTCCTAATGTCGCCTCCTGTAAGGGTGTCACAGGCAACAAAGAAACTTGTAAAAAAAACTCATACCATGCAAATTTAACATTTCTTTCTCTGTCATCGGTTGTAGGTTTGTTCGACGCAGCCCATGCAATGTGTATGGTTTTCCCATTTGGTTGAAAGTCATCGTAAGATGTTTGTAGCTCGTCTCAATTGATCCAAGAGTCTCCAACCATTGTACTCACAATACCGCCTGACAAGCCGCAACCGGAAGTACGTAAAAATCGGCTTGATCTGTATACCCTTGAATCGTCAAACTGAGTCCTAAACATCGCCTGGTGCACTCGATTGTTTCCTTATTCCCCACTATGACCTGAAATGTTCTATCATTTACAATCGGCAATCCAAATTTCATGACCACTGCTTGATCCACAAAATTATGTGTACTCCCTCCGTCTATGAGTATTGTAATCTCCTTATTTTTTACCCTTCCATTGACGCGGAAAGTCTGCGGGTGTGTGGTTCCGGACATCGCATGAAATGAAATTTCAGGCACAGTTTATGGAGCAGCTGAATCACATTCCATCTCCACTTCCTCTATGTCGTCACACGTTATAATGTCTTCAATCATAAACAGCTAGGGACGAGAGCAGCGATGTCCGGGTGCGTACTTCTCATCATAGTAAAAGCAAAGTCCCTTTTCTCTTCTTTCTCGAGCCTCCTGTCCCGTAATTCGCCGTACGGGCCCAACAAAATTGCCACTCACTTGACCTGTTCGCTGAGAAGGAGGTGGTCCAAGTAGACCAACCGTGGAACTTGGAGTAGGTTTGTTTAGGTTCAAGCTTGCGGCTGGTCGGAAATAATTTCCAGGTCTCTTCTGAAGTTGGTTCCGCTCCTCAATGAGATGAGCCACGCTGATTGCGTTTGACAGCGTTTTTGGATGTTTCACTCGTACGTCTAAGCGAATTTCATCTTTCAATCCTGCAATAAAAGAACCAACCAAGAAATTTTCTGGAAGATCATCTACCTTGTGGGAGAGTTTTTCGAATGCCTCCTGGTACGTGTTAACTGATGTTGTTTGTTTGAGACGCGATAAGGCTTCGGACGGATCATTGTAGTCCGTAGGACCAAATCAGTGGAGGACAGCCTTGGTAAATTCGTTCCAATGTAACGGACCCTTGTTCTTCGTATACCAACGATACCATTGAAGTGTAACATTGTCCAGATGAAATGAAGCCAACTGAACTTGCTGTTGGGGTTCGATTCCCTTAAAGTCAAAATATTGTTCAGCCTTAAAGATCCACCCTGTCGGATCATCTAGCCCAGCGTACGTTGGAAAATTAAGTTTCAAATTGGTGTGGTTCCGATCGTAGCTAATGTATTGATTTCTTTTTCGGTTACCGTCCGATTATGGTCTGCGATTAATTGGTTCTTCTGTAGGCGTAGAGCTTGAAGTTCTCCGAGCACCTGATCGAACCTTGTCCCAATCTGGTCGAACTTTGTTTCATGGGTAGACAAGATGTCATGAACTTCGCTATGAAATTCCGTGCTTGATTTAGCACGAGTCTCCATAAACGAAGGCTCTGATACCACTGATAAGGTTGAATTTGTGAGGATACAAGAAACAAAGAATTGGGTTGAGTAGAGAAGGAAGAAATCAGAAATCAGAGAGAAGATAGATAGTTTGGTTTATTTTCTGGATGTCCTTTATTGAATTCAAAAGGCCAATATATAGCCTACAATACGTAATAAAAGTGAATGCAAATAATTAGGAATATCACATGAATCATTCCTGATTACAAGGAGTCCTTAACGTCCACTATCTACAACTTGACTTAATCAACTAACAATTACTAACAAATAAACAACTGAGATCCTTTACTTCCCTATGATACTACCCCTGACTTGGTCTCTACATGCCACACTGCTGCGCATGTGTGCAGCCCGACCCCACCCTTGTATCATATACTTGGACTTTGACTGAGATCTGCTTGTGTTGTATTACATATCTTGATCACCATATGCAATCTTTTGATGTTTCATTTTATTTTGTGTTGTTTGATGTTTCATTTAAGGTTGTGTGATGCTAAAGTTGGTAGTTCTTGTGATTGTATGATCTGATTGTATTAATTTTATTATTTATTTTGATTTGAATAGATGGATAATAAAGACATGATGAATTCAATGGGAAATAATAGTGACTCGAGTTCGGAGTCTTTAGATGATTCTAACTTCATTTGAAGAACAGGTTGTTAAGAATGGTGTACGGGTAGGTGGTAGGAAGGGTGTAAAAACAAAATCAAAATGTTGAAATTCTTTTGATGAATATTATGCTAAGGATGGAAAGAAGAGAGTTAGATGCAAATATTGTGATGTTGGTAATGGTTTTGAATTGGGTGCTAGCACAACGAACATGAACACGTATATGGAGAAAAGGTGCACAAACTACCGAGTAGCCATTGTAGATGAAAAACAAAAAGTGTTAGTGAAACAAAAAACTATTGAAGGGTATAGGAGTAATTTAGGTTTGACAAAATTTAGTATAGAAGAATGTAGGAGGACATTGGTAGAGATGTTGATACTTGATGACTTGCCATTTAGGTTTGTTGAGAATCGAAAATTTCGTAAGTTTTGTCAAGTGGTTTTTTCTAGATTTGATGTCCCGTCTAGAAAAACCATTGTTAGATATTTGTATAAGTTGTATGTCGATGAGAAGGCTAAATTGAAGAATTATTTTAGTCGGAGTAAGGATAGAGTTTGTCTAACTATGGACACATGGACATCGATCCAAAATATAAATTACATGGTTATCACCTGTCATTTTATTGATTACGATTGGTGACTGTATAAAAGAATTTTGAGTTTTAGCAACTAGTTGATCATTCTGGATATTCGATTGGAAGGCGTATTGAGAAAGTATTGTTAGAGTGGGGCATTGATAAAGTTTTCACAATAACCGTGGATAATGCAACTGCAAACACTACTACCATTGCTTACGTGAGAAGAAAATTAAGCAGTTGGCAATGGGTTCCCAGTAGACTAGACAGATTTAGAAGATGTGTTGCACATGAGAAGATTACGCGCAATGGTTGGTAGTGCTAGATGTTCCTACAATGTGGAATTCCACTTTTTTTATATTGGAAAGTGCAGTAAAGCTTGGAAAAGCATTTGAGTGATTGGTAGACGAAGATGGTCATTATGTGAAGTACTTCAATGATAATGAGGATGGGAAGAAGTGGAAAGGAACTCCTACTTTAGATGATTGAGAGAACGTGTAGCACCCCCCCGACCCGATCCGGCCGGACCGACCCGGGGAGCGCTACTCGGAACTTTCAGAACTTTTCAAAACTTCATTTTACATTTCACAATCATTGTGAGCCCATAACAATAAATAAACTTTTTACGAAAATCCGGCAGAGTACCGTTTGTTTTTCGGACTTTCCAAAACCTGTTTTCCACAAATCAAATCACATACCTTTTCACAAACACTTCTATAACAATTTCAATCAGTTGCGCACTCTGCCGTTTAGTACCACTTTCACAGATAGTTTATAAAATAAAAACAGATCAGACTTTAATATTTACAAACATTTTTAATAATAAAAGACATAAATCATAAACTAATTAATTACAAAACATTTTACAAAACGTATGTACAAATTCCCTGTATATGCATGCTTTCAGAATATATATACACATAACAAAAATATAGCTACCCAACTGTACAATCTCTGTGACTCGGTCTGCAACTTGCTCTTCCTTCAATCTCTAGCCTCCTCCGGATTCCTGGTACCTACGCGTTAGAAACAAACTAACGCGCTAAGCTTAAAGCTTAGTGGGTGTACTAAAAATTCAATTAAATAACTCACAATATAATTGTTCTTTAAAGAAACAATAAACCACAATATATATTTCAAAACAATTCCGTTTCTATTGCATTTCAAAACAATTAAATTCCGAAAATCAAAGCATTAAACAATTCCAATTACTTTAATTTCAATAATGAAGTCAATAATGAATGTTATCAATAAAATCATTCGATTCACTTTTCAATTTCAATCAATTCTGGCCCACTAGAATACTAAACATTCTAGGACTGGAATATGGGTCAATGTGACGTCCGGGGTTGTCCCGCAACAACAGTCACTGATATCACGTGATTGTCCGAGATTGCCCCGCAACAACAATCACTAATATCATCGCGATTGTCCGAGATTGCCCCGCAACAACAATCGTTAGTATCATTGTGATCGTCCGAGATTGCCCCGCAACAACAATCACTAAAATCGGTGTGATTGTCCGAGATTGCCCCGCAACAACAATCACACAATAATAACGGCGCAGTACTGCTCAGTAAAACCCAGCTGGTATACCAACCTCCTATATCCATATCTATGTCTAGGTATCCTAGGGCCGTTACAATAAACTAAATCCACAATCAAGTCCAAAATCAACATTTAATCAACACATCTCAAATTTTTATACAATATTTTTCAAGAAAATAACAATAACCATATAAAAGTCTAAATCAACTCTTTAAAACAAATTCGAATTATTCGAAATGCAATCAAGTGTATCAAGCATCAATTTCACATATTTTTATACAAAAATCGAAAACGAAGATGTTCAACGAAATCGAAAACTACAACGAAATCGAAACGAAACGAAATCGAAACTAAAACGAAAACGTAAATGAAATTCTTCTCAAAACGGTTTCGAAAACGAGAGTACACCTACCTCGGTACCGTTTTTCGTTCGACAAACCGCGGTTCCACGATTTCTCTCCCTTCTCTTCTTTTTCTCTTCACCTACACCTTTCTTTCTCTTCTCTTTCCTTCTTCTTTTTCCTCTTCTTCTTCTTCCTTCTTCTTTCTCTCCTCTCTTTTCTCTCCTTCTCTTTCTTTCTTTTTATATTTTTTTTCGCTATCGCGACCTCCGTCGCGACCTGTGGTCGCGACACCAGGTCGCGATGCTCACTGGACCATTCGCACCGCCTTCGTCGCGAGCGCGCCTTGGTCGCGCGAGAGATCGCGATGCTCTCTGCCAACTTTGGCAATTTCATCGCGAGCAGTCCATCGCGACCTGTGGTCGCGGTGGCTGGTCGTGATACTCACTGCCTGATTTTGCGTTTTTCATCGCGAGCGAGCTATCGCGACCTGTGGTCGCGGTGACCAGGTCGCGATACTCTCTGGTCCAGTTTTCAAATTTTTCAATTTTTCACTATTCAATCCGGTCCGCTGGAAATCATAAAATAAACATACATTTAATTACATTTACACCCCTTCAAATAGTAAAAATTCATTTTCACACATGTCACACATATATATAAAATTCATTACCCGAAATCCGGGATGTTACAGAACGCCAAAATATTTATACGTTTCTTAAGAACTTTTTATTATATTACCTTAGATTTCAATGTTTCATTACATATGACTTCTAATACTTTATTAAGAGTTAATGCACCATTCTTAATCAATTAGCATTATTGAACACTGAAAGGGATCCACTTATGAGTAAAATAATAAAGAAAATGAACAATTAAAAAAAATTAATCTCTAGCGATGGGGAATCATCTCCATCGTTGGAGATGGAGATCTCTGTCGCTAGAGATCCAACGATAGAGACTATCGCTGGATATCCTGCAATGGAGAACCATCTCCATCGGGAGGACCATTCTCCATTGCTGGATATCTAACGATTTACTAATAAAAGGACAAATTTGATCCATTTATGATAATTTATGGACCAAATTTACTAAAAACAGAAAGATAAGTAAAAAAAAAATGATGTTTTGAAATAAGTTAGAAAATCAATTGAATTTATCCCTGTTATTTAATTACACACAATTTTTTTACTTTAAAATATCTCAAAAATATATTTTCAGAAAAAAATTTATATAATACATATTGCAATATTATTTCTTAAAATATTTTTATTCAAAATATTGTTTTCAGTTATTATTACTAATAGATATATTTTTAGATCCTGAAAATAAGAAAATTAATTTCTAAAACTGTACGGTTGGATTCTTAATACCATCTATAATACTTTCAGCCCTCAAGTTATGGTTTTACTTGAACATAACTTGAAGATTCCTGTCAAACGTCGCATGTCCTATTGATGGTGGTTCACTTGAATTTTTTATATATTGCTACTCTCACGCTACAAGAAAACAAGTATTTATCACACTAGTTTATATCCCTTTTTTTTTGTCCTCCACCAATTGATTACAATTTTTCTTAATGAATTTTGATGACAGTAAAATTTGGCCAACAATTAGGTCAAATGGTCAAAGTGACATAGAGGATAAAAAAGTGATTGTGCGGACTTTAAGTTTCCAATAGATCTAATTGGTCTACAAGAACTCTCTGTAATAGGAAATGGTGTCTTTCAACTTGTCTTCTAAGATTGTGATAGTTTTAAAAACAAAAAAACTCGTTAGGAGCGCTACGTTGTGACTGACGTTTATACTCCAATAATCAAGTTAATAAACTATTTTAGAGAAAGAAAGTTTAGAGTAAGAGATGCAGAGTTTTGGATAGTAAATAAATGTCCTACCTTGTTTTGGGCATTAATCTCTGTCAAGTTGGAGGACTTATATCACTTCTGATGTAGTCGACCGACAATATAATTTATCGATCATTTCCTCCATTTGAAATCTCTATTTTATCAAGTAAATTAAGGGATTTACAAATATTGTATAAGGGATTAGGTGGTTCAAAGAAATCAACATTTATTATGAGGTGTCAGCATTACATGCGATAATGCTTGGATTAATTACTAAATTATATATAACTTTAGTAAATACTGATGGGATAAGAGGCAAGCAAATGTAGCTTTCTCGGAGAGTAAATCGGTAACTCCCTTGCGGGCTCCTTGTCCTTGCTATGTTCTTTCTTCTCGCCCGTTGAGTTGAGAGGGTGTTCGATGACTTGAGCAACATCCTCTACGAGAATTTACATGTGGCCTCTGTTGAACCCTAACAATTAAAAGTCTTAGACAGAACCTTGATTTGAAAATAGCATGGCACACTATAACGAAATGAAAAGAATGAAATTACCATGCACTTTCAATTTGCCATAAGTCTTCTAATTAATTAGATTCCAGAGCTGCTCCAGTGGCGGAGCTAGAAAGTTCTTCCAATGGGGGCTTAGTTGAAATAGATTATATTATAAAATATAAATAACAACAATAGTAATAATAAAAACAATAATAATAGTGTAATTAAAAAAAAAAAAAACTTTCATATCATTCATAATTATTGATAAATTTACAATTGCCCACGATGCGGTTTTATATTTTGAAACTGTTGCACAATAGCTTCATTATCAATACTTTTAAACATTTTTTTTTTCTTCTATATACACAACTAAACTATCATTCAACCATCTCCCATCCTATTACGCAAATGAGTTTTCAAAATATTCATTGCTGAAAATGCTCTCTCTACTATAGCAGTGGCAACTGATAGAACCAATGCTAGTATCAATAATAGATAAACTAATGGATACACTTTATTCTTTTTAGTCTCAACTATTCTTACAGCAAGATCGCCAATTCTTTTCAACTCTGTAAATTCACTGTTAGAGCGCATATCTGTAATATAAGTCTGAAGTTGAACTTCAAGTGCTAAAATTTCAACTGGAAAAAATTCTTTCGAATAAAATTTAGCAAGCTTCACAGGCTTTTGTTTATCAAAAGAAAAAAATGAGTTATTTAGACTTAAACATGCCAAATAAAGTAGCAATTCACTACTAGCCTAATCTAATTTTCTTTTCTTTGAACTACCATCATCTATTTTTCGTGGTGTTAATTTTAATGGCTTGGTCAAATATCTCTCTATATTTATTGTATTATATAATTAAAGATAGAAAATAAAATTATGTCATTCGAATAAATTAAAATTATATAGAAAGAATAAAATTGATTTAAAAATAATAAATAAATAAAATTGAGGACAATTAGTGGAACACGTACAAGAATTGGAGATAAAATATTTTAAAACTATTAATATAAATTAAATTAAAATAATACCTCTATTAAGTAAGGTTCAATAAATTAAAATAATACACTTACATTTTTTTTTTAAAAAAAAATTAGCCCAGTGGGGTCTCCGCCCTTGGGTGCTCCTTCCCTCACTAACTTTGCTGAGAGTTCTTGTTGTTGTAATAAAACTTGCTTTGAAACTATCAAGTTAAAGGAGATAAGACATAATTACAAATTGGCATTTCAAGCCCAAAACACAAACTTAAATTAAGATGGCTTAGATCACTGGTGTTAGAGCAACTGTACATTTTGCATTCCTACAAATGTAATGCAATCTAGTTATTTTATTTGTTTATTTGTTGCAACAATATATGAGACAGTAATGTACATCAAACAAACTTTTAATAAACAGTAATAAATAACACATAAAATCCTGAGGTCTTCTACAAGCGGAAACAACCTTTGTTTTTTTTTTATAAGGACCTCATCTGCCGTTAGTTAAATTCCATTAAACTTAACGGTTGACCAGGTTTGACTGAAAAAAAAAATCAAAATGCCCCCAAAATAATATATAAAAATACTAAAATTTATTAAATAAAAAAGAAAAAAATAGTTAAGATCTCACCATCCATCTCAACTATTTTTTAGTTTTTATTTAATAAATTTTAGTAATATTATATATTATTTTGTAATATTTTAATCTTTTTAACAGTCTAATCTGACAAACCGTTAAATTTGATAAAATTTAACTAACAGCAAATAAAATCTTTAATAATAAATTTAAAAATTATTTCCGCTTGTAAAAGATAAAACCTCATAAAATATAGGTATTATATATCTGCTCTTTAATATATGACGTGGAGTCCATAACAAGAGCCGCATGGGCAAGAATAGGTTTTAGCCGTCAGTCCAATTCACTCTGGAAATCCAAGCTCGGCCTCCATGAAAATCACCTTCGTTTCACCTTTTCATTCTTCCCCATATCTCTCTTTAGAACTCACCTTATCCATCTCCACTATGGCCTTAAAAATGCCTTACGGCTATTTCCTTTCATGTTTCGTTTTTATTTCCATTTCTTATCACATTTTTACGGTAATTTAAGTGTACAATCTTTTCCTTTTTATGCAGCGGGAAAAAGTTTTCACCGGAGGGAGTCACGTAGGACATTTCTGAAAGTTCGCAGAACCAAAAAATCCAACGATTTTGGATTCAGACTCATAATATGTTGTTAGATTTGTTTCGATGAGCCCTATAAATTTCATCGGGTCTCACCTTGTGATTCATAGCAGTTTTTTCAAATTCGATTGTTTAAGCTTTCATTTGTCATATATATATATATATTGGATTTCACTACATATATAAGGTATTTATTAAGATATTATTTTATTGTTTCCTTTTAAAATTAATATTTCATTACGTATTTATTAAGATATTTTATGAATTTAGCAATTAATCTTTAATAATCTTTATCCACTACACTCTACGTAATTACTCAAATAAAGAAAAAGGTATTTGAAATATAAATTACTTTATTTATTAGAATTTTGATAATAATAATAAAAAAAATTGATTAAGAATATTGAGATTTTTCATTGGTGTATATTTTTTAAAATTACATTATTTTATTTATTTATAAATTACATTATTTTATATGGTTAAAACAATTAGTTTTTCCTGGTGTTTTTTTGCAAGGGAGCATTGGGCGTTTATGGTCTCTGCTTCCTCTCGCATATTGTGTTCTGCAATCACTCTTTGGAGAGACTTCGGAAAAAAAAAAAAAAACCACATGTTAGATGTATGCAATCTCAACTATCGACAATACAATAATTATCAGCTGTCTTGACTAGTAATGTTTGTAAAAAATAAAATAAAAATAAATGCCCACCGATCTTAAATCATTTTTTAGTTCAACATACTAAAACGAACTTCATTAAAATTACTAATAACTATATATTAATCTTCAAAATTTAAACATTTTTACTAATTACGGCCCTCATTAAATATGAGAGGCTTCCAGATTTTTGCTATGGGTGCGGGTTTATCGGACATTCTTTCAGGGAATGTTATAACAGCGAGGTGAGGAAAAATATTATGGAAGGGGTCGAACCAAAATTTGGGGGGTGGCTTAGAGCATCACCTTTGGATCGGTCAAAGTTTCGGCATAAAGGGGAGGACATTTCAGAAGCTTCTCCGAAAGACCAGGAAGACATTGAGCATGTGGCCGGAGTAGGGGCAGAGGGTGCCAGCAGATCATTGTCCACTATCCCAACATCTTCTGACAAGCGAGGTGGAAAGTCTAGTAGGGATTTGGGGGTTTTTGAACCCAATAGAGCATTGATTGCTGTGGATGGTACCTCGACTCAGATTATCCAGCCAGTGAATCCCCCATCTAGGGAGGTTTTTTCAGTAGCATCGACGGAAGATGGTCACTCAGAGGCGTTGGCTCGGATGGATGAGGAAATAGTGGGGTCAAATCTATGTGATGAAGGTGATGTTGTTATGGTAGGGTCTTCTGGTGGTAAGCCTAACTCCAAGAAGTGGAAAAGATTAATCAGGGGGAGCCCCTTACAGAGGCTTATCCCAGGTTGTCCAAGCCCAATCCAGAAAATGCTGCTAGCTAGGCATTATGCCAGGAGGGATCGAAAACCAGTTAAGAGATCTCTGAGTCACAAGTTTTCAGGTACTAAAGCTGGAAGATCTTTTTCTGAAGTGTTTGCTATAGATCCGGGTGGGAAACGAAAAGTTGTGGAAACTGTAGGGGATCATCTGCCTGGGAAGAAACAGAAGTTCCTGGAATCTGATTTGTCGGCGGAGTCTGCTGAGCAGGCCCGCCGGGAGCCATGAGTATATTATGTTGGAATGTTCGAGGATTGGGGAGTCCCCGAGCATTCTTAGCTCTCCGGAAGGTTATCCGGAAACAATCCCCTAATCTAGTTTTTCTTTCTGAAACTAGATTAAAAGGCGAATGGGCGGCGAGAGTTAAGGAGCAGTTGGGTTTTTCGGGGGGTCTGCATGTGGATTGTGTGGGAAAAAGTGGAGGTCTGATGTTGTTGTGGAATGATGTGTGGGATGTCTCAGTATTGTCCTTCTCCAGGGGCCATATTGATGTGGTGATTAAAATGGAAAACAACCTCAAATGGAGGTTCACAGGGTTCTATGGTTGTCCTGTCCCTAACCATAGAACCGATTCGTGGGAGCTTCTTCGACGGCTGAAAGCAGTCAACCGACTTCCTTGGTTGTGTGGCGGAGACTTCAACGAACTTCTTCATATAGAGGAGAAGCTGGGCGGGAATGAACGAATTGGTCCGGGTATGTTTAATTTTCGTAGTATTGTTGAGTTGTGTGATTTTGTTGATTTGGGTTTTTCAGGGCCTTTGTTTACCTGGAACAATAAGAGGGGGGGTTCAAGAAATGTTCAAGAAAGATTAGATCGTTTTTTTGCTACCAGTCAATGGGTTAACTTGTTTTCGGGGATTAAAGTTGAGCATTTAGGGTTTATGTTTTCTGATCATAGACCGATTTCGGCCAAGTTTGTGCGTGGTGGCCCTAGTGGTAGTGGTGGTGGAGATCGGAAGTTCAGATTTGAGCCGTTTTGGCTTAAAGACGAAGAGTGCTATTCTGTGATATGCACGGCCTGGGGAGGGCTTGACAGTGAAACTTCTGGTAGAGGTCTAAGAGATAAGCTGGGTTTGTGTGCTGATCGGCTGGAGAATTGGAGTAAAGTTAAGTTTGGATCGCTGAAAAAAGCCATTGATAGAAAAAATGTGAGATCAATCTTCTCTACGATCGGAAGCAATCTGAACAGGTGCTTGATGCTATTAAGTCTAGGGAGCGAGAGTTAGAAAGCCTCCTCTCGAAGGAGGAATTATACTGGAAACAGCGGTCGAGGGTCGATTGGCTACTCGCAGGGGATAAGAATTCTAAATTTTTTCACAGAAGAGCGACGGCCAGAAAGAAGAAGAATCAGATTAGCTCTTTGCTGGATAGTAGAGGGGTTCGTAGGGAGTCAGAGCAGGGCATGTCCAGTGTGGTTTTGGATTATTTCTCAGACTTGTTTAGGTCTATCCGGCCATCATTCTCCGATCTCTCTGCTGCCTCCTCTTTTCTTGAAAGTAAAGTTAATGCCCAAATGGCAGGCAGACTTGGAGAGGCCTTCACTCGAGCTGAGGTACGTTCTGCAGTTTTCGAAATGGGTCCAAACAAGGCCCCTGGTCCCGATGGCTTCCATGCTCTCTTTTTTCAGAAATTTTGGAATGTGGTTGGCGAGGATGTCTCTAGCGTGTGCCTTAAAGTTCTTAATGGTGGATGCTCAATTGAGGAGTTCAATACCACTAATGTTGTCCTGATTCCAAAGGTTAAAAACCCGGAGCGTATGACTGATTTCAGACCCATTAGTCTTTGCAGTGTTATTTATAAGACTGTCTCAAAGGTTATGGCAAATAGGTTGAAAGAAATTCTGCCATTCATTATATCTTCGGAGCAGAGTGCTTTTGTACCAGGGCGGTTAATCTTTGACAATATTATGGTTGCTTTTGAGCTTCTCCATTCTATCAAGAAACAGAAAAAGGGTAAAAGAGGGTACGCAGCAATTAAACTGGATATGAGTAAGGCTTACGACCGAGTCGAGTGGGGTTTCCTGGAGTTCATTATGGAGAAGGTAGGGTTCCCTAATCATTTTAGAGCCCTTGTTATGGACTGTGTGTCGACCTCCAAGCTTTCCTTCCTGGTAAATGGGAAGTCTGTGGGGGAAGTTTCTCCGCAAAGAGGGTTAAGGCAGGGGTGCCCTTTGTCTCCTTATCTCTTCCTTCTATGTGCAGAAGCTTTGTCTACTCTTATCAAAGGCAACGAATCTAATGGACAATCTTTGGGTATGAGATGTTGTCGCGGGAGCCCTCTAGTGAGTCATTTGTTTTTTGCAGATGATAGTATCGTTTTTTGCAGGGCTTCAGTTCAGAATTGTGAGAAGTTGAAACAGATCCTTAATGTCTATGAGAAAGCCTCTGGCCAGCGGATTAATCTGCAAAAGTCTAACATCACTTTTAGCCCTAATGTGGAAGATGACCGCTGCGCTAGTATCTTGAATTGCTTGGGCCTAGCTAATGCCCAAGCCCATGATATATATCTTGGCCTTCCAACCATGGTGGGGAAAAATAAACGGAAAACCTTTAGTGATATTAAGGAGAGAGTCTGGCGTAAGATCAGAGGGTGGAAAGGCAATCTCTTCTCGATGGGCGGGAAAGAAGTTCTTATCAAAGCAGTGGCGCAAGCTATTCCTACCTTCACTATGAGTATCTTCCAGTTGCCTTCTGTTCTGTGTAATGAGTTGTGCTCCATGATTATGGGCTTTTGGTGGGGGGCCTCTGATGGTCATAAGAAAATTTCCTGGGTTGCTAGGGACAAGTTGTGCTCTCCGAAAATCCATGGGGGGCTTGGTTTTAAAGATTTATCTCTTTTTAACCAAGCTCTTCTTGGCAAGCAGGCTTGGAGAATTGTTATGAATAAAGACTCGTTGGTATCTAGAGTTCTTAAGGCAAAGTACTTCAGGCAGGAGGATTTCTTATCTGTCACACTGAAGCAGGGAAGCTCTCATCTCTGGAGGAGTTTGGTTTGGGGTAGGAGTCTTCTTTTTAAGGGTCTTCACTGGAGGGTTGGTAATGGGAAGGATATCAGGGCTTTTCAGGACCCTTGGATACCTAGGGCGTCCACTTTCAGACCTTTCTCGATTGCTCCTGTGGAGGATTTTAAGGTCGCATCTCTTATTTCCCCTTCTTCCCATTCTTGGGATTTGGCTAAGCTTGATCAGGTCTTTGTGGCAGCGGATAGGGATTCTATTCTGGAAATTCCTCTGAGTTTAGGTGATTGTGCTGATTCCTTAATCTGGCATTTTGATAAGACTGGGGAGTATTCTGTGAAGAGCGGTTATAGAGTTGCAGCGCAGGAAAAACTCTCCCTTTCTGGTTCCTCCTCGAGTCCGGATTCGAAATGGTGGCTTGCACTTTGGAATCTCAACATTCCCCCTAAAATCAAAATCTTCATTTGGAGAGTTTGTCACAATGCCATCCCGTCCCTTTGTAATCTTTGTTCTAGGAAGATTGTGGTTGACCCGTGTTGTTCTAGATGTGGCGATGCTCCCGAGAACTCAGCCCATGCCCTTTTTTGGTGCAGCTCCGTGCGCCCTATTTGGGAGTCCACTGTTTTCTGGGATGTCCTCAATCTGCAGCGCCATATCTCTTGTTTTGATTTGATTTTGTGGGTTTTTGTTAGGGCCAAGAGAGCAGAGTTCGAGGAGTTCTGTATGATTCTGTGGGGGGTTTGGTCTGATCGGAATGCCGTGTTTCATTCTAAATCCCCCAGGGTTAATGCTGATTTGGTTTCTTGGTCTCTCTCTTTGCTTCGTGAATTTCAGGACACCCAGAAGGTCTTTGGCTCTCCCTCTCAGCCTCCCAGGCAGCCTTGTTCTGCTTCGTGGTTGCCTCCTCCTGCAGGCTCCCTGAAGTTGAACACCGATGCAGCAGTGAAGTCTGGTTTTTCTGTGATGGGGTCGGGTGCTGTGGTGCGTGATTCTCAGGGCAAGGTTGTTGCAGCTTCTGCTAAGCCCCTATTGGGGTTCTTTCCTGCTGAGCTTGGCGAGCTGCTGGCGTTGCGAGAGGGGTTGCTGGTGGCTAAGGAGTTGAGCCTTATTATTGAGTGGGTTGAGTTAGATGCTGCTAATGCTGTGGCTAGGATTTCTAACTCGTGTCCTAGTTCTTTTATGGACCCTATTGTTTCTGATATCAAGGCTCTGTTTAGGGTTGTGGGAGTTTCCAACTGTCATGCCATTCCTCGTTCAAGGAATGGAATGGCACATTCTCTTGCTTCCCTTGCCTTTTCCTCTAAGGAGGATTTTTGTTGGTTCAATCCTGAACCTAGCTTTCTTGTTGGTCTTCTGTAATAGAAGTGTTGTTGAAATAAAAAAAAAAAAAAAAATTTAAACATTTTGAGTTCGACCAACTCATTGGACTACGTTGAAAATTTGGCTCATAAGTGATCCAACGAATTCTACTGATGCAAAAATGATCCCAATGACATCCGATTAATGTGAATAATGTGTTTTTGAAAAGAGGAGATTGAGAGTGTGACAATGGCAAAAATGCCGTTTGCAACGGAGGCTGGACGTACCAGCACGCGCTATCGTAAGATAGCTGCTCTTTGGAGAGCGCATGCAGGACCGTGAAGAACTTCTTTGGAGGGCGTAAGGGCGTGTGAAGCTTTTGGAAGGTGCGTGGGCACACGTGGAACACGCGTCCAGTGCAAGGCAGCGTGTGCATTAGTTTTCATGGAGCAATTTAGAACTTTCAGGTTTTTCTATTTTTTGTGGGTTTCTAATTATTTCTGGACGAAAGAAACTTAACCTATAAACAAGATTTTTTTTTTTTCGTTCGGTGGTAAAAACGCTCATTCATCCTAGTAATTATTTAGGTTCTACCATCACAAATGGTATATCAAAAAAACTACCTACAATGCACTAATTATCAGCTGTCTTGAATAGTAATATTTGTAAAAAAAAAGCCAACCGATCTTAAATCATTTTTTATTTCAACATACTAACGAACTTCATTAAAATTACTAATTACTATATATATATATATATATATATATATATATATATATATGATATCTTCAAAATTTAAACATTTTGAGTTCGACCAACTCATTGAATTATGTTGAAAATTTGGCTCATAAGTGATCCAAACGAATTCTACTGGTACAAAAATGATCCCAATGGGCAGCGACATCCTATTTATGTGAATAATGTGTTTTTGGAAAGAGGAGATTGAGAGGGAGACAATGGCGAAAACGACATTTGCAACGGAGACTGGACGTACCAGCACGCGCTATCGTAAGATAGCTGCTCTGCAGCGCCCAGGGCTGTGAGGGCGCATGCACGGGACTGTGAAGAACTTCTTTGGAGAGCGTAAGGGTGTGTGAAGCTTTTGGAAGGCGCGTGGGCGCACGTAGAACTCGTGTACAACGCATGGGAGCGTGGGCATTGGTTTTCATGGAGCAATTTAGAACTTTCAGGTTCTTCTATTCTTTATTGTGGGTTTCTAATTATTTCTAGACTGTTGAAATATATGTTACTTAGTTAAATATAGGAATCCCACATTGGTTAAAAACAAGGTAGGCTTGTCATGTGAAGGCTATAAATAAAGCCTAATTTGTTATCTTGTATTCATCCCAAAAACAATATTTTCTTTCTCTCTTGTAAAGGGTGATTGTTAAACACAATCTTGCCCTAGTTGTAAATTGGAGATTATCCAATATTTGAAGATAGTGAAAGCGGTCAGCGGCGCCCGAGGACGTAGGTAACATTTGTACCGAACCTCGTAAATTTTTGGTGTTCTTTATTTTTCTGCTTTAGTATATTTTTGTTTAGTATCTGTTTTCAGTTTCTCTCAATATTATTTTGTCGGGTTTTTGTTTGAGTTCTATTCGCGTAACTATTAGAATAGGGGAAATACCCGATTTTCCCAACAATTGGTATCAGAGCCACGGTTGTGTTTTAAGCTGCTGAAGGTGTCAGATTCTCTAGAAAATTCTTAGTATGCTCTGTGGTTGCAGTATTGTCTGATCTTCCACATCAGAAAAGAATTATTCTTGAGTTTGCTGATTTGGTGGTTGCTGGAAGTCAGTGTGGTGGTGTGGAAAGTGCATGTCTAGGAAATGTCTGGCTAAGGAAAGATTTGGTACTTAAGAGTGTCCGTTGTGACCCACCTCTCTTTCCTGGGACGTTACCTGGTGTACTATTCATGATTACATACACTATTTCAGTATACTGGTACTGTTAACAAATACAGTACTGTTGTAGTTTTTCTAAGTTTAGCAGCTTAAAGAAATGGCGGAAGAAAAGTCTATCTCATTCGAAGGCCAGTCATCCTCCCAACCATCCACGTCATCTATACTGGGCAGGACATCTGTAATGAAAGTAAGGTTTGAGGTAGAAAAGTTTGATGGAACCGGTCATTTCGGTATGTGGCAAGGCGAAGTTCTAGATGCTCTCTTTCAGCAAGGTCTAGACATTGCCATTGAAGAAGAGAAACCAGAAGGAGCAGATGAAACTGAGTGGAAAAATATCAACCGCTTAGCATGTGGTACAATTCGTTCGTGTCTCTCAAGAGAACAGAAGTATGCGTTCATGAAGGAGACATCTGCAAGTAAGTTGTGGAAGGCTGGAGAACAAGTTCATGAAGAAGAGCGGTCAGAATCGCCTCTATTTGAAGAAGAAGTTGTTCCGATTTGATTACCTTCCTGGTACCACGATAAACGACCACATTACTGCTTTCAATCAGTTAGTTGCAGATTTGCTAAATTTGGATGAAACTTTCAAGGATGAAGATTTGGCTTTAATGTTGTTAGCCTCTCTTCCTGATGAGTATGATCATCTTATTACAAGCTTACTCATTGGGAAGGATAAAGTTTCCTTTGATGAAGTCTGTACTGCCTTGTATAGCCATGAAATTCGAAAGAAAGATAAAAAGGAAAGCAGGAATGAAGCAGCAGAGGCGTTGACAGTAAGAGGGCGCTCACAAAAACAACAGAAAGGAAGGAGAGGAAGATCTCGTTCAAAAGGAAAACTTGGTAAAGATGAATGTGCTTTTTGTCACGAAAAAGGCCATTGGAAGAAAGACTGTCCGAAGCTGCAGAAGAAAGGAAAAGTTGTATCGTCTGATGCATGTGTAGCCGAAAGCAGTGACGATTCAGATTTTGCACTGGTTGGATCATCAACGGCATCTCATCCTGATGATTGGATTTTGGATTCAGCATGTACCTTCCATATGACTCCTAATAGGGGGTGGTTCTCTACCCTTGAAGAACTAAATGGTGGAGATGTTTTCATGGGCAATGATAGTCTATGCAAAATTTTGGGGATTGGTACAATTCGACTGAGGAATCAAGATGGCTCAACCAGAGTTTTGACGGACGTTCGTTATGTTCCAGACATGAAGAAGAATCTCATTTCTTTGGGAGTCTTAGAATCTAAAGGCTTCATTGTGACTATGCAGAATGGGATATTGAATGTTACTTCTGGAGCACTTGTGGCAATGAAAGGCGTTCGGAAGAATAGCTTGTATTACTATCTTGGTAGTACAGTTATTGGGACAGCAGCAGCAGCAGTCTCTGAAGAGGAGAAAGATTCAGAAATTACCAAGCTGTGGCATATGCGTTTGGGACATGCTGGTGAAAAGGCTTTGCAAATACTGGTGAAGCAAGGCTTATTGAAAGGTGCAAGAACTGGCAAGTTAGATTTCTGTGAGCATTGTGTTTTGGGGAAGCAGAAAAGAGTAAGTTTTGGCACCGCACTCCATAATACGAAAGGTATATTGGATTATGTTCATACTGATGTATGGGGACCAACAAGGACTCCGTCTATGAGTGGCAAACATTATTATGTCACATTTGTCGACGACTTCTCAAGAAGAGTTTGGGTGTACCTCATGAAGAAGAAGGATGAAGTGCTGGGTATTTTTCTCAAGTGGAAAAAGATGATTGAGACCCAGACCGGTAGAAAAATCAAGCGACTGAGGTCTGATAATGGGACTGAGTACACAAATGACCCATTTATGAGAGTTTGTGAAGATGAAGGCATCGTGCGACACTTCACAGTTCGAAAAACACCACAACAGAACGGAGTTGCAGAACGTATGAACCGAACTTTGCTGGAGAAGGTTCGGTGTATGTTGTCCAATGCTGGGTTGGGCAAGCAGTTTTGGGGTGAGGCTGTGACGTATGCGTGTCATCTCATCAACCGTCTACCATCGTCTGCACTTGAAGGCAAAACACCTATGGAGGTATGGTCTGGAAAACCTGCAACTGACTATGATTCCTTACATGTGTTTGGTTCCGCTGCATATTACCATGTTACGAAATCGAAGTTAGATCCCAGAGCTAAGAAAGCTACTTTTATGGGGATCGCATCTGGTTCCAAGGGATATCGTTTGTGGTGTCCGGAAACAAGAAAGTCAGTCATCAGCAGGGATGTTACATTTGATGAATCTGCCATGTTAAGAAAGGTAACTGAGAAGACCGATGGAACTTCAAAGCAGGTGGAGTTTGAAAGTAGAATCATTGACCCAGTTGATGGAAGTAGATCAGAAGTTGATTCTCCGTTGGCAGAAGATGAATCAGAAGAAGAAGAGGTTTTAACCCAAGAACCTCCACAGCAACAAGAAAGCATTGCAGTGGATAGGCCACGATGACAGAATGTCAAGATCCCTGTTCGATACCAGGATATGGAAAACTTACCTACTCAGTTTAAAAATACGGTGGCCTATGCACTTTCGATTGTAGATGATGATGTTCCTTTCACATATAAAGAAGCAATCAGAAGTTCTGAAGTTGAAAAGTGGAAGGAAGCCATGGATGAGGAGATGAAATCTCTTCAGAAGAACAATACGTGGCAATTGGCAAAACTACCTAAAGGCAAGAAGGCAATTGGATGCAAATGGGTCTATGCAAAGAAAGAAGGATTTCCTGACAAAGATGGTGTTCGCTACAAGGCAAGGATGGTAGCTAAGGGTTACGCTCAAAAGGAGGGAATTGACTATAATGAGGTATTTTCTCCAGTGGTAAAACATTCCTCCATTAGAATTTTGTTGGCCTTGGTAGCACAATTGAATTTGGAACTAGTTCAACTGGATGTGAAGACCGCATTTCTACACGGTAACTTGGAGGAGGAAATCTATGTGTCTCAGCCAGAAGGTTTTGAGGTTGCTGATAAAGAGAATTGGGTTTGCAAGCTGAACAAATCATTGTATGGATTGAAGCAATCTCCAAGGCAGTGGTACAAGCGATTTGATCAGTTTATGCTGCAGAAAAAGTACACCAAAAGCACACATGATCATTGTGTGTATTTTCGTAAGCTACAAGATAACTCTTTCATCTATCTCCTATTGTATGTTGATGATATGTTGATCGCATCAAAGAGCCAATTAGAGATTGAGAGGTTAAAGGCTCAATTGCATCAGGAGTTTGAGATGAAAGATCTGGGAGAAGCCAAGAAGATTCTCGGCATGGAGATAAACAGAGACAGGAAGAAAAGCAAGCTTTGTTTGACACAGAGTCAATATTTGAAGAAGGTGCTACAACGTTTTGGTATGAACGAACAGACAAAACCTGTAAGTACCCCACTTGCTCCTCATTTCAAGCTTAGTGCTCAATTATCTCCTAAGAATGATGAAGAACGAGAATACATGGCAAAAGTTCCGTATGCTAATGCTGTTGGTAGCTTGATGTATGCAATGGTGTGTACGAGGCCTGACATTTCACATGCAGTTGGAGCTGTGAGTAGATATATGCTTGATCTTGGTAAGGGACATTGGCTAGCTGTGAAATGGATTCTACGGTACATTCAAAATACTGTAGATGTTGGTTTAGTATTTGAGCAGGATGATATAATTGGTCAAGGTTCTATTGGATATTGTGATTCTGACTACGCGGGAGATTTAGACAAGCGTCGGTCAACTACTGGTTATGTATTTACTCTTGCTAGAGCGCCAGTCAGTTGGAAGTCTACCTTGCAGTCTACGGTTGCTTTGTCTACTACAGAGGCAGAGTATATGGCAGTCACAGAGGCTGTAAAGGAAGCAATTTGGTTACAAGGTTTGCTTGAAGATTTGGGAATTGGTCAGAAGCACTTCAAGGTGTATTGTGACAATCAGAGTGTTATTCATTTAGCAAAGAACCAAGTCTATCATGCACGTACAAAGCACATTGACGTTCGTTATCATTTTGTGCGAGAGATTATTGAAGAAGGTGGAGTGCAAATTCAGAAGATCCACACTGCAGAGAATCCCGCAGATATGATGACCAAGGTGGTGACAGCAATCAAGTTCAAACATTGTTTGAGCTTGATTAACATCCTGCAGATTTGAGTTGGCGTTGGCGTCGCTGATATAGAGATTGAAGAAATTGTTCGAAGATCACTAAGTAACAAGGTGGAGATTTGTTGAAATATATGTTACTTAGTTAAATATAGGAATCCCACATTGGTTAAAAACAAGGTAGGCTTGTCATGTGAAGGCTATAAATAAAGCCTAATTTGTTATCTTGTATTCATCCCAAAAACAATATTTTCTTTCTCTCTTGTAAAGGGTGATTGTTAAACACAATCTTGCCCTAGTTGTAAATTGGAGATTATCCAATATTTGAAGATAGTGAAAGCGGTCAGCGGCGCCCGAGGACGTAAGTAACATTTGTACCGAACCTCGTAAATTTTTGGTGTTCTTTATTTTTCTGCTTTAGTATATTTTTGTTTAGTATCTGTTTTCAGTTTCTCTCAATATTATTTTGTCGGGTTTTTGTTTGAGTTCTATTCGCGTAACTATTAGAATAGGGAAAATACCCGATTTTCCCAACATAGACGAACGAAACTTAACCTATAAACAAGACTTATTTTTTTGTTAAATACACTTTAGAGACACCTGAGAGACCTCTGGAAATATGAGAGAGAGAGAGAGAGAGAGAGCCGTGAGCTTTGGACTTAGTTGTAATTGGAGTTTGTAGTCAGTTGACGGGAATTCTCTTTCTCTTCATTTTATTTTTCTGTTAGTAGACATTATTTATTTTGGGATGCATATTAAGTAACACTTCCGCGTCACGTACTTTTCCTAACAAATGCCTTAAAGCTAGAGCTATATTTATGGTGAAGCAAGAAATGCAAATAGAATGCTAACAGGGTTTCTCGCTATAATACATGACACTTTAAAACTGGTGGCGGACTTTCATTTCAAGCAGTACAACAGAACCACAATTGTATCATTTTTCTCAGCTGCCAAAAATTATTCCAAGGAAATGATCAAGAAGATGATCAATGCACATGCATGCATGGCAAAAAATTAAATTAAGAGTAAATAACGCCTACCTTATCTGAAGTTTACTTAATTACAGGTGGAGTCAACTTTTAGATTTATTAAAAAAAGACCTCTCCTCCCGTTAGTTAACTTTTGAATTTTTGACAAAGAACTCCTCTAGTCAATGGTTATATTTGATCAAATTTTATTAAGGACAGGGGAGGTGTTTGTCAATAAACGATAAAACTGACTCCGTTTGTAGTTGGTAAAATCTCAAGGAGGTCGATGCAATTAGCTCTTAAATTAAATAACTAATTACACTAGTTCTGCCAAGACCAAAGGCAAGAAAATGGTTCCTCTGATGGATCTTCTGGTTGCTGATAATCACCGTTAATGTAACTGTTTGTACCCATAACTTGTAGTACTGTTTGCTGATCATGATCCATAACTTGCATAGAATGATTATAATTATGATCCATAGCTTGATTTACACCGCCAGCAAAGTCCGGCTGCGTGCTCATTGAACTATTGCCGGGTTCAGTATCACAATTCCTGATAATTTGAGTCCTAAAATTCTCTAGCTCTTCTTGTGCACTTGGTTTTCCATTATGTTTTATCTTGCAAAGTCTCCACTCCTGCTTCAAAATATATATCACAAATAAATATTCTGACAAATTAAACAATGAGAATAAATTAAGAGACATACAATGAAAGGATCTTTTATAAAGAAAAATAGATCAGTTCTTTTATTTTATTTTTTAAAAAAACTAGACACCAATTAGGTCAAGGGTCAACCGGAACATGACGAAATCAATCGCTACAAATTTGGCCCTGAATGACAAGGGTCTCCCCATATTTTATGATTTAATAGATAAATGAGGGACTCGAACTCCTATCACGAAAATGAAAGGGAAAGTGCTCAACTACTTTACTAACTAGTGGATATGCAAAAATAGGTCAGTTATTGAAATCGCATGTACGTTTTCCATATATCAATAATCGGCATATTTCTACAAAAGAAAAGAAAGAATGAAGATGCCCCAATGATCTACTTTATCTTTGTTAAATTATTTTTTCTTGACACTGATTTCACATTAATTCAACTTGAAAGTTTGATACCAATTTGAGGAAGAACAGAAAAACTAGAAGATACTTAGAGAGAGAATTCGTAGAAAAGGTGTATACATCTCAGCTTTCTATTTGGACCATTGATCCTACACAATTCTTATGAAGATTGATGATGATCATTGCTGAGTTTATTAACTCTAACACAACATATACTCTTTTTATTTTTTAATTTTTTTTAATTTAACCGATAGTAACATTCTATGTATAAATATCAATTCATTATTATAATTGATAGAGATAATCCGGATAAACTAGTTAATATCCACGTATATTATTTGAACCCTAAAAATAGAGAATGGATAGGGAAAAGAAATAAGCGAAAGACAACTACATAACTAAAAGGGTCATCAGATTTATAGATTCGTTTGTAATTCTATATTTTCCAAAATACAATTATACAAAATAATTTAAATTAAAAACATTGTTAAAAAAAATATAAGATTTAAAAGGAAAAGTTATTTTCTTTTGTTTTTTTTTTTCATGTAATGATTCGAAGAAAAAAATAGTCATATAAGAGAGAACAAAAAAAAAGAACAAAAAAATAGAGAATGGTCACAGGCATAGCCTTGTGGTAATTACACATCTCAACGAAGTGGAGGTCAAAAGTCTGAATTGCCCTCCCCCATCGGCCTAGCAAATTTACCTACGATTAACGGTTTAAGTCGAAATGGCGCAGGCAATCCGAGCAACTAATCCACAAAGGGAACTCTAACTAAACTAAATAGACTAATTAATTAAAAAATAAGGAGTGAGTTTACGTAGTATCCGAGCAAAGCTCGTTCTAGGCATCCATCAATTCTTTCTCCATCCAACCCGTCAAAAACAAAAAATAAAACAGAGAAAGAATATTACAGAGGGACTTGGAAGAGAGAAAGTTAAAAATGAAAGAGAAAGTTAAGAAGAGGATTAGAAGATCAAAACTCAATTTCAATTTCTAACAATTTTACATATCAGTTATAAAATGAAATTTTACCTACCAAGTTGGTATTTAAATGGAATTAACTCATTAAAAAAAAAAAAGCAACGGTCCCATGTGTTTGGTATATAATGCATTATTGAGGAAGAAGACATTTTAGCATAAAGAGATCATCCAAAACCAAAAGCATGCGTAACATAATATATATATATATATATATATATATTCTTTTAACTCACGATTTAGGTGTGTGTATCCTATTAATAAAATTTTACTTATACTATTGTGATTCATCACTCAAATAAAATTTTTTACTTCATCCGACATGTAAAATAGTATTTTTAATCGAAAATAAAAATCAGTTTAGCTTATCCTAAAATAAATTTCTAAC
This sequence comes from Xanthoceras sorbifolium, assembly GCA_003430845.1. Taxonomy (NCBI): domain Eukaryota; kingdom Viridiplantae; phylum Streptophyta; class Magnoliopsida; order Sapindales; family Sapindaceae; genus Xanthoceras; species Xanthoceras sorbifolium. The sequence continues at coordinate 3,191,429 of CM010616.1, forward strand.
TACGCCATTGTGTAACAATACTTGTAATGAAATCAAACATTGTCATGATGAGGAGTTTTAGCAAGAAAATTAAATCATGACTACTCGATCCATACTGATTTCATAATTTGATTTGAAAATTAAATAAAAATTGAAAAGAAATTAAGCAGAAAATAATGAACGAACCGTGGTGGTGTTGTCGTTGTGAAGTCTAAATTCGTGCATAATCCAATTGGTTTTGATGGCTTGGTTACGTTTTCTTTGACTATCTTTGTATCTGTGAAAAGTTAGGGGTCTCTTGTAACCCACCACACGTTCACTATCATAAGCATATATGTTCTTGAGGTGCCCTGTAGCTTTCCACCATCCTTGTCCTGCAACTTCCCTTGAATCGTCTTCTTTGATACAGTAGCAGTACCTCTCGTTGTTCGCCACTAATACCGTATTATCCCCTATAGAGATATTATTAATTAGCATAAACTGATCTATAAGTTCCATCATTAATTAATAAAAACCCTAGGATATTCGTAAGTAAATATATCAAAACATTTTTAATTATGTGCGTAAAAATTAGTACAATGGAAACAATTTATTATTTTCTAGTATATATATAGATATAAAACCCTAATTGAAGTACTGAATCATCAAGGATATGTAAAAGGAACCAAAAAGCGAAATGATGAACACATTCAATTTTCATGGAAAACATGGAAAAAGAAGTAGAAGCACATTAGTATATATACTACACATGATGCATATATACATTGAAGATGTCGTGGATCATGATCATAAACGTTTCTTTGAACAATGAAATGAGCATGGACATGCATTTCTTGGCCGGATACTTTTCTTTCTAGTATTTCGATCAGCTCCTCATCGGTTGGATTAAACCGAAACCCAGTTGGCATCATCATTGAACAATCTTTTGACTGACTGATACAAAATAAATCCAGAGCCAGCAGTGACTCTCAAATTTTCTTTTAATGGCTGTAATTAGAGGACCTGTACTCCTTGGGAGAACCTTATATATATAATTGTTAAGTAGAAGAAACAAGGAGCTAGCTAGCACTATTCAGTAGGGTCAACGTCAACACAAAGTTATTAGACTATCCAACATTAAAGACAACACATATTAAATATTGAATTTGTGTAAAAACCTTTTGGATTTTTTGAAACAGTATATTCAAAAGGTAATTCGGTGCTTTGTATAAAGTGATCAGGCATCACCAGAGACGGACCTATTCTAGGGCTGCCTAGAGCTCCAGCCCGGATCAGTTTTATAAAAATTTTTTAAAAGTTTTTTTTATAATTACGTTTATATCATTATTTTATAATTTAATAATATTATAATTTACTATTTACTTTATTAAAATAATATCGAGCCAATTTTTTTAAAAAAATTTTAAATTTTTTATTATTATTACATTTATACCATTACTTTATAATTTAATAATATTATAATTTACTATTTACTTTATTAAAATAACTTTAATAATTTTTGATTTATTATTTCATTTATTTTTCAGTTTTCTCCTGATAATCTATCTTCTTCGTCCAACTTCTATTCTTCAAGTTCTGGTGCTCAAGTTCCTCTTCTTCAAGTCAAGTGCAAGTCTGAATTTTTCTTCTTCAACCCAAGTTGAGGTAATTTTATCATTTTATTTAATATTTCTATCTTTATTTTATTTTATTGATATTTTATTTATTTATTAGATTTTATTTTTTATGAATAAGGAATAAATTTAGTAATGTGTACTTTAATATCTTGGATTCTTGAAATTACAACATAAATAGCTGTATAATAAATATTAGGATTCTTGAATTTTTTGATATTTTAGGTTTTTGGAAGAATAAATATTAGGATAAATTTAATAATATATACTTTGATATCTTGGAATCCTGGAATTACAACAGAAAAGATTGTCTAATAAATATTAGGATTTTTTGATATTTTAGGGTTTTTAAAAAATAAATATTAATAAATATTAGGATTCTTTGATTTTTTTATTATATTTTTTTCATGAATAAAGAATAAATTTAATATTGTGTACTTTGATATCTTGGAATCCTGAAATTACAACAGAAAAGATTGTCTATTAAATATTAGGATTCTTTGATATTTTAGGTTTTTGGATGAATAAATATTGTATTTAATTTTATGTTATTTTTTATTATTATTATCTTATCGAAAAAATATGTATTTTGTTTACTATATACATTTCGAGGGGATCTTGCTTTATCTTTGATTTTTAATGAATTAAATTTCTTCTAAAAGTTAATGTTCGCTAAAAAACTTTTTTAATACTGTTTAAGCCCACCCTATCCTGGGTATGTCCCTGGGCATCACGCAATACAAGTTAAATAAATAGGTGTAACTTGTGAATTCTAACAGGAATCAAAGAGAAAGCATGTATGTGAATAACACGATTTGTGCATTTCAATAATATGAAGGTTTTTGCTTACAAAATACATATATACACAACTTTGTAAGATGTGACAGATTCCTAAAAATAAAAATTTTCATAACTAATTTTACTGAGGTGGATGATGACTTGGCAGAGGCTGTTAAGAGCTTGACCACATCAGCAACTGAACTTGCTCTGCTGGACCTCTGCTTGCGCACAATCACCTTTGATTGAAGGAGCAGCTGAAGCTTGTGCCTCAAGCATCAAGTCTGATCCATGATAATCTTGCCATGTAGGTTGCACATTGAGGCTGCTTATTGATGCTTGAGGTTTAGAATGTGCAGACTGCTTATGTTGGTAATTCAGCTTGGAATCTCCTTCAGATATATGTTCAACATCCCCCCGCAATCTTAGCTTGGATCTATCCAAGACAAGTTTATCTCTAGGCCATTCAAATATGGAAATTAGCAAGGGCTTAGTAAATATATATGCCAGTTGATTGGCTGAAGGAACATATCTAACATCAAGATCACATTTGAAGCAATTTTGTCACGAATGAAGTGGAGATCCAATTCACTATGTTTAGTCCTGGAATGGAACACAGGATAGTGAGAAAGAGAGGCTGCTCCTGTGTTGTCACACCATATGACAGGCACACTTGAGAGCTGCAGCTTCAATTTTGAAAATAAGGATTGAAACCATATCATTTCAGTTGCAGCTTGAGCAAGGGCTCTATACTCTGCCTTTGTACATGATCTAGCAACAACTTTTTGTTTCTTAGCTCCCCAAGTAATCAAGTTCTGCCTAAGAAAACACGTACACCAGAAGTGGATTTTCTGTCATCCAAACAACTCCCCCAGTCAGCATCTGTGTAGGTAGTGAGCTAGAGATGCTGAGAAGGTGTGAAGAAAATGCCAAACTGAGGTGTGCCTTTGATGTATCTTAAGATCATTTTGCAAGCAAGCCAATAAGTGGTTGTGGGAGCTAAGAGGTATTGACTCAATTTGTTGACAGGAAAAGCAATATCTAGTCTGGAAATGGTAAGATATTGTAGCCCTCCAATGACACTACGATAGAGAGAAGGATCTAAAAACACTTCACCAGATGACTGTGTCAATTTGGAACCAAAAACCATTAGTGTGGGACAGCTCTTAAACTACAACATATTAGTTCTTTGCAACAAATAAGCTGCATACTTGGCTTGTGAAATGTGAAGACCTTTTAAGGTCTTATGAATTTCAAAACCAAGAAAGTAATTCAAGGCTCCCAAAGTCTTTAAGGCAAAAGTAGCATGAAGATGCTTGATGACAGTTGCAATAAGAGCAGTGCTGGAACTTGTAACCAAGATATCATCTACATACACAAGCACAACAATGAGATCTTTTTTATGATGAAAAAAATAAAGAGAGAGCTATCAGCTCTAGAGTTCACAAATCCCCACTTAACCAAGGCAAATTTGAGCTTATCATACCAAGCTCTAGGAGCTTATGCAACTTGCAGACCAAATGAGAGTGTGAAGGTTGAACAAACCACTCTAGCTGTGCCATATACATAGTTTCTTGGAGAGTGCCTGTAACATCCCTAATTTCAAATAATTATGAAAAGTATAGTGAAATTAATTTTAAGTATGTGAATATGATAATTATGATTTGAGGGGTGAGAAATGTGATTAAATGTATGTATATTTTTTAGGTTTCGAAATGGACCAATTTGAACGGCCGAAAAGCAATGCACGAAGAAAAAGGGTGAAAAATTGGACAGTGAGTACCGTGACCAGTCATCGCGACCAAGGATCGCGATGAGTAGCTCATGGTGAAAATGGTGATTTTAGGTAGTGAGTACCGCGACCACAGATCGCGCTGAGCAGCTCGCGGTGAAAAATGTTGATTTTGGACAGTGAGCGACGTGACCAACATCGCGACCAGACATCACGATGGTTGATCACGATGAAAGCAGTGAAATCACTCCAGTGAGCAACGCGACTAGGTGGTGCGACCACAGGTAGCGATGACCGAATTTTTATATATATAAAAAAAGATGCGATGGAAGCTTCATAAAGAAGCAATCTAGAAAAACAGAAAGAGAAAGAGAGAGGACGGGAGAGGGAAAGAAAGGAAGAAAAAGAGAAAGAAAAGAGAGAGAAAGGAAGAGAGAGAAAGAAGAAGAAAAAGGAGAAGAAGAAGAGGAAGAAGAGAAGAAGAAGAAGAGAAGAGGAAGAAGAAGAAGGAAAAGGAAAAGAGGAGGAAAAAGAGAAAAGGAAAAGGAAAAAAGAAATTTAAAAAAAAAATAGTCGGAAAAACGGTATCCAGGTTGGTGTACACTCTTTTTAAAAAAAAATCTGTAATTTTATTTTCGTGTTTTGATTCGAAACTGAGATTCTTGATTTGAGTTAGTTCGCTTTTCGATTAATAACGATTATATTCGAACAAATTATTTGAGGATATTGTTTGAAATATATATATTGTTTTGAAAATATTATTTCTGAATTACGAATATTATTTCGGATATATGCTGTGGAAATGAAATGTTTTAATATAAAGTCTGTGATTTGTGAACTTGTATTGAAACAGCCCTAGGATACTTAAATATAGAAAACGAATATAGGAGGTTGGTATACCAGCTGGGTTATTTCAGCAGTACTGCACCGATATTGATCTTGATGCTGATATTATGTACTTCCTTAAGGATTCGTCTTGGGGTAGGAAGTTATGTACCTTCCTAAGGATTCATCCTGGGATAGGGAGTATGTACCGCTCTCTGAAGATACCGAATACCGAGTCACAGGGTATGGAGTTATAAGTACCACCCTTGGATTGTACGGGCCCCAAGTGCTCGGTCCTAGGGTTGGGAGTTATGTTCGACTGATAGCCACTGAAAGGTCGAACGACCCATATTCCAGTCCTGAAATTATGTTGAGTATACCAAAGTACCAGGATTGAAATGAAATTTGATAAACTGTTATAAATGAATTTAGAAAATTGATATTGTACTGTTTAATTTACTAATTGAGTTTCATATTGATTTTTTTTTTTTTTTTATAATATATCATGTTTACACTTTATATTGAAATTTATTTTAATATATTGATATGCTTAGCGCGTTGATTTTATTACGCGTAGGTAACAAGGATACAGAGGGAGAAAAAGACTGAAGAGGTGATAGATGCAGACTGAAGATCAGAGTCACTAAACTTTGGGTAGTTATATATATTTTTGTATATTATATTCAGCTTCGCATGCATATACAGAAATTTGTAAAAGTGTGATATACTGGTTTTGTAAATAATTGATTTATGGTTTATGTTTTCTTTCAAAGTTTGTAAATATTGATTATATATATATATATATATATATATATATATATATATATTATTTGAAAATGTTTGGAAAGTCGCTCTATACGGCAGAGTGCGCACATGTTTGAAAGTTTAATTTTGAAGTGTTGAAATTATACCGTTTGAATTTTTGTGGAAAACAGGAATTTTGTTTTGGAAAATTAGAAAAACAGCGGAAATTCTGGCAAAATTTTTCAAAACAATTTTTGAATGCGCCCACTAGAAAGGATTTTTAAATATAATTTTTTTTGGTTTTCAAAGGTTTTCAAATTATAAAGTGAATTAAGAAAAGTTTTGAAAACCCGGTAGCGCTCCCTGGGTCGATCCAGACGGGTCGGGTCAGGGGGTGTTACAGTGCCATTCAAGAAGGCATTATTGATGTCAAGTTGTCCAATAGGCCAATTTAATGAAACAACAAGACTCAACACCACACGAATAGTAGCTGACTTCACCACGGGGCTGTAGGTTTCAAAGTAATTAAGGCCAACATTTTGATGAAACCTTTTAGCCACAAGTCTAGTCTTATACCTCTAAACAATTCCACTTGCATTATACTTTACCTTAAACACCCACTTGTTGCTTATGATGTTTATATCTTGCTGTTAAGGCATTAATGACCAAGTGTGATTGTCAATGAGTGCTTTATATTCATCATCCATTGCCCTTTTCCACTGAGGATAAAGCAAGGCAGTTGTGACATTAGTAAGTTCTAAAGAGTCTGAAGGCAATTGTGAGGTTGAAGCAAACACCTTTGGTTTGGTAATACCACTCTTCAATTGTGTTTGCATAGGTGAAGGGACCGAGTAGGAATGGTTTTATTTATAGTAGGAAGTTGAATTGTAAAAAGGACAGCTGGTGGAGATGGTACAAGAATAGGCACAGGTGAATTAATAGCTGGAGAAGCTAGTGATGTTTGCTGTGACAAAGGAACAGAAATAGCAGATAATGAAGATGAAGACAATGCAACTATATAGGTCTGCTGCAGGCATTAACTCTATGTCAATCAAAGTACATAGGTGATTTGCTTCTCAAAACTAACATGTCCAACTGCAAGCCCTGTGCAACTCCATTATGTCCAAGTCCAAAGCTTACCAAGTCTAGCAAGCCTTTTGCATATCCTTACCTTTATAGGAGCATTATTGGTACATTGCCGTGCTTGACAAATACTACGTTTGACATAGCTTTCTCAATCAACAAACTTAGTCAATTCCTTGCAGCTCCAACAGATGAACACTAGTCAGCGTGTAAAAGAGTCATAAGGTGTCTCAAAGGGACTCCTTCTTATAGTTTGCTCTTCAACCCAGCAACTGAATTTCATGTTGAAGTATTTAGTGATGTTGATTGCGCATCTTGCATTGATGATAGACGTTCAACCGGTGGATGCCGTGTGTTCTTGGGTAACAATCTCATTACTTGGACTTCCAAGAAATAAATAGTAGTGCTCAGGTCAAGCAGTGAAGCTAAATATAGGGCATTGGCTAATACAACTTCTAAAATATTATGGTTGCAATATTTATTTGTTGAACTTGGTATTAAACTTCCTCATTGTCCAATTCTTTGGTGTGATAATAACAGTGCTACCTGCTCTCTTTTAAAATCCAGTCTATCATGCTCGAACTAAACATATAGAGATTGATGTTCATTTTGTTCGATAAAAGATTACAGTCAAACAGTTGTCTGTGCAGTATGTTCCCGCTGCTCTTCGGAATGCTAATATTCTAACTAAAGCTCTCTCTCAAGCTCAATTTGATTTCCTCTGTTCCAAATTGAACTTATGTGATGCCATGAAGTTCAGCTTGAGGGGGGATTTTAGAGTAAATCAACACAACAATAGCTTTCAAGTCAGACAGAGAACCTGCAGCTCAAATGATGCATCCGCTTCAGCCCCTGGAATAGCTAGTACAAGTTTCAGATCAAGAGAGGTATCGAGTTGTGCTACTATGCTTGTATGTCCAGTGCAATATTATGAAAATAAATAATCGAAGGTTGAGAGATCATAGAGCTGATGGCAAGTTCACAGGTGGTTAGAAGTTAGTTAGAAGTCAGTTAAGTAAGTTATTATTGGAGTTAGTTATAACAATGCTGACATGGCAAAGTTAGTTAGAAATAATTGATGATCCATGAATCACGCATCCATTATGTTATGGAATATTAACTCAGCTCTCTTTTCAGTATATATATTCATTGATGTAAATGTAATATGTTTGGTTGAATAATATGATCAGTTTTTCAGTAAAGTTCTCTGAAAAGCTTGTGTTCAACAATGATGATTTTCAGTGAGGATTATCACAAACACCTTCTACACTTTATCAAACACTTTTTGTAACACCCCCTGACCCGACCCGACTGGATCGACCCAGGGAGCGCTACCGGTTTTCAAAACTTTACTTACTTCATTTTATAAATTGCAAAAAAAAAACAATGAAAATCATATCAATGTTTCTAGTGAGCCCATTAAATTATATTTTTCAAAAATTTCGGCAGAGTTTCCTTTGTTTTTCGGATTTCCCAAAAACCTGTTTTCAATAAAACAAAGAGAATACAATATACTTTCAACACTTCTATTTCCACATTTCAAATCAATTGCGCACTCTGCCGTTTAGTGCGACTTTCCAACAGTTTTTCAAATAAAACATATATAAATAGTATTTATAAACATTTAAACAAAAGATAAATCATAAAACACGTATTACAAAACATATCTATACATATCAAATTACAGATTTCTGTATATGCATGCTTAACTAAATACAATATACAATTTCAATTTCAATTATAACTACTCAAAAGAAACTCTGACTCTGGACCTTCAATCTGCTGTTACTTCTTCTCTATCCTTTATTTCTCCCGGTGTCTCTGATACCTGCGCGTGATTAAATCCAACGCGCTAAGCAATAATGCCTAGTGGGTGTACACTTAACTCAAGTATCAAAATAAATAGTCATTTCATAATAAAAACATTTCAATTTTCATCATTTCATAATATTCCGATCGTATAAAAACATTTCAATCTTTAACTTCTTTACTGAAAGAAATCATATATAAACAGTTTAATAAAAGCATCTAAATTCACTCAAAAAAACATACAATCATTTTATTTATTCTGTAACATTTTATGTATACAAACAATTTATTCACTTTCATTCTTTATTTTTGCCCGTACGCTCAGCATACATTTCAATATCTGTACATCAATGCGACGTTCACCTCCGGGATTCGCCTAAACTGGATTATACCAGGTTTGCCCCGCGAGATATAACAGTCAGAGATACAGTGCACTAGCTGTCTCCGGGATTCGCCTAAACTAGACTCAGCCAGGTTTGCCCTGCGAGATGCATCAATCATCACTATCAGTACAATGGCTATCTCCGGGATTCGCCTAAACTGGACTTGCCAGGTTTGCCCCGCGAGATGCACCAGTCATCAATATCATCAGTACGATATCTATCTCCGGGATTCGCCTAAACTGGACCTTGCCAAGTTTGCCCCGCGAGATACAACAGTCACGAATACAATGAAATGGCTATCTCCGGGATTCGCCTAAACTAGACCTTGCCAGGTTTGCCCCGCGAGATACAACAGTCACGGATACAGTGAAATGGCTATCTCCGGGATTCGCCTAAACTGGACCTTGCCAGGTTTGCCCCGCGAGATGCACCAGTCATAGATACAGTGAAATAGCTATCTCCGGGATTTGCCTAAACTGGACTTGCCAGGTTTGCCCCGTGAGATGCAACAGTCATAGATACAGTGAAATGGCTATCTCCGGGATTCGTCTAAACTGAACTCAGCCAGGTTTGCCCCGCGAGATGCATCAATCATCACTATCAGTACAATGGCTATCTCCGGGATTCGCCTAAACTGGACTTGCCAGGTTTGCCCCGCGAGATGCACCAGTCATCAATATTATCAGTACGATATCTATCTCCGGGATTCGCCTAAACTGGACCTTGCCAGGTTTGCCCCGCGAGATACAACAGTCACGGATACAGTGAAATGGCTATCTCCGGGATTCGCCTAAACTGGACCTTGCCAGGTTTGCCCCGCGAGATGCACCAGTCACGGATACAGTGAAATGGCTATCTCCGGGATTCGCCTAAACTGGACTTGCCAGGTTTGCCCCGCGAGATGCAACAGTCATAAATACAGTGAGATGGCTATCTCCGGGATTCGCCTAAACTGGACTTGCCAGGTTTGCCCCGCGAGATGCAGCAGTCATCAATATCATCAGTGCAATATCTATCTCCGGGATTCGCCTAAACTGGATTATACCAGGTTTGCCCCGCGAGATATAACAGTTATTCATTCGTTATATTCTTTTTCCAATTAAATAACAGTTTCACAATTCAAATTAAAAATCAAGAATCCACATTTTCAAACAATATTCGAAATACATAATCCACACATTTCATAGCAAAACTTTCCGTTTCTTTCGAAATCAACGATTATACTCTCACACAATTTCTTTTCAAATAACTGTTGTAAATCAAAAATCGATTTAATCAGAATATTCAAATCAAAAATACATATAAACAATTATTCATCAAAATAGTCAAATAAACTTAGATTCAAATAAAAAACACAAAGATTTTCGAAAAGAAGTGTACACCAACCTGGTTTCCGTTTGTCGCACAGTTTTTCTTCTGGATTTTCTTTTCCCTTTCTCTTTCCTTTTCTCTTTTCTTTTTCCTTTTCTTTTTCTTTTCTTCTTCTTTTCTTCTTCTTCTTCTTCTTTTCTTCTCTCTCTTTTCTTCTTCTTCTCTCTTCTTCTTCTTCTCTTTCTTTTCTTTTTCTTTCTTTCTCGGTCTCTCTCGGTCTCTCGTCTCTCTATTTTCTCTGTTTTCTATTTTCTGGAGATTTCTGCGACCGTCGTCGCGACCTGTGGTCGCGGTGACCTGGTCGCGTTGCTCTCTGGAGCAACTCCACCGCCTTCATCGCGAGCACTCATCGCGGTACCCTGGTCGCGCTGGTGGTCGCGATGCTCACTGCCAAGATTTTCACTTTTTCATCGCGAGCCAGTCATCGCGATCTGTGGTCGCGGTGACTAGTCGCGGTGCTTACTGCCAAGAATCACCATTCTTCATCGCGAGCAGCTCATCGCGATCTGTGGTCGCAATGGCCAGGTCTCGATACTCACTGTCTCAGTTTTTCACTCTCTCTTCATGCATCGTTTTCGACCGTTCAATTTGGTCCACCTGAAAACCATAAAAAAATAAACATATATTTAATTACATTTACACCCCTCAATTCACAAAATTTATATTCACATATTCAAAATTAATTTCCTCGAAATTTGGGATGTTACACTTTTAATTTTTAGTTTGTTCTTGTTGATTCTTGAGTAGATTAACTACTTTTACATCTTTATCCACTAATGATCTTAAAAGGCAATCAGATTATATTTATATATATATATATATTTTTTCTTTTAAAAAAAAAGATTATATATTTTTTTGTTAATAACCAAATCATAAATTGTTGTTTATAGTAAAAGCTTGTATGTATAATTAAACCTTGTTTGAGATAGCAATGATATTCATATACTTTTTGTTTTTCACTTTTTTGAAATCATGGAATTCATATACATGATCGCAACTATTAGTTAGATTTGAAAAATCAAAGATAAAATTGAAAGTGTTTGATAGAAAATCAAATGTGTTCGATGAAAGTCCTAAGAAAAGAAAATCACTTTTGTTAAGAACACCATTAATGGAAGAAAGAGAGCTCTCAATTTTATTTTCAAAAAACTTAATTAATGAATACAATGAAGTCTTAATATATACTACACGAATCAACCTTCTTCTTCCCTTAACAACTTCAATACAAGTTGTATTTTCTTAACATAAAATAATTATCTAACAACCTTAACTAACTTGTGATAGCCAAATGCCAGCTTATTAATCAATTCCAGAGCTGTGCATACATTTCATGTGCTTATCTTCAATCGTTTGATCACAATGTTTGATAATCAGACCATGATGAGATGTATTGCACAACATACCATGAGGTGGCAGTACTGAATTGTTAACTCCAGCTTGCTCAATTACTGAAGCAACCGTTGCTTCTCATTCACATACAGCTCCTTTCCATGCATTCCATGCACATTACTCATTACATCCCCCACCAAACTGAACTGGGGAGAGTCAACCAAGTGAAGTTTGGAGCATAGGAACCGAAATCTATCACAAGTACGACCTTTAGTGAACACATCAGCAACTTGACATTCAGTAGGGATATAGTGAGGTTCAATCACTCCACTCACTACCTTTTCACGAATAAAATGTGTGTCAATATCAATATGTTTGGTACGGCTGTGAAAGACAGGATTTTGTGCCAAGGAATTGGCACCAATGTTGTCACACCAAACCACAACACAAGAGGAAACAGGCAAGCCAAGCCTCTGAACCAAGGATTGCAACCAAATAATATTAGTGGTGAGCTGAGCCATAGCCCTCTATTTTTCTTTGGTACTAGACCAAGCAACCACCTTTTGCTTCCTTGACCCCAGCTAACCAAGTTTCCAGCAAAGAAGATGCAGCTGCCACTTGTAGAACGGCGATCATCAACACTACTCGCCCAATTCGCATCAGTATAAGCTTCAATTTTTAGAGGAAAAGAGGCTACACATAGTCTAAAATATAGACCCGTATAAAGAATACTTTTGATGTATCTCAACACTCTTTTGTATGCTGACCAATGTAGGGTTGTTGGAGTTTGAAAAAACTAACTTAATATATTCATAATGTAAGAAATATTCGGCCTAGTATTAGCAAGATACTTCAGTGCTCCAATGGTACTTCGATAGACAAAAGGATCATTGACAGGCTCTCCTGCATGCAAGGACAACTTGGTGCTAGAGCACACTGGTGTAGGACAAGGTTTTCAATCAAGCATACTTTTTTTCTTCATCAAGTCAATCATGTATTTGGTCTGAGTAAGATAGAGACCAGAATTGTCAATATAGGCCTCAAAACCTAAAAAATAGTTGACGGAACCAAGTGTCTTTAGAGTAAAGGTGTTATTCAGCTGCTGAATCAACTTATGCACAAGAGATGAACTATCACCTGTGATTAAAATGTCATCAACATACACAAGTAAATAAATAATATGATCACCTTAGTATTGAATGAATAAGAAGGAGTCTGAAATAGAATTGATGAAGCCCCAAAAGATCAAGGCAGACTTCAACTTATGGAACCACGACCGAGATTCTTGTTTGAGGCCATACAAGGCCTTGTTAAGATGGCAGACATGGGAAGAAAATTGAGGACTTTAAAAGCCTTCGGGTTGTGCCATGAACACCCTCTCTTGCAAGTCACCATTTAAGAATGCATTGTTGATACCTATTTGTTGGATATTCCAATTCTTGGTCACATCAATTGAGAATATAATGCGAATAGTAGTAGCCTTTACAACAGGACTAAACGTATCAAAAAAATCTATCCCAGCTGTTTGGCTAAATCCCTTAGCTACCAAGCGTGCTTTATACTTGAGAATAGATCTATCGAGCTTGTATTTGATGCAAAAAATCCATTTACACCCAACTAAGTTCATGGCTGAAGTCTGAGGAACCAAAGTCCATGTCTAATTTTGCTGTAAAGCATGATATTCCTCTTGCATTGCTTTAAACCAATGGGATCTTTCATAGCATCATTTGCTGACTTGGGTTTTGTAGAAAGAGGAGATTCTGAAAGATATACTGCATGCTTTGCATAAGGTTTAATAGCACCACTTTTAGTCCTAGTAATCATAGGATGTTGATTCACAGTGGCAGATGCAGGGAGAGATTGCAGATGTGATGAAGCTGCAGGCTGGATTCGATGGATTTACTGTTCTGTAGTAGAGCTAGGAAGTAACTCAGTGGGTCTAAGATCAATGACAATATTTGATGGAGATAAAGGTTGAGCTGACTGAGAAGGAACTGCATGAGAGATGCCTTAAGCCAATGTGGAAAAAGAAAAACTTGCGGAATAAGGCATTGTTTCTGTCTTTGGTGAATTGCAAAAAATGGACTGATAAGGGAAGTCATGCTCATTGAACTCCACATGTCTTGTAACATTCCTGATTTCAAATAAATATGAAAAGTATGGTGGAATTAATTTTGAGTATGAAAATATTATATTTATGATTTGAGGGGTGTAAAATATAATTGAACTCCACTGTGTGTGATTTTGCAGATGTGTTTCCAGAGGAGCTTCCTAGTTTGCCACCTCAGAGAGAAGTGGAGTTTGTGATTGACGTGGTACCAGGTACGTCTCCAGTATTAATAGCTCCTTACAGAATGGCACCAGCAGAGTTGAAGGAACTGAAAATACAGTTACAGAAATTGCTGGATATGGGCTTCATCAGACCCAGTGTATCCCCGTGGGGAGGTCCAGTACTGTTTGTGAAAAAGAAGGTCACTGAGATTATGTATCGATTATAGGCAACTGAATAAACTCACAATTAAGAATAAATATATGTTACCTAGAATTGATGATTTGTTTGACCAGCTGAGAGGAGCCTGTGTCTTCTCAAAGATAGATCTCAGATCGGGGTATTATCAGTTGAGAATAAAATATTATGATACTTCGAAAACTACATTCAGTACCAGGTATGGACATTATGAATTTGTAGTAATGCCATTTGGGCTGACAAATGCACCTGCAGCCTTTATGGACCTGATGAACCAGATATTCCGACCATACTTGGATCAGTTTGTGGTAGTATTTATTAATGATATCCTGGTATACTAACAGACAGCAGAGGATTATGACAGGCACCTCAGAGTAGTATAGCAGATTCTGAGGGAGAAACAACTGTATGGTAAATTGAGTAAATGTAAGTTCTGGTTGGCCGAGATTGCATTTCTAGGCCATATTGTTTCAGCAGAAGGTATTAAGGCAGATCCTAGAAAGATTGAAGCAATAGTGGAATGGAAGCCTCCCAGAAATATTGCAGAAGTTAGAAGTTTCTTAGACTTGGCAGGTTATTATCGACGGTTTGTGAAGGGGTTCCCATCCATAGCAAGTCCGTTGACCAAGCTACTGCATAAAAATGTCAGATTTGACTGGACTGACAGATGCCAGGCAGCTTTTGCCAGATTGAAGATGATGCTAGTTGAGGCTCCAATCCTGATTCAGCCTGTTTCAGGTAAAGATTTTATGATCTATAGTGATGCCTCACACCAGGGTTTAAGTTATGTATTGATGCAGGAAGGCAAAGTGGTTGCATATGCGTCCAGGCAGTTGAAAACTCATGAACAGAATTATCCGATACATGATCTGGAACTTGCGGCCATTGTATTTGCCTTAAAAATATGGAGGCATTACTTGTATGGTGAGAAGTGCTAGATATACACAGATCACAAAAAACCTGAAATATCTGCCTACTCAGAGAGAGCTTAATCTGAGACAGAGACAATGGATGGAGTTGATTAAAGACTATGATTGTGTGATTGACTACCATTCAGGAAAGGTAAATGTAGTAGCAGATACTCTGAGTAGAAAAGCACTATTTGCTCTGAAGGCTATGAATGTGCAACTATAGCTGAATTCATATAATGCATTAGTAGCTGAATTGAGATGCAGACCAAGTTTGATTCAGCATATTGCAGAAAAACAGAAGCAGGATGATAGAATCCAGATGATATGTGCACAGATTTCAGAAGGAAAGCATCCGGACTTCACAATAAAAAATGCTGGTATTGTGTGTTTCAGAGACAGGATTTGCATTCCAGATGATGAAGAATTGAGAAAGATGATCCTGACAGAGGCACACAGTAATTCGTATTCGATGCCCCCAGGCAGCACAAAGATGTACAGAGATTTGAAGACTCAGTATTGGTGGTCTGGGATGAAGAAATATGTGGTGGATTCTGTGAATAAGTGCATGACATGCCAGCGGGTGAAAGCTGAACACCAGGTTCTATCAGGATTATTGCAACCAATTTCAATACCTGAATGGAAATGGGATCGCATCACGATGGACTTTGTCACAGGATTGCCACTCACCCAGAATAAACATGATGCAATATGGGTTATAGTGGACCGACTAACGAGGTCAGCACATTTTCTACCTGTCAAAACTGAGTATTCACTGGATCGACTGGCAGTATTGTACATAAAAGAAATAGTCATATTGCATGGAGTGCCTGCATCTATAATATCAAATCGAGACTCGAGGTTTACATCCAGATTCTGGAAGAAGTTTCAAGAAGCTTTGGGTACTCAATTGAGTTTCTGTACAGACGGACAATCAGAAAGGGTAATTCAGGTGCTAGAAGACATGCTCAGGAGTTGTGTAATTGAGTTTGAAGGGAGTTGGGCGGATCACCTTCCATTGATTGAGTTTGTATACAATAACAATTATCAATCGAGCATAGCTATGGCACCATATGAAGCACTGTATGGAAGGAAATGCAAGACACCTGTATGCTGGACAGAATTGGGTAAAGATAGGTTAGTAGGCCCAGATTTGATCAGACAAACTGAGGAGAAGGTGAAGATTATCAAGGAAAGACTGAAAGTTGCATCTAACCGATAGAAATCATATGCAAACCTGAAAAGAAAAGAGATAAAATATGAAGTCGGCGAAAAAGTTTTCCTGAAAGTATCTCCATGGAAGAAAGTACTCAGATTTGGCAGAAAAGGAAAGTTAAGTCCTAGATTTATTGGCCCATACAAAATCATTGAACGTGTGGGACCAGTAACCTATAGACTTGCCTTACCTCCAGAATTAGAAAAGATTCATAATGTGTTCCATGTATCGATGCTGAGGAGATACATATCTGATCCTTCCCATAGAGTTCAAGCTGAAAGTATTGAAATCCGACCAGACCTGACATACGAGAAGGAACCAGTGCAAATTCTTGATTGGGAGATTAAAGAACTACGAAACAAAATAGTTTCACTGGTAAACATCCTCTAGAGGAATCACAACATAGAGAAGGCTACCTGAGAAAGTGAGGAAATAATGAGACAACAGTATCCATAACTGTTCAACTGAGGTAAATTTCAAGGACGAAATTTCTTAAGAGGGGAAGAATTGTAACATCCTTGATTTCAAATAAATATGACAAGTATGGTGGAATTAATTTTGAGTATGAAAATATTATATTTATTATTTGAGGGGTGTAAAATATAATTAAATGTATATTTTTAAGGTTTTCAGGTAGACCAAATGGAACGGTCCGGAAAGAATGCATGAAAGAGAAGGAAAAGTTGGCAGTAAGTATCGTGACCAGGGATCGCGCTGACTAGCTCGCGATAAAAATGTTGAATTTGGGCAGTGAGCAACGCGACCAGGCACTGCGATGGTTGGTCGCGATGAAAGTGGTGAAATCACTCCAGTGAGCAACGCGACCAGGTAGCGCAACCACAGGTGGCAATGACCAAAATTTTATAAAAAAAAAAAAAATGAGGCGGTGAAGCTTCACAAAGAAGCAAAACCAGAAAAGAGAAAGAGAGACCGAGAGAAAAAGAGAGAAAGAAAGAAAAAGAAAGAAAAGATGGAGAAAGGAAGGGAGAGAAAGAGAAAGAAGAAGAAGAAGAAGAAAAGGAAAGACAAAGGAAAAGAGAAGGAGAAAGGAAAATAGGAGAAAAGAGAGAAAAGAGAAAGGGAAAAAGAAAATCTAGAAAAGAAATAGTCGGAAAGAAAACGGTATCCAGGTTAGTGTACACACCATTTCGAAAAACTCTGTGATTTTATTTTTGTATTTTGATTCGAAACTGAATTTCTTGATTTGAGTTAGTTCGTTTTCAATTACTAACGATTATATTTAAATGAGCTATTTGAGAAAAATTGTTTGAACTATGAATATTGTTTGAAAATACTATTGCTGAATTAGATATATGTTTTGGAAATAAAATGCTTTACTATAAATTTTGTGATTTGTAAAACTGTATTGAAACGGTCCTAGGATACTTGGACATATATACGGATATAGGAGGTTGGTATTCCAGCTGGGTTCACTTAGCAGTACTGCACCGTTATTGATATTGATGTTGATATTACGTACCTCCCCAAGGATTCGTCCTGGGGTAGGAAGACACGTACCTTCCTAAGGATTCGTCCTGGGATAGGAAGATATGTACCTTTCTAGGTTCCGAACACTCGGTCATAAGGTAGGGAGTTATATGTACCACCCCTGGATAGTACGAGCCCCAAGAGCCGGTCCTCGGGTTGGGAGTTACGTTCGACAGACAGCCACTGAACGACCCATATTCTAGTCCTGATTTATGTCAAGTATACCAAATGACCAAAATTGAGAATGAATTGAATAAAATGATTAGAAAAGAATTGAAAACTAAATTTCGTATGAGTTATTGATTGAATTTAGACGATTTTATTAAACTGATTTCAAATGATTTATTCCAGTGATTGAATTGAATTTTATAATGTTGTTATACGTTAGCATTATAATATTTTTACTATGAAATGATTTTATAATTTTGATAATTGAGTTTAGTGTACACCCACTAAATTATATGCTTAGCGCGTTGGTTTTTATCACGCATAGGTAACAGAGATACCGAGGAAGGAAAATACTGAATAGGTACTAGCTGTAGAGGAGAGTTCAGAGTCACATTTCTGTGGTAGTTGTATAATTCTGTGTATTATATTTAGTACGCATGCATATACAGAAATTTGTAATCGTGTTATATATATTGATGTTTTGTAAATAATTGTTTTATGATTTATGTTTTTCATTTTCAAAGGATTGTAAATAGTGAATTATGAACTGTTTTATTTAAAACTGTTTGGAAGTCGCACTAAACGGCAGAGTGCGCATTGGTTTGAGAATTTGATTTTGAAGTGTTGATTATTATACTGTTTGAGTTTTTATTTGAAACAGAATTTTTGGAAAAGCAGAAAAACAGAGAAAACTCTGCCGAAATTTTTAAACTGATTTTGATGGGCTCACTAGAAATGATTTTAAATTATAAATTATTTGGTTTTCAGATTATAAACAGAGTTAAGAAAAGTTTTAAAAACCCGGTAACGCTCCCTGGGTCGATCCAGACGGGTCGGGTCAGGGGGTGTTACATGTCTTGAGATAAAAACCTTGCCCGAAGGCATTTGTATCCTTTGTGACAAGAGATGTACCATATAAACACACATTTCTTGGTATGGAAATTAAGCTTGTAAGAAGAGTAGTACCTCATGTAAGGAAAGCAAGCACACCCAAAAGTTTTCAAAAACATATAGTTTGGTTTTCTTGAGTATAGCTTCTCAAAAGAGGTCTGAAACTTCAACAAAAAAGTAGGAAGATTGTTGATGATAAAAACAATCGTGGAGAATGCTTCATACCAATAAGAGAGTGGCATCTTAGAGTGAGCTAGTATGGTTAAACCCATTTCAACTATGTGCCTATGCTTCCTTTCAACTACCCCATTTTGTTGATGTGTGTAGAGGCATGAGAACCTAACTTGAACACCTTGTTGTGTGAGATAATGAAAAAATGGCATAAACTCTCCTCCCATGTTAGATTGTAAATACTTTATTCTTCTCTCAAATTGCAACTCAACTTGCTTTTGAAAACCTTTGAAAACTTGTAAAGCATCTGACTTTAATTTTAATGGAAATAGCCAATTAAATCATGTAAAAACATCTACAAAGGTAATGTAATACATATACCCTTCACTAGATAGCATATGAGAAGGTCCCCAAAGATCACTATATAACAATTCTAAGGGTGCATGCACTGTGATTTCAGATTTTGCAAATGGTAGTTTGTGCATGTTCCCTAACTTGCATGAGTCACAAAAGTCTAAAGTAGAAATGTTACAACTAAAATACATAGAATTCAGAACTTTCTTCAGTATGAGAGGGGTAAGATGCCCAAGTTTTGCATATCACATAGCTGAATTCATCTTAGCAGTATAAGATGCATTATACACAGAACAAGACCTCTGATTTCCATCAGTTACTGGTGAGCTACATCTCAAAGCATCATTAACAGATTGAGTTATGAGATTACATGCATTATTTGTATGATTGTAAAGAGTTTTATTTACAACACAAGCTGATTTAGTCAACAACCCAGCTCGAGCACCATCAGCTACCAATTCCAGCTGATACAAACCATCATTAACCGAACCTAGAAGTAGAACATTCTTGGCTCTCCGATCCTTAATGACAACATTAGTAGTAGAAAACTCAGCAATGGCATCATTATCCTTAGTAAAACGAGAAATACTCAACAAATTCTTGGTTATAGAGGGCACATGCAACACATTTTTCAAGTGTAGAGACTGTGTCAGATTGTAATGTGACTTAACAATAGATTCTCCAATATTAGAAATATATAGTTGATCACCATTTCCAACAACAAGCTTGTCCTTATCTCGATATTCAAAGTGCAACCCAAGCTTGTTCAGGTTGGTAGTTATGTGATTTGTGGCACCACTATCCACATACCACGTAGCATCATTAACAGACTTAGGGGGAAGCAAAATATGCTAAAGAAATCTGATGATTCCCTTGTGCTGATTGACCTGGATTTGCATTATTAAGATTTTGTTGATGTCCAGCATTATCAGCTAACTATTGTTAAGCAACATGAGCTTGATTTTGAGGTGCTGGACCTTGAAACTCTTGATCAAATTTCTTGTAACACTTGAGGGATCCATGGCTAGGCTTAGCACACAATTGACGATAAATACGTTGTCTAGTTTTGTTACCATACCTACCTCGTCCTCTATTACCTCCTGAGTTTCCTTGAGCATTGTTCTTACCACCATTTGTAACATCCCTAATTTCAATAAATACGAAAAAAATATGGTTGAATGAATTTTGAATATGTAAATATGATATTTATGATTTGAGGAGTGGAAAATGTAATTAAACAATGCACGGTCGAATTTGAACGGTCGAAAAACAATACACGAAGAAAAGGGTGAAAAACTAGGCAGTGAGTACCGCGACCAGGAATCGCGATGAGCTGCTCGCGGTGAAAATGATAATTTTAGGCAGTGAGCACCGCGACCAGTCACCGCGACTAAGGATCGCGATGAGCAGCTCGCGGTGAAAATGTTGATTTTGGGCAGTGAGCAACGCGACCAACATCGCGATCAGACATCGCGATGGTTGATCGCGATGAAAGCGGTGAAATCACTCTAGTGAGCAATGCGACCAAGTGTGGTCGCGAGGAGCGGTCGCGATGACTAAATTTTTATAAATAAAAAATAAGAGGCAGTGGAAGCTTCATAAGGAAACAAACCAGAAAATAGAGAGAGAACGAGAAAGAAAGAAAGAAAGAAAGAAAGAAAAAAAGAAAGAAAAAGAGAGAGAAAAGAAGAAGAAGAAGAGAAGAGGAAGAAGAGAAAAGGAAGAAGAGAAGAAGAAGAAGAAGAGAAGAGGAAGAAGAAGAAAGGAAGAAAGAGAAAAGGGAAAAAGAAAAAGGAGGAAAGTATAAAGGAAATCGAGGAAAGAAATAGTCAAAAAAACGGTATTCAGGTTGGTGTACACTCTTTTTCAAAAAAAACTCTGTGATTTTATTTTCGTGTTTTAATTCGTAACTGAAATTCTTGATTTGAGTTAGTTCGCTTTTCGATTAATAACGATTATATTCGAATAAATTAATTGAGAATATTGTTTGAATTATGAATATTGTTTTGAAAATATTATTTCTGAATTTCGAATATTATTTTGGGTATATGCTTTGGAAATGAAATGTTTTAATATAAAGTTTGTGATTTGTGAACCTGTATTGAAACGACCCTAGGATACTTGAACATAGAAAATGGATATAAGAGGTTGGTATACCAGCTGTGTTATTTCAGCAGTACTGCACTGATATTGATCTTGATGTTGATATTATGTACCTTCCTAAGGATTCGTCCTGGGGTGGGGAGTTATA
Source organism: Xanthoceras sorbifolium (assembly GCA_003430845.1). Taxonomy (NCBI): domain Eukaryota; kingdom Viridiplantae; phylum Streptophyta; class Magnoliopsida; order Sapindales; family Sapindaceae; genus Xanthoceras; species Xanthoceras sorbifolium. Next base: position 3,212,988 of record CM010616.1, read on the forward strand.
TACCTTCCTAAGGATTCGTCCTGGGGTGGGGAGTTATATACCTTCCTAAGGATTCGTCCTGGGATAGGGAGTATGTACCTCCTTGAGGATACCGAGTACCGGGTCCCAGGGTAGGGAGTTATATGTACCACCCTTGGATTAGACGGGCCCCAAGTGCTCGGTCCTAGGGTTGGGAGTTATGCTCGACTGACAACCATTGAGAGGTCGAACGACCCATATTCCAGTCCTGAAATATGTCGAGTATACTAAAGGGCCAGGATTAAAATGAAATTGGATAAACTGTTTATAAACGAATTTAGAAAATTGATATTGTATAGTTTAATTTACTAATTGAGTTAAATAGTGATTTGTTTTTATAATATATCATGTTTACACTTTATATTGAAATTTATTATAATATATTGATAAATGAGTTTAGTGTACACCCAATAAGCGATATGCTTAGCGCGTTGGTTTTTTTTTTTTATCACGCGTAGGTAACAGGGATACCGAGGGAGAAAAATAGTAGAGAGGAGATAGCTGCAGATTGAAGAATTCAAAGTCACTACATCTTTGGGTAGTTATATATTTTTATATATTATATTCATCTACGCATGCATATACAGAAATTTATAAAAGTGTGATATACTGGTTTTGTAAATAATTGTTTTATGGTTTATGTTTTCTTTCAAAGTTTGTAAATATTGATTATATATGTTTTATTTGAAAATGTTTGGAAAGTCGCACTATACGGCAGAGTGCGCACATGTTTGAAAGTATGATTTTGAAGTGTTGAAATTATATTGTTTGAATTTTTGTGGAAAACAGGAATTTTTGGAAAATCAGAAAAATAGAGGAAACTCTGGAAAAAATTTTCGAAACAGTTTTTGAATGGGATCACTAGAAAGGATTTTAAAATTATAATCTATTTGGTTTTCAATGGCTTTTCCAATTATATAGTGAGTTAAGTCAAGTTTTGAAACAGGTAAGGCTCCCTGGGTCGATCCACTCGAGTCGGGTCAGGGGGTGTTACACCATTGTTGCTAGGATAATGAGCAGATCCTCTAGTAATAATAATCTGATTGTGAGAATTAAGTTGCTCATGCATTTGCAAAAGGAATTGAGCATCTTCTAAAGGCATAGTTCGTTGTTGAGAAGAAACTAACACAACAATAGGGTCGTATTCATAACCTACTCCACTCGTCAAACTCAAAATAAGATCTCTCTCTTACACATCTTCTCCTACTACCATTAGCTCATCGCCTATCTCCTTGATTTTTAGAACAAAATCATTTATAGAGCTAGATCCTTTCTTGATGGTCTGTAATTGCTGTTTAAGAGAAAGAATTCTAGCCATAGAGTGTTTAGAGTAAATATTCTCAAGTGTACTCCAGAATTCAAAAGAGGTTTTACAACGAGTTACCTGACCAATAACCTTGGAACTGATAGTGGAAAGCAGCCAACACAAAAGCACCTTGTCAGATTTCTTCCAGGAAGCATACTGATCATTGATGCGTTGTTCAACAACAGCTTGTCCAAAACTATTTATAGTTTGTACTTCAACAAACTGAGGAGGAGCTTTCTTCAAAGGATCAATGAAACCCTCCAGATCCAACGCTGATATAGCTGGAAGAACTTGAGTTTTTCAGTGAACATAGTTAGTCTGATCAAGCTTGATACCTATATTAAAGTGGAGTGTCTTAGCAAGATAAGCAAAGTCCATGCTTGAGGAGGTGAAATCTGAGACTTCTCTAGTCCTTGTAGAAACTAAATCGACTGAGTTTGAAGTTGCCATTGACGCTAGTCAGTGGCTCTGATACCATGAAAAATCAAAGATAAAACTGAAAGTGTTTGATAGAAAATCAAATGTGTTCGATGAAAGTCCCAAGAGAAGAAAATCACTTTTGTTGAGAACATCACGAATGGAAGAAAGAGAGCTCTCAATTTTATTATCAGAAAACTTAATTAATGAATACAATGAAGTCTCAATATATATTACACGAATCAGCCTTCTTCTTCCCTTAACAACTTCAATGCAAGTTGTATTTTCTTAATAAAAAATAACTAACTATATATCTAACAACCTTAACCAATTTGTGACAGCCAAATGCCAGCTCATTAATCAACTCTAGAGCTATGCATACACTTCACGTGCTTTTCTTCAATCGTTTGATCACAATACTTATTGATCAAACCATGATGAGATGTATTGCACAACATGCCATGAGGTGGCAGTACTGAATTGTTAACTCCAGCTTGCTCAGCTACTGATGCAACCGCTGCTCCTCGTTCACTTGGAACATTATCCACTTACAGCTCCTTTCCATGCATTCCATGCACATTACTCTTTACAAGATTTAGATAGCTAGATGAGGTTTATGGTATGTATGTATTATCTGTATGAAGTCAATTACTTAACATTAATGCGAAAATGATATGGTGGAATTTGAATTATTTCTAAGCTTTCACAATCTTAATATGTATAAATTTATCATATATATAGACTTCTATCATCTATTAGTGTATCGATATACAATTAAAATTTTGTCTTGTTTTGTTATTGATCAAATACAACGTGCATATGACTTAAGGCATGTAAGATGCATATGATCCTGCCAAAACAAGGTAAAATTTTAATAGTGCATTGGTGCACTAAAAGCGACCCCTAAATATGTGTGTGATAATATATATATGTGTGTGATAATTCTCTAGTTGGACAGTTTTAAACTTTCTTTTTGAGGATATTAGTTTTATAACGTCCACAATGTTATGAAAAGTTCATCAACGTTATAAAACTAAGGTCCTAAAAAAAAAATTTAGGATCATCCTGACTATAGAAGGAGTCACTTTTAGCGCACTAGTACATTCATTCACTATTAAAATTTTATCTTGTTTGGTATGGTCATATGCAACTCACACACTCACATCAATGCACTTTAGAAGTTTTTTTGTATATGTGTGTGTGTGCACGCGCGTGCTACATGTGACTACGCCAAAATAAGATAAATTTTTAATGGTGCATCAATGCACTGTAGAATGTTCCTAAAAAAGGCCGTTTTTACCTCCATTTTTGTAGTTTTGTATTTTTTTAGGCAGCTTTTATTTGGAATTTCAATTTTTTGGCAATTTCTTGTTTTAGTTTAATTCGATTAGGAAATCTGTTTTAGAATTTTAGTTACTTTAGGATTTTCGAATCCTTATGGAAAGAGAATTTGTTTTCTTATTTAAGTTATGATCCGGTTATTCCATTGAAATCTTTGATTTGATTAATAAAAAAAAATTCCTTCATAACACCTTCGTCATGGATTCAACTTTACTATTCGCTTTCACTTCGTCAACTATTATTATTATTATTTAAAATTGATAATAGTTGGATTAGGGGTCTGCCGAGACTAGGGATAACTATAGTATTGTCATATCCATACATATATCTAAACCCACATTCATTTTAATATCCATACCTGCACGAAATTATGCAAGTATTAACTACATCCATACGTGCCCGCATATCTGTGAAATTATAAAAAATAATAATAAGCAATTTTAAACCTTATTCATTACATGACAATACAAACTTATGAAAAATTTGATTGACATTCAAGTAATCTTTCAAGTTTAAAAAAAATAACAAAATATAATCTAAAATTCCACCATAAAAATAAAAATGAAATTCAAATAAATCTTCACTTCACCGTAATACAAATTAAAATCCACATTATCTAAAAAACCTTCAAGTTCACCAAAAATAAAACCATGAAAGATAGACTTAGTGAAGAATTATTTTAGGTTAGCTTATTAATTAACTCAAAAATTGTTAGTGCAATTTTGTTTCTTACAAAATATATCATTATATTTATTTTTAATGAATACTCAGGCAGGGTATAAATATGATAGTAATATCCATACCCTACCCATTCCTGCACGGATATAAGTTTTGACATCTATACCCGTCTGCATACCCGAATAGTAGTATTTAAATCGGCCCATGGTTGGCGGGTACCGCAGATATCCGCATCCACAGGTAGAATTGTCAACCCTAGTCGGCACTTAGCGAAATAACCACTACAAGATCAAACCGAAAAGTAATTCCAAAACTATGGGGAAGGGGTCTTTCTATACATTATTTATTTATTAATAACTGTAGGATTCAAATCTCTATCACAAGGACGGGGGCGAAGCCAGAAAATTAAATTATGGTCACAGTAATAAAATAGAATATTTAGGAGAAATTATATATGAGTTAATTGCATCGAGCTCCTCTAAGGTTTTACAACTACAAACGAAGTCAACTTTATCGTTTATTGATAAATATCTCTCATGCCCTTAGTAAAATTTTGTCAAATATAATAGTTAATCATGGGAGATTTTTGTTAACAAATCTAAAAGTTGACTAATAAATCTAAAAATTGACTCTGTTTGTAATTAAGTAAACCTCAGAGGAAGTAAGTATTATTTACTCATATATATATATATATATATATATATATATATATATATATATATTAAAATATCTTTGACAGTAATTTTTTTTTTTTTTTTTGAGCCCCTTAAATTTATCTCTACAAGTAAGTGAAAAATGAAGCATATTAACCACTTATGAATGGATATGCTACAGGTGAGATTATTTGTGACAAAGCACTTATTGTCTTATTGGGAGAAAAATACAGGTTGCCTCTCAAGTCGAAGAAAATTGTTCTAATGGTACTCTTTTTTTTTAGTCATGATTAAACACAGGAGATTTTCACTTTCCGACATTGTTTTTTTTCCTTTTTTTAAAAAAAAATATATAAGAAAATATCACATGCAGAATATGTATTTAAAATACGCGTTCAAATCACGGTCTAGTCATCCTATTAAGATGAGTCAACTAAAAAAAATAAAAACCGAATATAGATCTTATCCAATACAATTTTGGCCGAAAACTGAATAGATCTTACCCGTGCCCACACCTAAGCACATGTAATGCAATCTCATCACTTGTTTAAAGTGCATTAATTAAAATTGGACTGAATTATTTGATATATAAGTGCTTTATGGAGAAAGTAAGTGTCTAAAACTCTATTATCCACTTGGTTTTTATTAAAATTAAAAGCAACCAACTTAATAAGACTAAAAACGTGTGATAACTGGTAACCCAATAATTTTAGAAAATATTACAATAATTAAAATATATATAAATAAAAAAAAAAGGAAAACATTATCATGATGTGTGAGGAAAGTCATCAAATCATAGGTGCATTTTATTTTATGATAGGTAAGTATAATAATTATTAACAATACATCTCATTTTAATTCAAATGGTATGTATTTCTTTTTTAAAAAATATGGTGGAGGTTTAAATTTTGGGATAATTGCAATGAAATACCCTGACGTTTGGCTATATTGCAATGAAATCGTGAGTTTAGCCTTAATTGCATGTTAGTACCCTTGGCCAAGTTGACCGGTATGTTGACTTTGACTTTTTTGGTAAAAAGACAAAATTGCCCCTGGTTTAAAAAAAAAAATTAAATAAAAATTTTAAAAAATTTTAAAAATTAAAAATTTAAAAAATGGATCTCCACCGTCCATCAAGATTGATGGACGGTGGAGATACATTTAAAATATAAAATAAAAATTTAAAACTAAATAATTAAAAAAAAATTAAAAAAATATTTTATATAAAAAAAAATTAGTGTTCTTGGTGGAGATCCAATCTGGATCTCCACCAAGAACATCAAGAACAAAAAAAAAAAAAAAAAAAAAATTGTTCAAACGCGAACCCAGCTGCTGGGTTCGAAGTCGAACCCAGAAACTGGGTTCGAAGGCGAAAACATTACAATAATTATCATGATGCGTGAGAAAAGTCGTCAAATCATAGGTGCATTTTATTTTATGACAGGTAAGTTTAATAATTATTAAAATCACATATCATTTTAATTTAAGTGGCATGCATCTCATTTTAATTCAAGTAGTGAAGGTCGAAGTGTTACTATAAATGTGAAATGATTTTTCTCCGTTATCATAAAAGTAGCTGGATATTTTATAGTTATGAGAGAATATATGCGGTCTGCACATGCGGATCAGATCGCTGGCCCACAAGCACAAAGCTTCGACTTAGGTTGATAGAATCTTAACTTCATCGGTGTCAATTAAAAAATATATATATAATAATATATAAGCTGTTTTCTATTGTTTCTTTTATGTAATTTTTGTTTGGAGGATAAATCTTGATTGACTCTAAACTTTGAATGATTATTATAATCATCTGCATTACTTTCCTCCTTAAATTGAATTCTGAAATTAGCTTTTATATTTGCTCAAAAACCTATGCCAAAAGAAGACATATCATACGGCCACCGTCCATGATTTATTATTTATTATTAGGGATAAATTCAAAACTAACCTTCTAAATATACAAAAGCCTATTTTTAACCATATTTTTTATTTTAATTGTTAGTAACCATGTTAAATTATAATCAAATCTCATTCATAGATTTCACTTCAAATGTTAGTAAGCTTCACGTTAAGTGTTAGTATGTTTCATATCAAATATTAACAGATTTCATGTCAAATATTAGCATATTTTACGTCTTAACAGATTTCACATTATATTTTAACATATTTCGCGTTAAACATTAGCAGGCTTTATGTTAACTTTAGTATGAAATCTTCTGAAAATTTAAAAAAAATTAAAGGTTTGAATTATTTAGGGGTACAGTATGTAATTATTCAATCACCAGGGCCGGTCCTGGCTTTTTAGTGGCTCGGGATTAGAACTTATAATGAAACCCTAGCTTGTTATACTTAGATAAACACTAACAGATACAAAATTTTACTAGGGCCGGCCCTAACCTGTTATACTTATATAAATTCTAAATGGGCCCTATTTTCTTTTATATATAATAAGGCTATATATATATATATTCATATTTGAACGTCTAAACCACTAACCAACTTACACACACACACACACACACACACACACACACACACACACACACATATATATATATATATGTCTTATATTAAAAAAAAAAAATTAGGCCTCTTTAGGCCTGGTGCCCTGGGCGATCGCCATCGGCATCCAGGCCCAAGGCCGGCCCTGTCAATCATTTTTAGGGTATTTATGTAAGTATAAATTCTAATTGATTGTGATATTAATCAGTGATTTGCCCTTCATACTTACACCATTAAGGTTGTGAGTTCGAGTCGTGTACCCCTCCTCGAATCCCAAATTAATTGTAATTTTTTTAAATAAAAAAAAAAAGAATACAAGAGAAAACCAAAAAAAAAATTGTTATAGAACATACCATTTCCCACTATTTCTTTTTTTTCTCTATATGCAATATTACCTCACAACCAATTTTTGAACAAGGTTATAATTATTGACAATGTTGGTTTCCCTCTTTCCACATTCCACACCTAGAACTAGAGATGTCAAAAACTCCCGTGGGCCTTTCCCATTTAGAGATTCAAACTGGTAATTCTTGAACAAGGTTATGATGATTGAAAACGTTAGTTTCTCTCTTTCCACATTCCACACCTAGACCTAGGGATGTTAAAAACTCCAGTGGGCCTTTCACATTTAGTGATTCAAACTGTTAATTCTTGAACAAGGTTATAATGATTGACAACGTTAGTTTCTCTCTTTCCACATTCCACACCTAGACCTAGGGATGTCAAAAACTCACCTAACATTACATAAAGTTAAGAGTACACCTAACACTCACCTAACATTTCCTAATAGTCAAATATACATTTAAGATTTACTAATACTCCCCCTCAAGTTGGAGAGTGAATATCATGAAGGCCCAACTTGTTACGTAAATTCACAAACTGATCCTTTCCTAAAGCCTTCGTAAATACATAAGCTAATTGTTTTATAATTTATATTTTGTAAATAATTGTTTTATGTTTTCTGTTTTCATTTTCAAAAGATTGTAAATATTGATTTTATATATATATATATTATTTGAATATGCTTGGAAAGTCACACTAAACGGCAGAGTGTGCATTTGATTGAAAAGATATTTGAAGTGTTGTTGTGATATTATTTGAGTTTTTATTTGAAACAGGTTTTGGAAAATCAGAAAAATAGAGGAAACTCTGCCGAAATTTTTGAAAATAAATTTGATGGGCTCACTAGAAAAGATTTTAAATTAGAAATTATTTGATTTTCAAATTATAAACAGAATTAAGAAAAGTTTTGAAAACCCGGTAACGCTCCCTAGGTCGATCCAGACGGGTCGGGTTAGGGGGTGTTACATGAGGGCTCCATGGTCAGGCTTAGCACACAATTGACAGTAAATACGTTGTCTAGTTTTGTTACCATACCTGCCTCGTCCTCTGTTACCTCCTAAGTTTCCTCGAGCATTGTTCTTACCACCATTGTTGCTAGCATAATGAGCAAATGCTCCAGCAATAACAATCTGATTGTGAGAATTAAGTTGCTCAATCCTTTGCCCATACATTTGCAAAAGGAATTGAGCATCTTCTAAAGGCATAGTTCGTTGTTGAGAAGAAACTAACACAACAATAGGGTCGTATTCATGACCTACTCCACTCATCAAAATCAAAATAAGATCTCTCTCTCACACATCTTCTCTTATTGCCATTAGCTCATCGCCTATCTCCTTGATTTTTAGAACAAAATCATTTATAGAGCTAGATCCTTTTTTGATGGTCTGTAACTGATGTCTAAGAAAAAGAATTCTAGCCATAGAGTGTTTAGAGTAAAGATTCTCAAGTGTACTCTAGAATTCAAGAGAGGTTTTACAACGAGTTACCTGACCAATAAACTTGGAACTGATCGTGGAAAGCAGCTAACACAAAAGTACCTTGTCATATTTCTTCTAGGAAGCATACTGATCATTGATGCGTTGTTCAACAACAGATTGTCCAGAACTATTTATAGTTTGTACTTCAACAAACTGAGGAGGAGCTTTCTTCAAAGGATCAATGAAACCCTCTAGATCTAACGTTGATATAGCTGGAAGAACTTGAGTTTTCCAGTGAACATAGTTAGTCTGATCAAGCTTGATACCTATATTAAAGTGGAGTGTCTTTAGCAAGATAAGCAAAGTCCATGCTTAAGGAGGTGAAATCTGAGACTTCTCTAATCCTTGTAGAACCTGAATCGACTGAGTTTGAAGCCACCATTGACGCTAGTCAGTGGCTCTGATACCATGAAATATCAAAGATAAAATTGAAAGTATTTGATAGAAAATCAAATGTGTTCAATGAAAGTCCCAAGAGAAGAAAATCACTTTTGTTGAGAACAACACGAATGGAAGAAAGAGAGCTCTCAATTTTATTATCAGAAAACTTAATTAATGAATACAATGAAGTCTCAATATATACTACACGAATCAGCCTTCTTCTTCCCTTAACAACTTCAATGCAAGTTGTATTTTCTTAACAAAAAATAACTAACTATATATCTAACAACCTTAACCAATTTGTGACAGCCAAATGCCAGTTCATTAATCAACTCCAGAGCTGTTGCATACACTTCCTGTGCTTCTTTTCAATCGTTTGATCACAATGCTTGATGATCAAACCATGATGAGATGTATTGCACAATATGCCATGAGGTGACAGTACTGAATTGTTAACTCCAGCTTGCTCAGCTACTGATGCAATCGCTGCTCCTCGTTCACTTGCAACATTATCCACTTACAGCTCCTTTCCATGCATTCCATGCACATTACTCTTTACAAGATTTAGATAGCTAGATGAGGTTTATGGTATGCATGTATTATCTATATGAAGTGAATTACTTACATTAATGTGAAAATGATATGGTGGAATTTGAATTATTTTCTAAGTTTTCACAATCTTAAGATGTATAAATTTATCATATATATATATATATATATATATATATATATATATATATATATATATATAAACTTCTATCATCTATTAGTGTATCGATACACAATTAAAATTTTGTCTTGTTTTGTTATTGATCAGATACAATGCGCATATGACTTAAGGCATATGAGATGCATATGATCCTGCCAAAACAAGGTAAAATTTTAATGGTGTATTGATGCACTAAAAGCGACCCCTATTTATGTGTGTGATATAATATATATATATATATATATATATATATATATATATATATTATAATTCTCTAGTTGGACGGTTCTAAACTTTCTTTTTTGAGGATATTAGTTTTATAACGTTCACAATGTTATGAAAAGTTCATTAACATTATGAAACTAAGGTCTTGAAAAAAAAAATTTAGGATTATCCTGACTATAGAAGGAGTCGCTTTTAATGCACTAGTACATTCATTCACCATTAAAATTTGATCTTGTTTGGTATGGTCACATGCAACTCACACACACACACATTAATGCACTTTAGAAGTTTTTTGTATATGTGTGTGTGTACACACACGTGCTGCATGTAACTATGCCAAAACAAGATAAATTTTTAATGGTGCATAAATGAATCAATGCACTGTAGAATGTTCCTAAAAAAGGCCGTTTTTACCTCCATTTTTGCAGTTTTGTATTTTTAGGCAGCTTTTACTTGGAATTTCAATTGTTTGGCAATTTCTTGTTTTAGTTTAATTCGATTAGGAAATCTGTTTTAGAATTTTAGTTACTTTAGGATTTTCGAATACTTATGGAAAGAGAATTTGTTTTCTTATTTAAGTTATGATCCGGTTATTCCATTGAAATCTTTGATTTGATTAATAAAAAAAAATTCCTTCATAACACCTTGGTCGTGAATTCAACTTTACTATTCGCTTTCACTTCGTCAACTATTATTATTATTATTTAAAATTGATAATAGTTGGATTAGGGGTCTGCCGAGACTAGGGATAACTATAGGTATTGTCATATCCATACATATATCTAAACCCACATTCATTTTAATATCCATACCTGCGCGAAATTATGCAAGTATTAACTACATCCATACGTGCCCGCATATCTGTGAAATTATAAAAAATAATAATAAGCAATTTTAAACCTTATTCATTACATGACAATACAAACTTATGAAAAATTTGATTGACATTCAAGTAATCTTTCAAGTTTAAAAAAAATAACAAAATATAATCTAAAATTCCACCATAAAAATAAAAATGAAATTCAAATAAATCTTCACTTCACCGTAATACAAATTAAAATCCACATTATCTAAAAAACCTTCAAGTTCACCAAAAATAAAACCATGAAAGATAGACTTAGTGAAGAATGATTTTAGGTTAGCTTATTAATTAACTCAAAAATTGTTAGTGCAATTTGTTTCTTAAAAAATATATCATTATATTTATTTTTAATGAATATTCAGGTAGGGTATAAATATGATAGTAGTATCCATACCCTACCCATTCCTGTACGGATATAAGTTTTGACATCCATACCCGTCTGCATACCTGAATAGTAGTATTTAAATTGGCCCATGGTTGGCGAGTACCGCAGATATCTGCATCCACGGGTAGAATTGTCATCCCTAGCCCGCACTTAGCGAAATAACCACTACAAGAACAAACCGAAAAGTAATTCCAAAACTATGGGGGAGGGGTCTCCCCATACATTATTTATTTATTAATAACTGTAGGATACAAACCTCTACCACAAAGACGGGGGCGAAGTCAGAAAATTAAATAATGGTCACACTAATAAAATAGAATATTTAGGAGGAATTATATATGAGCTAATTGCATCTAGCTCCTCTAAAATTTTACAACTACAAGCGGAGCCAACTTTATCGTTTATTGACAAATACCTCTCATGCCCTTAGTAAAATTTTATCAAATATAACAGTTGACTATGGGAGGTTTTTGTTAAAAAATCTAAAAGTTGACTAATACCCAGGGACGTAGCCCATGTAAGGGCTAAGGTGGGCTTAAGCCCACCCTGTTAAAATGAAAAAAAATGATAAATAAATATAATTTGCGCTGTTTCAAAAAAAAAATATATATATATATACACACACACACATCATTTGGGCCTGATAAAATTGAAAGGAAAAAACAAGTAAAAAGTCCAAAACTTAAAAAAATGAGAAGGCCCAATGGTATTTTAACCTTAAATTTATCCTAACCAATTTAACCTAATTACTTCTCATATCACAAATCTAAAATCACATCCTCTCTTCCTCATCAGACGCTACAGTAACCGGCAGCAGCTTTTTTTGTTTTCTCTTCTCCTCACAACTCACAAATCACCTTCACTTCCTTTGTTCACTTGTGTTCTTAGGACCACCATTCTTTTATCTCCATTTGTAAGTATTTTTTTTATTATTTATTAGTTCTTTTATTTTAATTATTTATATATTTCATTATTTATTTATTTTTTATATACTTCATTTTATTTAGTAATTTATTTATTATTGTTTGATTGTAGTTGTTGTTTGTTTATTTATTTTTACTATTGTGTTGTACATTAATATAATTTTATAACAGAATTTTTTTTTATACTAATTAATTGTTTATTATTTTTTTTAATTTTATTAGTTGTTAACTTAACTTTATTAGTATTTAATTTTGTGAGATTAGTTAGTTCTTTATTTAAATTAATACTAATTAAATATTTCTTCTTATTATACACATCTTTTATGGTTTAATAGTTTTTTTTAAGGTTAGTAGTTTTTTATGAACATAATTTTAGGAAATTAGGAATTTTTATGCTAAATAATTTTTTCCTATTCCATTAGAAATATTTAATTTTGTGAGATTAGTTAGTTGTTTATTTAAATTAATACTTATTAAATATTTCTTCTTATTATGCACATCTTTTATGGTTTAATGGTTTTTTTTTTAAGGTTAATAGTTTTGTATGAACATAATTTTAGGAAATTAGGGATTTTTATGCTAAATAATTTCTTCCTATTCCATTAGAAATATTTAATTTTGTGAGATTAGTTAGTTGTTTATTTAAATTAATACTAATTAAATATTTCTTCTTATTATGCACATCTTTTATAGTTTAATAGTTTTTTTTAAGGTTAGTAGTTTTGTATGAACATAATTTTGGGAAATTAGGGATTTTTATGCTAAATAATTTTTTCGTATTCCATTAGAAATTTAATAGTTTTGGTATATTATTATTTGTAATGTGATATTTTTTTTGAATTTTTTAAAATATATTTAATTATTTTTGTAGATCATAATGAAAAGAAAAAAATATCTTTCATTATTTCAATAAAAAAGATGATGGTCAATCATCAAGTAGGTCAAATGTTGTAAGTGATATGGATACTACAAGTCCAAAGTCTCCTTCCAAGACTAAAAGGTCTAAATTTGAGAACGACTATACTCTATCTCACACCGATACTCCTTATTTTGAACGTGATCCCGGAAAGCGTATTCCAATATGGAAATATCCTATTAATAAGCAAGATGAGGTTCGAAGAGTTTATATTGATATGGGACCATGTCAACTTATTTTTGACTATCCATTGTCGGAAAGTGGGAATCAAAATCGTCGGTTTCAACGTTCTTGGTTCACAAAATTTTCATGGCTTGAGTACTCCATAGAAAATGATCGTGCATATTGTTTTCCATGCTATCTTTTTTATAGTAGTACATCACAATATCGCACGTTCACTATTGAGGGTTTCAACAATTGGAAGAGAGTTAATTGTGGAGACAATTGTCCATTGAAAAAACATGAAGGAGGTGATGATCACCGTTCACTACACAATACGGCTATACAGCAATGGGCAAACTTGAAAGACCCATCTTTGCATATTGATAAAAGAATAAATAAACAATCTTCACAAGCAGTTATGCAGAATCGATTGCTTCTCAAGACTTCAATAGAAACTGTGAAGTGGTTAGCATTGCAAGGGTGTGTCTTTAGAGGTAATGATGAATCCATCAATTCTACTAATCGCGGAAACTTTATTGAATTGATAAAATTGCAGGCAAGAGTGAATAATGAGATTGCTGGAGTTGTCTTGGATAATGCTGCTCAAAATGCAAAGTATACATCACCAATGATTCAACATGAGTTACTGAAAATTCTTGCTGACTGTGTTCGGGATAAAATTCGGGAGGAAATTGGGGATGCTAAATTTTGTATTCTTATTGATGAATCAGTTGATAAATCTAATAAGGAACAAATGGCTATTATCTTGAGGTATGTCGATGTCGATGGGTTTGTTCGGGAACGGTTTTTTGAAATTGTGGGTTTGGGTGACACAAATGCCTCAACTTTAAAAAGAGAGATATGTATTGTACTTGATCGATATAATATCTTAACTGAAAATTTAAGAGGTCAAGGTTATGATGGTGCTAGCAACATGCGGGGTCAATGAAATGGATTACAAGCTTTGTTCCTTAAAGATTGTCCATATGCCTACTATATTCATTGTTTTGCTCACCGACTACAGTTAGCTTTAGTTGCAGTATCTAAAGAAGTGCGTGAGGTATGGCTTTTTTTCTCTAAGTTAAGTTCCGTTGTTAACTTTGTTGGTGCTTCTGCTAAGCGTCATTCTGAATTGAAATTAATTCGAGAAGATGAAATTATATATATGATAGCTTCAGCAGAACTTGAGAGTGGTACAGGGGCTAATCAAATTCGTTCTTTACAGCGAGCTGGACCTACTCGTTGGAGTTCACATTTTACTTCTGTTAGTAGGTTGATTGACATGTTTGGCTCAACTTGTACCCTTCTTGAAAAACTTTCAGATGTGGGGTTGAATGGTAATATACGTGGGGAGGCGCAAGGTGCATATAAAGATATGAGAAACTTTGACTTTGTGTTTATCTTGTTGCTATTGCATAGAGTTTTAGGAATCTCTGATGTACTTTGTCATGCACTGCAAATGAAATCTCAAGATATCTTAAATGCATTGAATTTGGTCTCAACTATAAAACTACTTCTTCAACAGCTCCGAGAGGATGAATGGGATGATTTTTTTGAAAGTGTGGTATCATTTTGTAAAAGACATGACATTGATATACCTAATATGGGTAAACGTTACATGGAAGGTACAAGGCGCTCTTGTCAACAGAGGAATAATATTACAGTGGAGCATTATTATCATTTTAATATATTTAATGCTGTAATTGATTTTCATTTGATGGAGTTGAACAACAGATTTACAGAGAAAACAGTGGAACTCCTTACTCTAGGCGAGGCTTTGAATCCTATTGATGGTTTCAAATCATTCAGTATAAATGCTATTTGTACTCTTGTTGAGAAATTCTATCCTCGGGATTTCACTGGAGATGACATAAACGCTTTGAAGAGACAATTGAGACATTATAAGTTAGATGTAATTTGTCAGCCACAATTTCAAAATATTGTTTCTATTTCTGAATTATGTCGTTTGTTAGTTCAAAGTAAAAGGTCACAACATTATTTCTTGATTGATAGATTGATTCGCTTGGTGCTGACTCTTCCTGTCTCCACAGCAACAACATAACGAGCATTTTCAGCAATGAAACTTATTAAGACATCAATTCGCAATAAAATGGAGCAAGAGTTTTTGGCAAATTCTATGGTTATTTATATTGAAAGAGAGATTGATGAGACTATTGATTCAGATTTTGTAATTGATAAGTTTGACATTTTAAAGAACCGTAAGATACGACTTAAGTAGTTTTTTATTGTATTTGCATTATATATTTATTTGATACTTTTTTTTTTATCTTTTTTTTAATTTACATATTGTGTCTACATAGTACATTTTAAGGAATATGGCTCACTATATATTACATTGTTACAGTTGATTACCTTAATATGAAACTAGTATGTATTTGTCTCAAGTGTCTCCAATTAAATTTATATTAGCCCACCCTGACTTCAAATCCTGGCTACGTCCCTGCTAATACCTACCTCCTCTGAGGTTTACTTAATTATAAATAGAGTCATTTTTTTTTTTTTGAGCCCCTTAAATTTATCTCTACCATATTAACCACTTATGAATGGGTATGCTAAAGGTGAGATTATTTGTATGTAAATATAGCTATTTTTTTTTTTTTTTTTTCTGTTTTCAAAGCAGTAGCTGGCCTAACCTTCTTCTAGAAGTGGGAAGTTAATGATCTGAGAATCATTATACGTCGGGAGAAGGACAACAAAGCACTTATTGTCTTATTGGGAGAAAAATACAGGTTGCCTCTCAAGTGGAAGAAAATTGTTCTACATGGTACTCTTTTTTTTTAAGTCATGATTAAACACAGGAGATTTTCACTTTCCGACATTGTTCCTTTTTTTTTTTTAAATATATAAGAAAATATCACATGCAAAGTATGTACTTAAAATACGTGTTCAAGTCACGATCGAATTATCCTATTAAAATGAGTCAACTAAAAAAAAATAAAAATCGAATATAGATCTTATCCAATACAGTTTTGGCCGAAAACTGAATAGATCTTACCCGTGCCTACACCTAAGCACATGTAATGCAATCTCATCACTTGTTCAAAGTGCATTAATTAAAATTGGACTGAATTATTTGATATATAAGTGCTTTATGGAGAAGTAAGAATCTAAAACTCTATTATCCACTTGGTTTTTATTAAAATTAAAAGCAACCAACATAATAAGACTAAAAACGTGTGACAACTGATAACCCAATAATTTTAGAAAATATTACAATAATTAAAATATACATATATATATATATATATAAGGAAAACATTATCATGATGTGTGAGGAAAGTCATCAAATCAAAGGTGTATTTTATTTTATGACAGGTAAGTTTAATAATTATTAGTTACACAACTCATTTTAATTCAAGTGGTATGTATCTCTTTTCTAAAAAGTGCGGTGGAGGTTGAACTCATTTTTAAAAAGTGTGATGGACTCTCGAAGCATTTCTTCAAAATTACAATAAAGAGTTAATATTATTATATTTTCATGCATTCAATAGTAAATTATACATCTTATTAAATTTTATCAATGGCGTCATAGATGCGGTCATGTGACTAACTTTCTAGATGCACCAATTAATTACCAAGTGAATCCGTACACATATTAAGCTCATTTTGTGTTTCTCTTCTGACAGCCGTTGTTAGCTAGCTATATTTAATTATTTATTGCTCCTTACTTGATACAGTACAAAAGCACTTTAGAAGAGAATATTTTCATACATGAAATGACTCATTTTCCATCTATCATCTACGTTCAAAGTATACAATATTTTCAAATATTTTCAAAAGTCAAGTCAAATGCCTGTTACAGGGTTGCATTGACTCTTTATAATAAATCTGTGTGATGGAAGGATTTTATATCTCACATCATTTTGAAAAATATGTCGGTCATTCTTTTGATCTTCTTTTTCTTTTTTTTTAACAAAATTCTTATGAAAAATAAATGTCAATTTAGAAGAGTTTCTCCTTTTTTTTTAGAAATATAACTTTTACAAGCAAAACTTTTAATAAAATATCTTGACCGTTTGGTTATCAATTAAAAATATTTTTTAAAATAATAAAGGATTACTAAAAAATAACACGATTTTAAGTTAAAAAGGTAATATAAAATCAACAAACTTTAATAGAGTTATGTTAAATAATTTAATATTATTTAAAAATTAAAAAAACATACTTGAAAAATTTTAAATTTTGAGCATCTTCAAGTAGAAGTAAAATAATTTTTTTAATCGCCCATATATTTTACTAGGGTGACAACCAAACTAAAAAAAAAAAATTGAAAATGATCTTTTGAAATTAAATAAACTATTTTGTCCAGTAGATAAATTATTCCAAACGTACACTAAATCAGAGAAGGCAAGAGTACTCTTTATCCCTGAAATAGTACGTATATGAGATGGTTTAGT
Source organism: Xanthoceras sorbifolium (assembly GCA_003430845.1). NCBI lineage: Eukaryota > Viridiplantae > Streptophyta > Magnoliopsida > Sapindales > Sapindaceae > Xanthoceras > Xanthoceras sorbifolium. The sequence goes on from CM010616.1 coordinate 3,230,704, forward strand.
CGGTAACATCTTTTGTTTTCTTATAAAATTTACACATCTTAAATAATCAGAGATTTCGACATCCTATGCCAAAAGAAGATATATCATACGGCCACCGTCCATGATTTATTATTTATTATTAGGGATAAATTTAAAACTAACCTTCTAAATATACAAAAGCCTATTTTTAACCATATTTTTTTATTTTAATTGTTTGTAACCATATTAAATTATAATCAAATCTCATTCATAGGTTTTACGTCAAATGTTAGCAGACTTCACGTTGAATGTTAGCATGTTTCACGTCAAATGTTAGCATGTTTTACGTCTTAACAGATTTCAAGTTACATTTTAACATATTTCGCGTTAAATATTAACAGGTTTCATGAATAAACAGGTAATTCTTGAACAAGGTTATGATAATTGACAATGTTGGTTTCTCTTTTTCCACATTCCACACCTAGAACTAGGGATGTTAAAAACTCTCGTGGGCCTTTCCCATTTAGTGATTCAAATTGTTAATTCTTGATGGTCAAACCATGATGAGATGTATTGCACAACATGCCATGAGGTGGCAGTACTGAATTGTTAACTCCAGCTTGCTCAGCTACTGATGCAAGCGCTGCTCCTCGTTCACTTGCAACATTATCCACTTACAGCTCATTTCCATGCATTCCATGCACATGACTCTTTACAAGATTTAGATAGCTAGATGAGGTTTATGGTATGCATGTATTATCTGTATGAAGTCAATTACTTACATTAATGTGAAAACGATATGGTGAAATTTGAATTATTTTCTAAGCTTTCACAATCTTAAGATGTATAAATTTATCATATATATAAATTTCTATCATCTATTAGTGTATCGATACACAATTAAAATTTTGTCTTATTTTGTTATTGATCAGATACAACGCGCATATGACTTAAGGCATATAAGATGTATATGATCCTGCCAAAACAATGTAAAATTTTAATGGTACATTGGTACACTAAAAGTGACCCCTATATATATATATATATATATATATATATATATATATATATATATATATATATGATAATTCTTTAGTTGGACGGTTCTAAACTTTCTTTTTGAGGATATTAGTTTTATAACGTCCACAATGTTATGAAAAGTTCATCAACATTATAAAACTAAGGCCCTGAAAAAAAAAATTTAGGATCATCCTGACTATAGAGAAGGAGTCACTTTTAGTGCATTAGTACATTCATTTACCATTAAAATTTTATCTTGTTTGGTATGGTCACATACAACTCACACACACACAACAATGCACTTTAGAAGTTTTTTGTATATGTGTGTGTGTGCACGCGCATGTTGCATGTGACTATGCCAAAATAAGATAAATTTTTAATAATGCTTGAATGCATCAATGCACTGTAGAATGTTCCTAAAAAAGGCCGTTTTTACCTCCATTTTTGTAGTTTTGTATTTTTAGGCAGCTTTTTTTTTGGAATTTTGATTTTTTGGTAATTTCTTGTCATAGTTTAATTCGATTAGGAAATCAGTTTTAGAATTTTAGTTACTTTAGGATTTTCGAATCCTTATGGAAAGAGAATTTGTTTTCTTATTTAAGTTATGATCCGGTTATTCCATTGAAATCTTTGATTTGATTAATAAAAAAAAATTCCTTCATAACACCTTCGTCATGGATTCAACTTTACTATTCACTTTCACTTCGTCAACTATTATTATTATTATTTAAAATTGATAATAGTTGGGTCAGGGGTCTGCCGAGACTAGGGATAACAATGGGTATTGTCATATCCATACACATATCTAAACCCACATTCATTTTAATATCCATACCCGTGCGAAATTATGCAAGTATTAACTACACCCATACGTGCCCGCATATCCGTGAAATTATAAAAAATAATAATAAGCAATTTTAAACCTTATTCATTACATGACAATACAAACTTATGAAAAATTTGATTAACATTCAAATAATCTTCCAAGTTTAAAAATAATAACAAAATAAAATCTAAAATTCCACCATAAAAATAAAAATGAAATTCAAATAAATCTTCACTTCACCGTAATACAAATTATAATCCACATTATCTAAAAAACCTTCAAGTTCACCAAAAATAAAACCATGAAAGATAGACTTAGTGAAGAATGATTTTAGGTTAGCTTATTAATTAACTCAAAAATTGTTAGTGCAATTTTGTTTCTTACAAAATATATCATTATATTTATTTTTAATGAATACTCAGGCAGGGTATAAATATGATAGTAATATCCATACCCTACCCATTCCTGCACGGATATAAGTTTTGACATCTATACCCGTCTGCATACCCGAATAGTAGTATTTAAATCGGCCCATGGTTGGCGGGTACCGCAGATATCCGCATCCACGGGTAGAATTGTCAACCCTAGTCGGCACTTAGCGAAATAACCACTACAAGATCAAACCGAAAAGTAATTCCAAAACTATGGGGAAGGGGTCTTTCTATACATTATTTATTTATTAATAACTGTAGGATTCAAATCTCTATCACAAGGACGGGGGCGAAGCCAGAAAATTAAATTATGGTCACAGTAATAAAATAGAATATTTAGAAGGAATTATATATGAGTTAATTGCATCGAGCTTTTCTAAGGTTTTACAACTACAAGCGGAGTCAACTTTATCGTTTATTGATAAATACCTCTCATGCCCTTAGTAAAATTTTGTCAAATATAAAAATTGACTATTGGAGGTTTTTATTAAAAAATCTAAAAGTTGACTAATATCTATCTCCGGGGTTTACTTAATTACAAATAAAATTAAATTTTTTTTTTTTTTTTTTAGCCCCTTAAATTTATCTCTACACGTAAGTGAAAAATGAAGCATATTAACCACTTATGAATGGATATGCTGCAGGTGAGATTATTTGTATGTAAATATAGCAGCTTTTTTTTTTTTTTTTTCTGTTTTCAAAGCAGTAGCTGGCCTAACCAACTACGTTGTCTGAGAATCATTATACGTTGGGACAAGGACAACAAAGCACTTATTGTCTTATTGGGAGAAAAATACAGGTTGCCTCTCAACTCAAGTCGAAGAAATTGTTCTATATGGTACTCTTTTTTTTTTATGTCATGATTAAACACAGGAGATTTTCACTTTCCGACATTGTTATCTTTTTCTTTTCTTTTCTTTTTTTAGAAATATATAAAAAAAATATCACATGCAGAGTATGAACTTAAAAGACGTGTTCAAGTCATGATCAAGTCATCCTATTAAGATAAGTAAATTAAAAAAAGGGTGAATTGCACTCAAGTATCTGACTTTTATTATAATTACACATTTAATACCAGTTTTACCATAATTGCACTCTAATACCTTGTAATCCATTGACCACCGTTAGAATAACGGTTGACCAAACGGATTCAGGCAAAATGACGAGAATGCCCCTCAATGGAAAAAAAAAATTGAAAATCAGATCTTCGAACCCAGATGAACTGGGTTCGCGATCGAACCCAGTTTCCGGGTTCGATCGCGAACCCAGCAACTGGGTACGCGTTCGAACCCAGCTGGGTTAGATTACGAACCCAGAAACTGGGTTCGTGATCGAACCCAGCTTCTGGGTTCGATCGCGAACCTAGATATCTAACCCAAAAATCTGGGTTCGCGATCGAACCTAGAAGCTGGGTTCGATCGCGAACCCAGCAACTGGGTTTGCGTTCGAACCCAGATCTGGGTTAGTGTTCGAACCCAGATCTGGGTTCGAACCCAAACCCAGATATCTGGATTCGCGATCGAACCCAGAAGCTGGGTTCGATCGCGAACCCAGCAACTGGGTTCGTGCTACGAACCCTGGGTTCGAGCACGAACCCAGTTTCTGGGTCGTGTTCTTCGAAAAATATTTTCAAATTTTTTTTTTTTGATTTTGTTTTTTAAAAAATATTTTTTAAAATTAATTAAAATATGACGTGGCATGTTCTTATTGGTTGGATGATTTTTTAAATTTTAAAAAAATAAATTTAAACGTAAAAGACCATTTTACCCCTGAATCCGTTTGGTCAACCGTTACTCTAACGGTGGTCAACGGATTACAGGGTATTAGAGTGCAATTATGACAAAACTGGCATTAAATGTGCAATTATGATAAAAGTCAGGGTACTTGAGTGCAATTCACCCTTAAAAAAAATAAAAACTGAATAGTGATCTTATCAAATACAGTGTTGGCCGAAAACTGAATAGATCTTACCGTGCCCACACCTAAGCACATGTAATGCAATCTCATCACTTGCTCAAAGTGCATTAATTAAAATTGGACTGAATTATTTGATATATAAGTGCTTTATGGAGAAGTAAGTATCTAAAACTCTATTATCCACTTGGTTTTTATTAAAATTAAAAGCAACCAACATAATAAGACTAAAAACGTGTGATAACTGATAACCCAACAATTTTAGAAAATATTACAATAATTAATATATATATATATATATATATATATATATATATATATATATATATATATATATATATATAAGGAAAACATTATCATGATGCGTGAGAAAAGTCGTCAAATCATAGGTGCATTTTATTTTATGACAGGTAAGTTTAATAATTATTAAAATCACATATCATTTTAATTTAAGTGGCATGCATCTCATTTTAATTCAAGTAGTGAAGGTCGAAGTGTTACTATAAATGTGAAATGATTTTTCTCCGTTATCATAAAAGTAGCTGGATATTTTATAATTATGAGAGAATATATGCGGTCTGCACATGCGGATCAGATCGCTGGCCCACAAGCACAAAGCTTCGACTTAGGTTGATAGAATCTTAACTTCATCGGTGTCAATTAAAAAATATATATAATAATATATAAGCTGTTTTCTATTGTTTCTTTTATGTAATTTTTGTTTGGAGGATAAATCTTGACTGACTCTAAACTTTGAATGATTATTATAATCATCTACATTACTTTCCTTAAATTGAATTCTTAAATTAGCTTTTATAATTGCTCAAAAACCTATGCCAAAATAAGACATATCATACGGCCACCGTCCATGATTTATTATTTATTATTAGGGATAAATTCAAAACTAACCTTCTAAATATACAAAAGCCTATTTTTAATCATATTTTTTATTTTAATTGTTAGTAACCATGTTAAATTATAATTAAATCTCATTCATAGGTTTCACGTCAAATGTTAGTAGACTTTACGTTGAGTGTTAGCATGTTTCACATCAAATGTTAGCAGGTTTTATATTAAATGTTAGCATGTTTTACGTCTTAACAGATTTCACGTTATATTTTAACATATTTCGCGTTAAATATTAACATATTTTATGTTAACTTTAGCATGAAATCTTATGAGAATTCAAAAAATTTAAAGATTTGAATTATTTAGGGGTACCGTATGTAATTATTCAATAATTATGGCCGGCCCTGACTTTTTAGTGGCCCGAGACTAAAACTTATAATGAAGCTCTAGCCCGTTATACTTAAATAAACTCTAACAAATACAAAATTTTACTAGGGCCGGCCCTAACCTGTTATACTTATATAAATTCTAAATGGGCCTTTTTTTTTTTTATAATAACGCTATATATATATATATATATATATATATATATTGATATTTGAATTTCTAAACCATTAACTAACTTACATATATATGTCTTATATAAAAATAAATAAAAAAAATTAGGCCCCTTTAGGCCTGGTGCCCTGGGCGATCGCCCTCGGCATCCAGGCCCAAGGCCGGCCCTGTCGATCATTTTTAGGGTATTTATGTAAGTATAAATTCTAATTGGTTGTGATGTTGATTAGTGATTTGCCCTTCATACTTACACCATTAAGGTTGTGAGTTCGAGTTGTGTCTCCCTCCTCGAATCTCGAATTAATTGTAATTATTTTTTTTTTTAAAAAAAACCACTATTTTTTTTTCTCTATATGTAATATTACCTCATGACCAATTTTTGAACAAGGTTATAATGATTGACAACATTGGTTTCTCTCTTTCCACATTCCATACCTAGAACTAGGGATGTCAAAAACTCCCGTGGGCCTTTCCCATTTAAAGATTCAAACTGTTAATTCTTGAACGAGGTTATAATGATTGAAAACGTTGGTTTCTCCCTTTCCACATTCCACACCTACACCTAGGGATGTCAAAAACTCCCGTGGGCCTTTCCCATATAAAGATTCAAACTAGTTCAATTTTGCGGATGAGGAAGAGGTGAATTTGGCCTACTGTTGGATTTTGACTCGTATTCCTAAAATACGTGCTTGTAATCAACTGATACAAAAGTACAGCAAATTGTGCTAATTGAGGTTATCCAAAAGCCGGTGGATAGAAGAGATTGAGATGAAGACAACAACACAGACTGCCGGAAAAGGAGGCCGAACGCACCCTCACGCACCATTGGAAGTTGCCAATCTTACAGGCTTGAAATAGTGCAATTTCGCAGTAGTGAGTGGCGCGACCTGTAGGTCGCACCGTAAGTTGGGAGGCTGCGATTTGGCTGTTTTTAGAAGTGTCTTATTTCGAAATTTTCTAGGTTTATGAGATCTAGTTGGTTTAGAAAGTATTTTATTTCGAAAGTTCTTATTCTTTATAGATTTTTGAGAATATAGTTATTTTAAAAAGTATCTTGTTTAAGAACTTCCTATTCTTAATATAATTTTGATTTGTGTAAAAATATTATTTTTTATTAAAGTTACCATATAAATACCTAAAGAAACACCAAAGAGAGCACAATTTTCACATGGACTCACAAAGCATTTCGTCAAAATTACAATAAAGAATTAATATTATTATATTTTCATGCATTCAATTGTAATTTGTAAATTATACATCTTATTAAATTTTATCAATGGCGTCATTTCGTGTTTCTCTTTTGATTATTTATTGCTCCTTCTTGGTACAATACAAAAGCACTTTAGAAGAGAATATTTTCAAACATGAAATGACTCATTTTCCATCTATGTTCAAAGTATACAATATTTTCAAAACTCAAGTCAAGTGCCTGTTACAGTGTTACATTCTCTTTATAATAAATCTGTGTGAATGGAAGGATTTTATATCCCACGTCATTTTGAAAAATATGTCCGTCATTCTTTTGTTCTTCTTTTTCTTTTTTTGTTAAATAAAATTCTTATAAAAAATATAGGTCAATTTGAAAGAGTTTCTTCGAATATTATTTTTTTAAAAATAAATTTTTTAGAAGTATAATTTTTACAAGTAAAATTTTTAAGAAAAAATCGTTGGTTGTTTGGTTATCAATTAAAAATACATTTTGAAATGATTGAGGATTACTAAAAAATGATATGATTTTAAGTTAAAAGAGTAATATAAAATCAACAAACTTTAATAGAGTTATATTAAACAATTTAATATTTTTAAAAAATTAAAAAGATATACTTGAAAAAGTCTAAAATTTGAGCATCTCCGAGTAGACGTAAAATAACTTTTTTAATCGCTCATATATTTTATTAGGGTGGCAACCAAACTAAAAAAAAAAAAAAAAACTGAAAATGAGCTTTTGAAATTAAATAAGCTTTTTTATCCAGTAAATAAGTTATTTCAAACGTACACTAAATCAAAGAAGGTAAGAGTACTCTCATCCCTGAAAGAGTACGTATATAAGATGGTTTAGTCGGTAACATCTATTGTTTTCTTATAAAATTTGCACATCTTAAATAATCAGAGATTTCGACATCCTATGCCAAAAGAAGACATATCATACGGCCACCGTCCATAATTTATTATTTATTATTAGGGATAAATTTAAAACTAACCTTCTAAATATACAAAAGCCTATTTTTAACCATATTTTTTTATTTTAATTGTTAGTAACCATATTAAATTATAATCAAATCTCATTCATAGGTTTTACGTCAAATGTTAGCAGACTTCACGTTGTGTGTTAACATATTTCACGTCAAATGTTAACAGGTTTCATGTCAAATGTTAGCATGTTTTACGTCTTAACAGATTTCAAGTTATATTTTAACATATTTCGTTTTAAATATTAGCATGTTTCATGTTAATTTTAGTGTGAAATCTTCTGAGAATTCAGAAAAATTAAAGGTTTGAATTATTTAGGGGTACCGTATGTAATTATTCAATCATCAGGGCTGCCCCTGACTTTTTAGTAGCTCGGGACTATAACTTAAAATGAGGCCCTAGCCTATTATATTTAGATAAATTCTAACAAATACAAAATTTTACTATGGCCGACCCTAACCTTTTATACTTATATAAATTCGAAATGGGCCCTATTTTTTTTATTATAAGGTTAATATATATATATATATATATATATATATATATATGTCTTATACATAAAAAAAAAAAAAATTGGATCTCTTTAGGCCTAGTGTCCTGGGTGATCGCCCTCGGCATCCAAGCCCAAGGCTGGCCCAGTCAATTATTTTTAGGGTATTTATGTAAAGTATACAGTATATTTGTTTAGGGGTCATTTTTGTAATTATTTAGGAGTATATATGTAATTTTTTTATTAGAAATTGAAATAAAAAATTTATAGTGATCACTAGCAATCATTTGGAAAGATATAGTTAAAAATAAATATTAGTAATCTTAGATGGCTAACTTCAATAATTTCCACTTATTATTATTTGGAACTTTCTAAGGTTAGAAATAGATAGACAAAAGTGGTAAGAGGTAAAAAGCGTTTCCAAAATGAGAAAGGAATATATATTTGGTTTCAAATTAATCGAATACTTTCGCTGAGACATTTTGATCGAAACATCCTGACATGCACCAATGTTGAATTCCAAATGAGATTCATACTTTTGGATAGGACTTTTTTTTTTTTTTTTTTTAAGGATACAATTACACGATTAATAATTGTCAAAATTTATTGAGATTAATTACTAAATGTGCGGTCTGGATATATATATATATTTTTTAAAGGATACAATTACACGATTAATAATTGTCGAAATCTATTGAGATTAATTACTAAATGTGCGGTCTGGATATCTACTCCTACAATAAGTAGAGAAAACTACCCACACATATTTGTAAATATATATGGTAGAACTTGAACCCTTATCATTAAGTGAAAGGGATGTACACTAACTGCTTAAACTGTAACTATCGACGGCACACCATTTCACCTACAAATAATACAATGAGAGTACCTTACAAATAATAGAAAAATATGATGCAATTAATAATCATGACTTGTAAATCCATTATTTGTAGAGTTATTACATAAGGATGTGTCTACTACGTTGGTATATCTTTGGTACTGTTTTCAATTTTTTAAGTTTATAAAATGGACAGAAACGTCTCCATTACGCGTTTTCAATGTATATATGCAGGGTCTCATTTTTCTCTTTTTACAAATAATACAAGAGAGATAAAATGACATTCATTAGTGATTTATTATTCATACTTATATTCCAGTAATTTGTTCTTTATATTTATACCATTAAGGTTGTGAATTCAAGTCGTGTCCCCCTTCTTAATTAATCACGAATTAATTATAATTATTTTTTTTTAAAAAAAGAATACAAGAGAAAACCAAAAAAAAAAAAATTGTTACATCATGCAAGAGTTAAGAACATACCATTTCCCACTATTTTTTTTTTCTCTATATGCAATATTACCTCACAACCAATTTTTGAACAAGGTTATGATGATTGGCAACGCTGGTTTCTCTCTTTCCACACCTAGACCTAGGGATGTGAAAAACTCCCGTGGACCTTTCCCATTTAGAGATTCAAACTAGTAATTATTGAACAAGGTTATGATGATTGACAACATTGGTTTCTCTCTTTCCACATTCCACACCTAGACCTAGGGATGTCAAAAACTCTCGTGGGCCTTTCCCATTTAGAGATTCAAACTGGTAATTCTTGAACAAGGTTATGATGATTGACAACGTTGGTTTCTCTCTTTCCACATTCCACTCCTAGACCTAGGGATGTCAAAAACTCCCGTGGGCCTTTCTTATTTAGAGATTTAAATTGATTCAAATTACTAGAGATTCAAACTAGTAATTATTGAACAAGGTTATGATGATTGGCAACATTGGTTTCTCTCTTTCCACATTCCACACCTAGACCTAGGGATGTCAAAAACTCTCGTGGGCCTTTCCCATTTAGAGATTCACACTAGTAATTATTGAACAAAGTTATGATGATTGACAACAATTGTTTCTCTCTTTCCACATTCCACACCTAGACCCAGGGATGTCAAAAACTCTCGTGGGACTTTCCCATTTAGAGATTCAAAATGGTAATTCTTGAACAAGGTTATGATGATTGACAACGTTGGTTTCTCTCTTTCCACATTCCACTCCTAGACCTAGGGATGTCAAAAACTCCTGTGGGCCTTTCTTATTTAGAGATTCAAATTGATTCAATTTTGCGAACAGGGAAGAGGTGAATTTGGCCGACTTTTGGGTTTTAACTCGTATTCATGAAATATGTGCTTGTAATAAACTAATACAAAAGTATAGCGAATGGTGATGATTGAGGTTATTCAAAAATCGGTGGACAGAAGAGATTGAGATGAAGACAACAACACAGACTGCCGGAAAAGGAGGCCGGACGCGCCCTCACGCGCCGTTGGAAGTTGCCAGTCTTACAGGCTTGAAACAGTGCAATTTCACGGTAATCAGTGGCACGACCTGTAGGTGGCACCGTAAGTTGGGAGGCTGCGATTTGACTGTTTTTAGAAGTGTCTTATTTCGAAATTTTCTAGGTTTATGAGATCTAGTTGGTTTAGGAAGTATTTTGTTTCGAAACTTCCTATTCTCTATAGATTTTTGAGAATATGGTTGTTTTAGGAAGTATCTTATTTCGAAACTTCCTATTCCTATTATAATTTTAATTTGTGACTAAAAATATTATTTTTTATTTAAGATACCAGATAGATACCTAAAAAAACACGAAAGAGAGCACAATTTTCACATGGACTCAGGAAGCATTTCGTCAAAATTAAAATAAAGAATTAATATTATTATATTTTCATGCATTCAATTGCAAATTATACATCTTACAAAAATTTATTAAATTTTATCAATGGCGTCATGATGCTGTCATGTGACGAACTTTCTAGATGCACCAATTAATTACCAAGTGAATCCGTACAAATTTAAGCTCATTTTGTGTTTCTCATTTGACAGCCTTTGTTAGCTAGCTATATTTGATAATTTATTGCTCCTTAATTATCATAATTTTGATGCACTCGATACAATACAAAAGCACTTTAGAAGAGAATATTTTCAAACATGAAATGAGTCATTTTCCATCTATGTTCAAAGTATACAATATTCTACATATCAAAACTCAAGTCAAATGCCTGTTACATTGACTATTTATAATAAATCAGTGTGAATGGAAGGATTTTATATCTCACATCATTTTGAAAAATATGTCCATCATTCTTTTGTTCTTTTTTTTTAACAAAATTCTTATGAAAAATAAAGGTTAAATTGGAAGACTTTCTCCGAATATAGTTTTTTTTAGAAGTAAATCTTTTAAAAGTATGATTTTTATAAGTAAAACTTTGAAGAAAAAGTTGTTGGCCGTTTAGTTATCAATTAAAAATACTCTTTGAAATGATTGATGATTACCAACAAATGACACGATTTTAAATTAAAAGGGTAATATAAAATCAACAAACTTTAATAGAGTTATATTAAATATTTTAATATTTTTAAAAATTCAAAAAGATATACTTGAAAAATTCTAAAATTTGAGCATTTTCGAGTAGACGTAAAATAACTTTTTAAATCGCCCATATGTTTTACTAGGGTGGCAACCAAACTACAAAAATAAAAAAAAATGAAAATGATCTTTTAAAATTAAATAAGCTCTTCCAAACGTACACTAAATCAGAGAAGGCAAGAGTACTCTTTGTCCCTGAAAGAGTACGTATATGAGATGGTTTAGTCGGTAACATCTTTTGTTTTCTTATAAAATTTAAACATCTTAAATAATAAGAGATTTTGACCTCTAGATCATAGTTTTAAGTAGGAGTTTGACGCACATCCACTCATAACTCAATTAGTTAGTGTATTTCCCACCCACCTCAGTGGTGAGGGAGAAAACTACCCACATATGAACTTATTGTGGGAGTAGATGTCTTCCGTTATGGGAGTAGATATTCGGACCATGTGTTTAGTGATTGATTTCGACATGTTTCAACAGTTATTAATCTTATAATTGTTCATCTTTTAAAAAAAGTTTGATTTCTATTTAATGTAATAAACATTAGACTTAAAAGAGTTATTAGTTGGAATCCGTTAGTTCATGTAAATTTTACAATATTCATTTAAATGACACTTGCCAACATATCTCACTAAATAATAAGGGAAATTTTAAATAAAATAATTTATATTTATTTTTCCAATATATTCATATAACTTTCTTTGTTTCGGTAATATAAATATAATTTTTTCAAGAGAAATTGCACAAATTCTTCCGAAGTTAAGTAATATTGCATATATCAGCAACTTTTATTATGATTGTACAAATATCACCTAAAATTCGTTGACTAACAGGTGAACTAACTATTTAAAAGTAAAAATATCTTTTATATAACTCGTTTTTTTTTTTAAGAAACTTTTTACACAATTTTTAAAACTATCAAATAAGACAAACTTATTATTAAAAAAAATTAAATTAATCTCATTAATGGCATTATCAATTTTATTATTTTTACAATGTCAATGTGAAATATTAAATTTAACTGTGACTAATATATTTTAGGGGATGTTTGTATAATTATTATAAAAGTTTATACTACGTGTAATATTATTTAAATTCGGAGGAAGTTTATGCAATTTTTCTTTTTTTCTTTTTTAATATTATTATCATAATTGATGGATTTAACTACGAAATCGATAGATGTCAAAAAAGGAAAATCGATGTTAAACTTATTTGCAACAATACGAGAGATTTTGATACCATTGTTAGCTATTTATATATTTGATTACTCGTATTGAATAGATAAGTATGATAAAGCGTATATGGGTATACCTGAATACAAAACTACAAAGCTGGATCCATAATAAAACTAACATGCAATAATCTCAATTTAAATCACATAGACAAGTAAAAGTAGATACCTCCTATCCTATATATAAAAAAGATTATTTACTTGAATTATAACATATAACGGATTCATATTCCTAATAGGATTAAAACAGTCTATTATCAAGTCTTACGCTTAAATAGTGTAACTAAGCTGCACTAAACCGAAATTAATTACAAACAATAATGAGTTAATTCGGTTAACTCTTTAATAAATAATTTTCTATCAATTCGGTTTTACGCAAGCTCAATACATAATGAACTCTACTGCTCACCAACTTAGAAAATTCCTTACATTAAATTGTAAATTCCCCTTATAGAAATAAATTAAAATATTTTAACTCTTTATATATGTTTTTTTTTTACTTGATTTATGAATGTGTTTAGTATGTAGTATTCGATTAAATAGGATGTATTAATATTGAATTGGATTATATTGTATTGTATTGAAGATATAATATGGTCCCTTCGTTGGCAGGATATACATGGAACCATAACCGAGACCAAGGAGTCCCGATTCTGGTTCCATGTATTTTGAAACCGGCTGAAATCACAGGTTTAGATTCCAAAAAAAAATTAAAACTAATTTTTTAAAAAAGAAATTAATATATAATATTAAATCCAATTATATTAGAAGTGTCTTATTTCAAAATTTTTTAAGTTTCTGAAATTTTGTTAGTTTATAAAGTGTCTTCTTAATTTTAAAATTTTTTATTTTTAATAAGCCTATAAATAGGATGATTATTCTTTATTGAAATTACCATATCGATACATGAAGAAACACCAGAGAGAGCACAATTTTCACATGGACTCACGAAGCATTTCGTCAAAATTACAATTGAGAATTAATATTATTATATTTTTATACATTCAATTGCAAACGATACATCTTATTAAATTTTAATAATGTCTTGTGACAAACTTTCTAGAAGCACCAATTAATCACCAAGTGAAACTGTACAAATATACAGCACATTTTGTGTCCTCTTTTGACAGCCGTTGTTAGCTAGCTATATTTAATTATTTTGTTGCAACCTGGTACAATACAAAAGCACTTTATAAGAGAATATTTTCAAATATGACATGACTCATTTTCCATCTATGTTCAAAGTATACAATATTGTACATCAAAAGTCAAGTAAAAAATGTTTCAAAAAAAAAAAAAAAACCCTCAAGTCAAAAAAAGCCTGATACATTGACTCTTTATAATAAGTCAGTGTGAATGGAAGGATTTTATATCTCACATCATTTTGAAAAATATGTCCATCATTCTTTTGTTTTTTGTTTTTTTTCTTTTATTTTTTAATAAAATTCTTATGGAAAGTAAAAATTTATATAGAAGAGTTTATCCGAATAGAGCTTTTAAAAGTAAATTTTTTAAAAGTAGGATTTTTACAAGTAAAACTTTTAAAAAATAGTCGTTAATTGTTTGATTTTTAATTAAAAATACTCTTTAAAATGATAAAATTATAAAAAAAGGACATAATCTTAAGTTAAAAGGGTAATGAAAAATAAATAAACAAACAAACTTAAATAGAGTTATATTAAATATTTAAATATTTTTAAAAGCTCAAAAACATCTATTTGGAAAAATCTAAAATTTGAGCTTTTCCGAGCAGACGTAAAACAACTTTTTTAATTGTTCAAATACTCTACTAAGTTGCTACCAAACTGCACACACAAAAAAAAAAAAAAACTGAAAAAGAGCTTTTGAGATTAAATAAGTTATTTTGTTCAGTAAATAAGCTCTTCCAAGCGTACAATAGATCAGAGAAAGCAAGAGTACTCTTCGTCATTGAGAGATTACGTATATGAGATAGTTTAGTCGATAACATCTTTTGTTTTCTTATAAAATTTCAGAGATTTTGACCTCTAGATCATAGTTTTAAATAGGAGTTTGATTTCTATTTAATGTGATAAACATTAGACTTAAAAGATTTATTAGTCAGAATATGTTAGTTCATGTAAATTTTACAACACTCATAACTAAGGAACTAAATATCGAAAGATATACCGAAATAGCCACCAATATTTCCGTATTTTGGAGGGACCGATATCGAAACAAATAAATCCAATATCTTGTAGAATAGGACATGTTCGAAATATCCATAAAATTTTTTGATATTCCCGAAATATCCCGAAATATCCAAAATTTTATGATTTTTCCTTAAAAATTCATGGATATTTTTGTAAACCATTAAAATATATTTTTTTAATCTTAAACATTTAAATTGTTGTTAAAATAATTTTTAAAAAAAATCATTAAACAATAGTTAATAGTAAAATTGGACAAAGAGTCCAAAATTAAATGCGTAAACCATGTGATACATATTTCAAACAACAATAAAAACATGCACTACAACCTGCAACTATTTATTTATTTTTTTTACTTCTTTATAAAAAATCTCAATCAATTATGAGATTCTTCAATATTTTTTTTGTTGAAAACGATATAGCAGTTTATATGCGAACAATGCTCCATCATTACGTGCAATAGTAGTTCGCATACTATCACATACAATATCATCTTCTGTATCCGAAAGAAATTGGTTCATATTTGCTTTAATCCACACCAAATATAGAAATTGTCTTACCTACCCTAAGCTTAAACAACTTGTTTATTGTTATTATAATATTAAGTTAAAGCTTAAAAATATAGCAGCTGAAAAAGATAAAGTAAATAAGACTGATTTTATAGATTTACTTCAAGTGTCTGCTGAAGCAGGGGGCGATAATGAGAATCCTATTTTTGACTGGGTTAGACCTCCCATTTGGATGATGAGGAGGAAAATCCCGATCCACATATTGCTTATCATGCTCGAGACACGAGAATAAATGTTGAATAAGTGAATAGAGAAGATGTTGGTATAGACATAGAGTTACGGTTAGTAGCTCTTTTGATGACCAACATTTCTCTAATGGGAATAGTGAAGGAAAAGATGATGGAGATGGTGGGGATGAGAAATAAGGTTAGAATGCTAGTGCAGTAAGTTGGGATGTTCATTCAGGAGGTTGGGATGCTAGTGTAGCAGGTTAGGATACTGGTACAGGTAGAGAACCATATCCAAAAGATTTTGATCGAAATCGTAGTGGAAAGTAAGGAGGAATGAGTCAAATTGATAAAAATTCTTTGACTATATCTTTTTCCTCAATGAGTATAGACACATAAAATAGTTCTTTCAGTGGTCCACATGCGGGGTCAAGTTCCCAAGTACCAAATTATAGTAGTTATAAACCTTATGATGGCTGTAGTATATTTGATTATCCTTCGCCACAAATGCTACATGCAATATTTATGTATACAGATCAGCAATATCCACCAAGTTGGGTAAATTCAAACTACCCAATTCATGGATCCGCTGGAAGAAATCAAGCAACATACACATGTCATATTAATACTATCTCGAAAACTATGCAAGCACATTTTCTTGGAAAAATTATTGTTCAAATCAAGATGGAAATGTACATTATGCTTGTGAACCACCAAGAAATTCATTTTGGTATTAAATTTCAGACATGTAAGAAATGATAGAATCATTGAAATATATTTTATTTTATGATAACTTATTTATTAAATGCTTCATTTCTTTTCTATTGTTTTATAATATTATAAAAGTAAAATAAAATATTATTCTGTTAAATACTTAATCTAAAAAATTGTATACGGACTTTATTTATGTTATTATTTATAATAAGTTCATAATTATGCTAATTTATTGTTAAATTATGATTCATTTTATGTATAATTACTTGTTTAAGATTGTCCTAAAATTCTACAAAATATTGCTAACTTAAGATGCAAATATACATATTTTTTTCAATTTTCAACAGAATATCCGTTAATATCGATATTATCTCCGGAAATATCCATAAATTTAGAAGCCCAAAACATATACCGAAACCGATATTTTCTTCCTTACTCATAACAAATCTTTTTTTAAATGATACTTGCCAACATAACTCACTAAATGAGAAGGGAAAATATAAATAAAATAATTTATATTTATTTTTTCAATATATTTATATAATTTTCTTTGTCTCGATAAATTAAATATAATTTTTTTAAGGAAAATTGTACAAATTCTCCCGAATTTTGGTAATATTGCATATAACGGCAACTTTTATCATAATTGTACAAACATCACCTAAAATCCGTTGACTCACAGGTGGATTAACTGATTTAAGAGTAAAAATATCTTTTACGTATCTCTTTTTTTTTTTAAGAAACTTTTTACACAATTTTTAAAACTATCAATTAAGACAAACTTATTTTTTTTTTAAAAAGAATTAAATTCTTAAAAAAAATTAAATTAATCCCATTAGTAGCAGCATCAATGAATATTTTTGTTATTTTTACAATGTGAAACGTTAAATTTAACCGTGGCCAACATATTTTCGGGGTTATTTATATAATTATAGTAAAAGTTTATGCTACGTGTAATATTATTTGAACTATTTAGAGTTCATATGAATAAGGTGGGAAAAGAACCCAGAAAATGGGTCGCACGTTGCCACTACTGTCCTAAAGAGTTGAAGTAGTATAAATCTGGAGGATACGACACATCAACACCTATTATCCAGTCGAAGCAGCCCGATTACACGGATAACAACAAATTGTTAGGTAAACATCTCCTAACCATCAATTATTTTTATATAGTAATGTATGTAATAGGGAATAATTAACTAGTATGATAGCTGTAGAATATTTACCTTTTAGTTTTAGTGAAAAATTAGATTTTTTAAATTATTGTCATAAAGTTTTAAATCTCATTGCATGTAGGGTATCTAGAAATACTGTTAAATGTACAATGTTTGATATTTATAAAATTATAGAGGTCGTGTTTCTGTTTGTGCTGATATTTGGAGTGATCATTGGCAAAAACTTACATATTTAGGTGTCATCTGTTATTTTATTGATGATAGCAAAACAAATTCTTATATTTAGAGTTTTTAATGATTCTCATACTGCTAATAATATATATAAACCGATGAAAATTATTTTTGAAGAATATTCAATTGAAAACAAAATTTTTGTAATTGATTTTGATAATGGTGCGAACAATACTGCTGCTATTACACAATTATATGCTTTATGTAATCCTCATTTTGGCGATAGATATTTTCATCAAAGATGTGTTTGCCATGTTTTAAATTTATGTGTACAAAATGATTTATAATTACTTCAAGAAAAGATTAAACCAATTAGGAATGCTCTCTATTATTTATGGAAACATCCTAGTACCATGAAACAATGAGATAGATTTTGCGGAGCTTATAGGAAGCATCCAATTAGATTTCTCGTGATGTTCCTACTCGTTGGAACTCTAGGTGTAAATTACTTTGTGAAAGTTATAAATATAGAGAATTTTTTTTTTTCTGATAACAAAACTACTTCTATTACAGAAGATTAGTAAGAAAAACTAGTTTGGGATCAAACCAAGTTCTCTTCTCCTTAGAGGAGAAGGCTAAAGAAGTAAGGGAATGTGCTACCACATTCCTTAATTTAAGAATGGCATGATAATTAGAAACCCCCACATCCTTGAATAAAGCCTTAATATCAGAAACAACAGGATCAACTAAACACCAACCAGAAGAATTGCACAAGATCCTAACCACAACATTCACTGCATCTACCTCAACCCAGGAAACAACCAGCTTCAAGCTTTTGGCTAATAACAAGCCCTCTGTAAGGGCTAACAGCTCACTTAGCTCTGCATTAAAAAAGCCTAAGAGGGGCTTAGCCAAAGAAGCCACAACCAAACCATTCCCATCACGCACAATTGCACCAGCACCTACCAAAGAAGAATCAGATTTAATTACCACATCAGTATTAAGTTTCAACTCACCAGCAGGAGAAGGGGACCAGAAAGAAGGAGGAGAAGACTTGGGAGCCTGAGAAGCAAGAGCCATAACCTTTTATGCAATATAATATTAGTAGTATTAATTTGTATCCTTAACTTTGGGATGTTTGTACAAAAATTTGTGAATTATTAAAAGTTTTTAATGATGATACTAATGTTAGTGTATGTGTGGTTTGAAGTTAAAGACTTCAATCCCACATCTAAAGAATACACTCTCCTTCTAGTGTATATAAGTAGAAAACAACATTTAGATATTTGAATGGCTAACAAGACTAGTGGGTCTTATTAGAGCTCTTACTATATACAACTATATATTATAATTATCAAAGATTGGCCTTGAGCCCTCTCCCGGTTGTCATTTTTGATTTTGATTTTAATTATTTCAATTTAAATTTAAATAAAAATTGTAAAGACATACCTTTTGATACATGTAGTAGCCAAAATGTGTCAGGCCTAAAGTATAAGCGAAGATCCAGCCCATATCTTAAAGACCAGGCCCAGAGCCAAAATTGGAAAGGCATCTATGTAGTACGACACAAGGTTCAGTATAAGATCTTCATGTAGTACGACACGGGTTCAGTATAAGATCTTCATGTAGTACGACTCAGTTTCCGTATAAGATCGTCCATGTAGTACGACATGCGCTCGATATGAGACGTCCATGTAGTACGACATACGCTCGACGTGATACATCCGTGTAGTACGACTTGCACTCCATGCCCCACACATCCAAGTATCATGGGAAATAACTCAGCGTTCGCGTTTGGAAGTGCGTCTACGTCACGCGACATACTCATCCCAGATCGACGTCCAATCAGCATGTCGTACGACACATAATCTCTTTTGTTCCAAGGGAGACCAAATCATGATCTACTTTAAGGCAGATCCTACAAAACCATAATGACACTCTGTAACGGCCAGATCAAAAGAAGCATCCACATACTTTCTTGGTGGAGGACAGCAAGGAGGGGTAATGATGAGACCCCTCAACGGGCAGAAGCATGATTCCCCTATAAAAATGAAAGATAATCTTCCAAAGAAGGGGACGAAAAAACGGAGATCAAAAGGTCACCAATACTAAAACCACACCCTCCGGCCATTGTTCATCCTCTCCGATCACCCTTCGACCTTACATCTCCTCCGATCAAGGAGACCTTGATCACCAAGATAATAGAGAGTATCATTCACTCATCTCCATTTACGAGCATTACACATTTATTAGCACTCGCTAACTTGACCGTTGGAGTGACTTTGGCCGGCACCACCCCGGTGTCCTAGACATCCTGCAGGTCACATGCGTTCTATCTTTGCAGGTTGTAGTGCCTTGTGTCCCCGAGCGATTTTTGAGGACTACAATACAGAGGTGTATCTCTTCAAAACGATTTGCACTGTTACAAAAAGGTGCATTGCTTTACAAAAGTTACATTGTTTCAAGACACCTTTTTATTGTTTATAAATACAGTGTTAAGACAATGCAAACTTTACTTGATTTTAATCAAATCTTTCCTTACTTTTGCTGTCTAAACACTTTTGAGAGAATAGAAAAAATAATATTCTGTAGTTTGCCTGACTTCTGAGCTATGTTACTTCATCTCAGAAGAATTGATAGTTAAATCCTGGGGCCAGCCTCCATTCGTCCTTCAAGCAATCGGAAGGGGAGAAATATTGTCTTAGGACATTGAATATATTGCAAGTCTCTATCACAATTTTTTCTACAAATAACAAGTCAGTATTTTATTTTCTTTTTCTGTATACTGTTTCGTATTCTACATTTCTTTTATTATTAATTTTATTCAATTTACTGATTGATTGTTTTGACAACTAATACTTTATCTGGTATTTACTATCCCACTATATATTTATTTTTTTATATAAGCCCTTAATATTGTTGGTGTATTTTCTGAGTGTGCAAATGATAAATTATTAGCTGATTGTGTTAAAGTTATGAAATCTAAATGGTTAGATTATTATAATATTATATTGCATAAAGCATATAATGGTTAAATATAGAGAATTATTAGTTCGTTTTATGCAATATAATATTAGTAGTATTAATTTGTATCCTCGGCTTTGGGATATTTGTACAAAAATTTGTGAATTATTAAAAGTTTTTAATGATGATACTAATACTTTATCTAGTATTTATTATCATACTACACATTTATTTTTTTATAGAAGCTCTTAATATTATTGGTGCATTTTCTGAGTATGCAAATAATAAATTATTAGCTGATTATGTTAAAGTTATGAAATCTAAATTGTTAGATTATTATAAGAATATTCCTATTACTTATGCAATTGCTTTATGTTTTGACCTTAGATGTAAATTAGATAATTTACTTGAATATTACACTATGTATTATGAATGTTTAGGGATAGATGATGTTGATCTTGTTAGTATATTTAATAATGTTAAGACTTTATTTTATCAATTTTATGATGAATATTTTGGTATATACTGTCCATCACTAAACATTACTGTTCAGAAACCCGAGAAAGATTCTCAAAATAAAGTCCCCTCGACATTAAAGAAGTTAGGGTCCAGTCTGTTATCCAAACAAACAAAGAAAATGCGGACTTTGTCTTCATCAACCTTTACTTCAGAGATTGATGTTTACTTAAAGACTGCATTCAAGTTTGTGGAGAAGGATGACTTCGACATTCAAGAGTGGTGGAGGGATCATGAGAAAAAGTTTCCAATTTTGGCTAACATAGCCAAACAAATTCTTGGAACCCCTGTCTCGATTGTGGCAGTGGTACAAGAATTTAGCACTGGCAAAAGTGTTCTGGACGAGAGATGATCATTGTTGAGTCCAAACTCAATTGAGGTCCAAGTATGTGTTAAAGACTGGACCAAGGCGCAAATGAGGCAACAAGAAATGGACCAACCATCAGATGATAATCATATTTTTGACAATGATGAAACCATGGGCACCAAAGGAACGAGTAATGATTTATGATCAGGTAAATAAAAGGTAAGAGAACTACGCGGACTTTGATTCCTCCTAAAGGATATGTAGACAGCTTAATTGAGGTAAAATTAAGTACAAGTCAAAATTTCTTATTTATTTCTTTAAATTTTATTTTACTTTTATAATTTTATCGTAATTTTATTTGAATTTTATCGTAGCTTTGCGTTACCCACTTTTAATTATTTTTTTTAGAATATTTTAATTTTTCAATTAATATTTTTTAAAAAAATCAAAACCGGAACTGTAACCGTGTGGAACCATATTTGAAACCGCAGGGAACCGGAACCGAGAACCAGCGTGGAATAGCCGGTTCCAAAATCGGAACCGGATCCGGTCTCTCTAGTTTCGTATCCGATTCCTGCTCCTAGGAGAACCGAAACCGTCAGTTCCCGAACCGTGGCCACCCCTATGCGTAAAGCGTACATAATTGAATGGTTTCCTTTATTTTTCTCTTATTTCCATGTCTCTCCACTGTGCCTCATCTGCTCTTTCTTTCTTTACCACAACTCCAAAATCTTAAGTTGGTCTAGTATTGTTTTTCATTATTTATTTTTTTAAAATAAAAATAAAAATATAATAATATTTTTAATTTTATTTTTAAAATTTAAAAATGCATCTGATAGTTTGTGCTCAAAATAATACTATAAAATTAAATATAGTACTAAATATTTTTTTATATAATTTTTAATTTTTTTTAAGGAATATAAAAACTCTCTAAAGAAACCGATGAACAAGTCGAATAAAAGGTATGTTTGGACACGAAGATCTCCACTCATTTTTTTTTATTTAGTGTCTGCGGTGAGGCGTAACCCGCAACAAGCAAGGAGGTGAGAAAGGACATTATTCTGTCTCACACAGTGTACTACTATCAGCCTTTAGTATTGCCAATACTAAGAGGGTAGCTTAATGAAAGGCTGCGGACTCAGCCGGGGCCTACTTACTCCAATTGCCCAACAAATTAGGATTCATGAAGGATTTGCTGGGAATTATGAATAGAAGAAGAAAAACCCTTCGATGACTTATCGGTTGCCTTACTTGAGGAATAGTTTCACGAAACCTCCACTTGTTGGAGGAGTAGATATGGCCTCACCTTTTCGGGCATTGGAGGAGGATGAGGAGAAAAGATCCGTTGTGCAAAACACATTCAATGGACTTTCATTGTTTTTCAATTTTTAACAGTTAACTTTTTTTTTCTTTTCTTTTTTTCAAAAACAATTTGAAAAATAATTATTGTTATAATATAATATAATATAAATGGAATAAATAAAATGTTATAATAAAATATAATATAAATAGAATAAATAAAAATTGATGAGAGAGGAATCGTGTGAGAGAAGGTGTGAAAAGGAATAACTTACCAGCAAACCAATGTTTTCTATTTTTGGAAAAGTACAAGTTTCTTCTACAAGATATTCTATATATAGACCATATGACCTCCCACACTGACCAATCAAAACAAACCAAGCCACCCCATTAACCAATTAAAATTGCCATCATACTAGCCAATTAAAATTGTCATCCTATTAACCAATCAAAAGTTAACAAAAAAATAATTATTTAAATGGTGAAAATCCACCCGTCACAACATTCCCTATTGAATGTACACCATTTTAAAGTAATTATTTTAATATGTTGGAAAATAATCTAAAACTTGTATGAAATAAATACAATGATATTCTAGATCATAAATGTTATTTGACGTGCTCAAACTGCCTCATTAAAAACCTTGCGTAAAACCCAGTGGAACAATATCCGGTCGAAGGGAAAAAGTGTGTAATGCACATATATTGTTTTCTTCAAAAATTTGCTCCCTCTGATTGTTCGCTCCCCCTGATAAAAATTAATTCTGCAGTTTGCAAAGTCAACGCATGCTAATACCATATACTAATTTCTCAAACGTTGATATTGGTAACGTTTTAGTAAACAGATATGCAAGATTATCTGCAGACCATATCTGTTTGATATCAATCTGTCGACTTTGTTGAAGTTTATGAATATAGAAGAATTTTGGAGAAATATTTTTGGTTCTATCTCCTTTGATATATCCTCATTTGATCTGAGTAATACACCGCATTATTTTCAAATATTAGTGTTTACATTTCTATGGATGATGGAAATTTGCATATACTTCAAATATGATGAATAACAAAATTCAGCCAGATACATTCTCGACTTATTTCATGAAGTGTAAGGATATCAGAATGATTGGAGGATGTAGCAACAAAACTTTGCTTTGTGGATCGCTATGAGATTGTTGTGCCATTATAAGTAAAAACATATCTCGTTCGCGAACGAGCTTTATGGGGAGCAGATAAATATCCAATATCAGCATAACCAATTAAACCTGAAAAATTGTTAGATGCATAAAATAATTCTAAATCTATTGTACCACGAAGGTAACGAAAATATGTTTGATTTTATTCCAATGTCTTCGAGTTGGTTCTGAACTGAATCTTGCCAATAAATTTTTTGAAAATGCAACATCAGGTCTAGTACATTGTGCAAGATATAATAGAGCACCAATCGCATTTAGATATGATACTTCAAGACCAATTATCTTTTTATCATCTTCGTTAGGCCGGAATGGATCCTTTTTAGGATCAAGAAATCTAACAACCATAGGAGTACTTAACGGATGAGCATTGTCCATGTTAAATCTTTTCAGAATCTTTTTAATATATGCTGATTGATGAACAAGTATTCCATTTGGTTTATACTTGATCTCCAGGCCGAGAAAATATTTTATTCTTTCTAAGTCTTTCATTTCAAATTCCTTTTTCAAATATTCAGCAGTTTTCAAGAGCTCTTCGGGAGTTCTAATTAAATTCATATCTTTAATATATACTACTACAATAGCAAATCCAGATTCAGATTTCTTTATAAAAGCACATGGGCATACTGGATCATTAATATACCTTTCCTTGATCAGATATTCACTAAGACAGTTATACCACATCCGTCCAGATTGTTTTAATCCATACATGGATCTTTGTAACTTTATCGAATACAAATTACGAGATCTCGATTTATATACTTCTGGCATTTTAAATCCTTTAGGGATTTTCATATAAATATTTGAATTGAGTGAACCATATAGATAAGTGGTTATATATCCATTAGATGCATTTCAAGTTTTTCTGAGACAACCAAACTTAATAAAAATCGAAATGTAATCGTATTCATCACAGTGCATACATTTCACCAAAATCAATACTAGGTCTCTGCGAGAAACTTTGCACTACAAGGCGTGCCTTATATCTCACGATTTCATTTTTCTCGATACGTTTCCGTCTAAAAACCCATTTATATCTAACAGGTTTGGCATCTTCAGGTATCTGGACTACATGTCCAATACTTTACGTTTAATTAATGAATTCAATTTTATTTGAATTGCCTCTTCCTATTTAGGCTAATCACGCCTTTGTCTATAATCATCAATACTATGAAGTTCACAATTATCATTAATAATTTCAGTAGCTACTGTGTATAAAAATATATCATCGATGACTGTTTCTTTACGATTCTACATTTCTCTAGTATAATTTATAGACATTTCTTCATTTATAGTTTCTTGTATCTCTTCAGAGGCTCTTGTCACGTCAGGGACTTGTATCTCTTCAAAGACATCTAACTCTACTAGAGTTGATTCAGAGAAATTGGATTTATTTGTAACTTGAGTTTTATTTACGTTAGAATCCTAATAATTTACTTCCCTCTTGCGGGGAATTGTATTTTTTTATCCAAGTGGTTTGCCACGCTTTTAGCTTGCAACAGATGATTCAATTGCTGCTAATTATTTAGATCGTTCTTCTGGAACAATCACTCAGGCTGGTATTTTAGCAGCTGGTATATACGATTTTGTTACCTTATTAATATTTATAATGCATCTGGTAACTGATTAGCAATTGTTTAAAGATGCACTTTCTTGCGCACTTCATTCTCACACTGAGATGTGTATGGATCTAAATAAATCAAACTTGGAACCTTTCAAAAAAATTCTTATTTCTCTTCAAGATAAGTTTTTTTTCCCCCTAGAGATGAGAAGTTTGTCTCATCAAAATAACAATTCGCAAATCTTGCAGTGAAAAGATCACCCGTCAAAGGTTCCAAATATCTAATAATTAACAGTGAATCAAAACCAACATATATCCCTAAACATCTTTGGGGTCCCATTTTAGTTCATTGAGTAAGGGGCAATTGAGATATATATAACACAACCAAAAGTACATAAATGAGATATATTAGGTTGATGACCAAACACAAGTTGTAATGGTGGATACCGATGATAAGCAGTAGGACAGATGTAACGCCTTCAAAATTAGTGTCTTAATTATCGTTTAATAAATTACATATTAGTATTAATATTATTATAATTGAGAATCTAAGTTATATCGGATAGAAATGGGAGGCGGATTATATTATTATTATTATTATTAAACGATAGTCTAGTGGGGGTTAATTAAATGGATCCATATTAGGGCCATTGTGATATAATTAAATGAGCTTGGAATGATGATCATAATGGGGATTAAAAGGATTGAAAATTTTATTGGAAAGGATTTAAAGAAATTGGAGGGGTTTAGTTGTAAATAGCCACCACTATCACTAAAATTCAAGGCCATTATTATTAGTTTATTTCATTCTTTTTCTCCATTGCCGTGCATAACCCATGCCATTTTCTTCATCATAATATTCTTCTTCTTCTTCATGAAGCCGTGAACTTCATCTCCAATTCTACTTCATTTTCACTTCAAATTTCTACTTGAAAATCACACCAATTCACTCTCTATCCATCCTTGAACAAAACCCATACATTATAAACTCAAAATCCACCACATGCAAGCTCATTTTGGTGAGGATTTCAAGTTGCAAATGAGCTAAAATTTTGAGAAAATAGGAAATCAAAAGAGTAAGTGAGTTTGGGGATTATCTAGCTTGAAATCAACTTTTAATTCATGAGTCAAAGATGCATTTTTTTTTAAATTTCAGTATATACGTGGTAGATTAGGGTTTATTTTTCACACTTTTGATGGATTCATGGTGTATGTCTAGCGGCTGTGGAAAATCAAGAGTAAGCTTGAGGGAGTGATTTTGATGCCATTTTGGTTAGTGCTTTACTAACACTTGAAATTTAATTTTGTATGTGTTGTTGGATATTTAATTGTCAGTTTTGATGTGTTAGAAAGTAGAAATAAATTTGCATGTGTGGTTGAATGCTTGGATGAAGGAACTAAAGTGTTGAAATTGAAAATTTGTGAGAAAAATGGATGGGTATTGCTGTCGTGGAAGTTTAGGGGCTGTTATGGTGTGTTTTGTATGTTTATGGTGACAATTAATTGATATATATGTGTGTGAGAGTGCTGCCATCATGTGTGCCTTGCTGCCATTGTATAAAAAAATAAATTTCGAGCGATAAAATTGAAGTTTGAATGCGAAATAGGATCCGTCAAAAATATATAAACTTGTTATGAATTTAATTGATTGTATTGTGATGTTTTGAATACTTGCTGCAATTGTATGTTTTGATGCTTAGAAATCTAAAAATTTATGTGTTAGACATGGATTGAGTACTGCCAAGTGATTAAGGGTTGTTATATACATGTTAAAATTATTATTTCGGTGTTGAATTCATGTAAATGAACATCGAAATGAGTATTAAAAGCATAGGGGCTGTTATGTGTAAATTGGATAACAAATTGCATAAGTTTTATGATTGAAAGCATATAAAAGCTATTTGAAAATTGTTTGGGCTGTTGTGAGTGTTTAAGATATTAAAATGCATAAAATTTATTAATTGCATAACAAGTGTTTGATGTGTGAAAATAATGTGCAATTTAATGAAGATTAAATGTCTATGTTTTAATTGAAATTGAAATTAGAATGATGCTAATATGTTAAATGTTTGAGAGCAAATTCTTGTTGAAAATGATGGTTGGGATTGAAGTACCAAATGGTCCACGTGCAGCCCAAGATTTTATAATATCATATCGGCAAGTCGAAAACGAATTGATATCTATTTTTGTGAGTCAAGATCGAACAAAATGTTAATGAGTTGATTGTCTTGAATTATAGTATGTAAACTTGTTTATGGAATTGAGTATTAATGAAAGAATTGATATGAATTGAATTTAAACTTTATATGCTTAAATGCCCTAGTTAAATTCGTACCGCATTGTTTGAGGGATTGGATATGTAACACCCCCCGACCCGACCCGGCCGGACCGAACCGGGGTGCGCTACTCGAACATTCAAAACTTTCTAAATTCATTTTGTAAACAGAAAACCATATAAATTATAGTTTAAAAAAAAATCGTTTTCGAGTGAGCCCATTCAATACAAACTTTTTTACAAAAATTCGGCAGAGTACCGTTTGTTTTTCGGACTTTCCAAAACCCTGCTTTTACACAAAACAATTCCAAAACAATTTCCAACAACACTTCTATACACTTTCAAACAGTTGCGCACTCTGCCGTTTAGTGCGACTTATCAAAATAGTTTATAAAATAAAATAAATCGAACTTAAACATTTACAATCATGTTGATAATAAAATACATAAGTCATAAACTAGTTAATTACAAAACATTTTACAAAATGTATCTACAAATTCCCTGTATATGCATGCTTTCAGAATATATATATACATAACAAGAATATAGCTACCCAACTGTACAATCTCTGTGACTCGGTCTGCAACTCGTTCTTCCTTCAGTCCTTAGGCTCTTCTGGATTCCTGGTACCTACGCGTTAGACACAAAACTAACGCGCTAAGCATAAAGCTTAGTGGGTGTACTAAAAACTCAATTAAATAAAACACAATATAATAACTATCTTTTAAAAAGAATACATCACAATATATATATATATATATATATATATATATATATATATATATATGTCATTTCTAATTAATTTCAAAACAATTAAGTTTCAGAATCAAATCATTAAACAGTTTCCATCACTTTAGTTTCAATAATACGGTCAATATATATAGGAAAACAATCAATAAAGTCATCTCACTTTTCCATTTCAAATAAATTCTGGCCCGCTAGAATACTAAACATACTAGGACTGGAATAAGGGTCAACGTGACGTCCGGGGTTGCCCCGCAACAACAGTCACTGATATCAACGTGATTGTCCGAGATTGCCCCGCAACAACAATCACTAGTATCATTGTGATCGTCCGAGATTGCCCCGCAACAACGATCACTAAAATCGGTGTGATTGTCCGAGATTGCCCCGCAACAACAATCACACAATAATAACGGCGCAGTACTGCTCAGTAAAACCCAGCTGGTATACCAACCTCCTATATCTATTTCTATGTCTAAGTATCCTAGGGCCGTTACAATAAATAAATTTTCAAGTAAGCACAATATATTACAAATCATAAACAATAATCCTGTGAGCAGTATTTTTCACAAATCATAACAGTCAAAATATTCGAAATCGAAATTGAAATACGATTTATCACAAATCAGTCCAAAATCAACAATAATCATACAAAAATATAAATCATGTATTATTAACGGAATCTACAAAATCGAAAGAAAACCAAGATGCGATCTAACATCAACGTGTTCCAAGATCATCAATAGGTGCATCAATCATTAATTTTCCTTATAAGCAAACACTTTTCATACAAAAATCGAAATCGAAATCTTTTAACGAAATCGAAAACGAAAACATAAACGAGAAACGAAATCGAAAACTACAACGAAAAAGTAAACGAACTACTTCTCGAAACGATTTCGAAAACGAGAGTACACCTACTTGGAATCCGTGTTTTTCGTTCGAGAAATCGCGGTTCCACGATTTCTTCTTTCCTTTCCTTTTCCTTTCTCCTTCTTCCTCTTCTTCCTCTTTTTCTTTTCTTTTCTTTCTTCTTCTTCTCTCTTCTTCTTCTTCTTTTTCTTCTCTTTTCTCTCTTTTCTCGGCTCTTTCTCTCTCTTCTTGCTGTCTCTCTTTTCTCTCGCTTCTGCGAGAAGTTTCTTCTTTGTTTTATATTTTTTTCGCTACCGCGACCGCCGTCGCGACCTGTGGTCGCGCCACCAGGTCGCGATGCTCACTGGAGTGCGCGCACCGCCTTCCTCGCGAGCGCGCCTTGGTCGCGCGAGAGATCGCGTTGCTCACTGCCCGTTTTTGACAATTTCATCGCGAGCAGTCCATCGCGACCTGTGGTCGCGTTGGCTGGTCGCGATACTCACTGCCTGATTTTTGCCATTTTCATCGCGAGCAAGCCATTGCGACCTGTGGTCGCGGTGACTGATCGCGATGCTCACTGGCCGAAATTTCGTTTCTCATCGCGAGCGAGCTATCGCGACCTGTGGTCGCGGTGACCAGGTCGCGATGCTCTCTGGTTCAGTTTTCAATTTTTTTCATTTTTCACTATTCAATCTGGTCCGCTGGAAATCATAAAATAAACATACATTTAATTATATTTACACCCCCTCAAATAGTAAAATTTATTTTCACATATATAAAATTAATTACCCGAAATCCGGGATGTTACAGGATAGGTTCGCATGCCAATAGGGAATTTAGCAGTACTGCGACCGTTATTATGTTTAATCATTGGACTTTAAGAGGCTTGGGTGCCCGGTCCTTGGATTTGATTATGATTTTTTCGGACTTTGAGAGGCTTTGAGTGCCCGGTCCGTGACATTGTTGTAATTAAATAACCAATCCACAACCTCCGTTGAGGACAGTATTGGTTGATCCCATTATCCAGTCTATCGAAAATGGGTTAGAATTGGCTAAGGGCAATAAAATACTTAATTCATAATTGTGTAATTGAACTATTCAATTGAGAAAATTCATATTGGTGTGACATTGTTAGAATGTATGCATATTGCATGATTGTTTGAATCAATTGTTTCATGATAGAGTATTATAAAATGTATTAAATGTTTATTCCCATAAAATGTATTATGTTAGTATGTTGTGTAATATTGATAGGAACTATGGAATGTTTATCCTTGATTGAGTTACTTTTGATTTATATGCATGTTAAAACTTTTAGTTAAACTTGTGTTAAGTAAAGCACCACTAAGCGTTATGCTTAGCGCGTTGGTTTTCCGCGCGCAAGGGATAAACAATGATCAGACTGGATCTGCAGGGTATCAGAGTCACACAAATTTTTGGAAGTCTTCTTGTAATAAACCTTTTGTTAACATTCATATTGTGAATCCTTTTGATATATGTATATATTATATGTTAGCATAGTATGTTAAGAACCAAAGAGATTGTAATAATACTTTCCTAATTATTTTGCCATGTTAATATTCATGAAATTTTATATATGAAGGTATATGTTTTTAATTATGGCAATGGTTTTCTTCTGAAATGTTTATACTATGTTATGAATTGATTTGAGACAGACCTGAGGTCCAATTGGAAGTGATAAAGAAAAATGCATAAATTTTGAAGTGTTTATAAAGAGATTTACAGGTGTTTGAAAAGAAATTGGTAATAACGCAAAACAGCCGTTGTGCTGCCGAAATTTTTGGATAACTCAGAAAATGGTTTTATTGATATAATAAATTGGATTTGATATTTAAATTCCAAATCCGACCGTAGTATACCCGAACCGGTTCGTCTGTGAATCGGATGGGGGGTGTTACAATAGAGACAAATTAATGCAGCAGTATGTAAAATAGTATGTCTCTCTACAAAAATTGGTAATTGTGTTCGTAATAATAAAGTTCTCGCAATTACCTGAAGACGTTTGATAAATGATTATGCTAATCCATTCTGAGTATGAACATGTGGAATTGGTGTTCAACATCAATCCAACTACTTTGCAATATGCATCAAATGTCTTCGAAGTAAATTCACCAGTATTATCAAGGCGTCTTGACTTAATTAGATAATCTGGAAATTGTGCCCAAAGTCTGATAATCTGTGCAAGTAATCTAGCAAAAGAAACATTACGCGTATATAATAAATAAGCATGTGACCATCTTGCAGATACATCAATTAGAACCATAAAATATCAGAGTAGTCCATTTGGTGGATGAATAGGTCCACATATGTCCCCTTGAATTCTTTGTAAGAATGATGGAGATTCAAAACCAACTTTAGAATAAGATGATTTGATTATTAACTTCCCTTGTGAACATGCATTGTATATATTTTCATGTAATAAAAGAATCTTCTGGTTCTTTAATGAATGTCCATGAGAATTTTTGATGATCCTACGAATCATTGTAGATCCTAAGTAATCAAGACGGTCATGCCAAAGCATAAATATTTTTGGATTTGAGGACTTCTGATTCATAACTGCATAAATCTCAACTGATTTGATTACTGTATAGTATAATCAAGAGGAGAAAGCACGAATCTTTTCTAAAATAAGTTTTTATCCCGATACAATAGGAGTAATATAGAGATATTCTATGTTATTCTCACTTATTATCTCGATATGATATCTATTGCAACATATATCTTTAAAGCTAAGCAAATTTCTTTTGTAGCTGCTTGAATATAAAGTATTGTGGATACATATTTTAGTTCTATTTGCCAATAAGATTGTGGCTCTTCCAGAGCCCTCAATTAGGTTTGCAGGACCTGATATAGTATTTACCTTAGCTTTAAGTGATGTCAAATTTGAGAAATACTTCTTATCATGAAGAATAGAATTTGTTGTTGTACTATCAATCAAACATATACTTTCACCTTCTCCACTAAAAACAGATGGTCTATCTATATCCTTCATTTCATTAAACAAAATAAATATTAGTCATCAAAGAAAACATAGGCACATAAATACCTCTGACTTGATTGTAAAAAGGAGAAAAAAAATAATAATACAAGAACATAGAATAAAAAAAAACGCACATACAAAACAAGTCAATGATTGACATGTTTTGGTTGGCACGGGCATCCTCATTGCCACCTATCCAAAATAGGGTGCACAAAAATAGTAATAATTAAACCCTAACTAGTGTGGCTAAAGTCGCCCTTTCCATTCTTATCCCCAAAAAAATCTAGAACAACATGATGAGTAATATTTTCTGGATTTAAGAGATTTGCAAGATTTGTCTCAATTTCTTTTTTCTTTCCTTTTATAGATGCTTGATATAGATCTACCAGATGTTTTGTGGTTTTATCTTCTGTAGTTTTGTTTTTGCCTTTGTTTTGCTTAGCCACATAGACGTTCCACTTCTGAGGTGTATTATTGGTGTTAAGGTGCCATGAGGATTTGTAACTACCACGACCATGAGAACCATACACATGACCTCGAGAACCATACCCTTGTCCACGTCCTTGCCTGTGACCCTAACCATGTCTATGACTTTTATATTTGTTGGCATTAACTTCCGGGAATGTTAATGAACCAGTTGGATGAAATTCATGATTTTACATTAGCAATTCATTGTTTTGTTCAGCAACCAATAAACATGATATTAGTTCTGAATATTTTTATAATCGACGTTCTCTCTATGCTGCTGCAGCAGTGAAAAGTGGAGAACGTCTTTTCTAACATATCTTGTTCAATCACTGTTTCACCACACAATTTTAGTTGTGAAGTGATCTTGAATAAAGCAGAATTATATTAAGTAACTGTTTTGTAATCTTGTAATCTTAGTTGGATCCAATCATATCTTGCCTTTGGGAGAAATACGTTCCTCTGATTATCATATCGATCTTTTAAATTATTTCACAATATTAACGGGTCTTTCATTGTGGGATATTGGGCCTTTAGACTCTCATGCAGATGATGTTGGAGAAAAATTATAGCCTTCGCCTTATCCTGCAGGGATATCTCATTTCCTTCCTTAATTATGTCTTGCAAATGCATGGCTTGCAAATGCATTTTAGCATCCAGAGTCCAAGAAAGGTAATTATTTCTAGAAATATTAAGTGCAAAGAACTACAGGTTCTTAAGGTTTGACATTTTCAGTAGCTATATTCACACAAAAAATAATATTAATTAGTTTGAGTACATATATTGAGAATAATGCATAATAAGTATTAATTATACTTAGGGATGGCCAAGGTTTCGGAACCACCGGTTCCAATTCCATTTTTGTAAAAACCGGAACCGCGACCGTAGAGGTCCCGGCTCCTGTTAAAACCTGGGAGGAACCCCTGATTCCGGTTCCTCCCCAGTTTTGATGGAACCGCCGGTTCCATAACCAGAATCGAGCGACTAATCAAAAAAAAAATTGAAAATTTTTCACTGCCCCATGCATGGGGCAGTGCACAGCTGACTGCTGCAGCCTGCAGCCTAAATGTTAAATTTTTTTTTTCAAAATACAAAAAAAAAAAAAAAAAAATTTAAACGGTTTGAACCGGGACTGGGACCTGCTATCCCGATTCCGGAACCGATTTTGAACTGGAACCTTAGGTTTCGGTTCAAATTCGCCTGTTCAGTTCGAACCGCCCGGTTCGAACTGAACCGGGACCATGACTAATCATACTTGATAATTAAATAGGTAGATATATGCATATAAATTGAGGTGGCAAAGCCACATATATAGAAATAGATATAAATAAATAAATTTTAGTTTTACCGTATATATAAAAATAGTTATAAATATTGGCTCGGAAGTATATATAGAAATAGTTTTTGATAAATGAATGTCGGCTCGGCCGTATATAAAAAATAGTTATAGACAAATAAATGTTGGTTCAGCCGTATATATAAAAATAGTTTTTGATAAAAATATATTTATATGTGTATATATGCAAATTTAATTAAAATAAAGAGTATTGAAATAAAATGTATTAACAATAAATAAAATATATAAATAGTATATAATGTCGGCATAGCCAACTCAAGGTGCATAACGATAAATAAATTGTATAAATAATAAATATAGTCAGCATAGCCGACTTGAGATGCATAACAATAAATAAATTGTATAAATAATAAATATGGTCAGCATAACCGACTTGAGATGAATAACGATAAATAAATTGCATAAATAATAAATATGGGATTA
Source organism: Xanthoceras sorbifolium (assembly GCA_003430845.1). Lineage (NCBI taxonomy): Eukaryota > Viridiplantae > Streptophyta > Magnoliopsida > Sapindales > Sapindaceae > Xanthoceras > Xanthoceras sorbifolium. The sequence goes on from CM010616.1 coordinate 3,265,518, forward strand.
GACTTATTTTATGATGTGAAAGATCCTTGCAATCATAGAGCATATTAATAAGGCTAATCGCACTCATAAAGTGTTATAATATAATATAATATAAATAGAATAAATAAAATGCTATAATAAAATATAATATAAATAGAATAAATAACCTAAACCTTTTTTAACCTTTTGCACATTTAAAGACACATGGCACATGTCACATAACCAATTTAATGGTTAGAATTTTGTGTAAAAAATTAGAAAAAATTTAGGTTATAAAAAAAGCATCTTAATCCGTTTTAGTAAAATTAAAAATGGGCTTGAAAAATGCCCACCGAATAGGCCCTTGGTGTCTACAATCAAAATCACAAGAGTCACTACTCTAAAACTCCATCTTCGAAAGATATATAAAAATCTATTACTCTTAAGACGAGCCCAACAAAATATAATATTAACAAGTATAAAATTGATTTTCCGTGCCTTTAAGTTTTCGTGCGACATACTTTTCACTTTTAAAACCAAGCGTCTAAATCTATTTGTCCAATATGATAAAGAAATGCTAAAAAACCTGAACTGTTATGAAATCATTATTTCGTCGATTGATGGACATCTAGCAACATATATCAATCACGATGGAGATCTACAATAGATCTCTATCGCCTTTTGGAGATCCATCAAGGATCTCGGTCGCCCTTTGAGTTCCATTGATGAATCGACGAAGATCCATTTCGATCTTCATTACGCAATAGAGAACCGTTGATGGATCTCCATTGAGCAATGAAGAGTTGTCTCCATCTTTATCACTTGAAAATCCTCCAGGATCTCTAAATCCAATTTTTTTTTATTGTTATTTAAGTGTTTAATTTAATATTTTATTTTGAGTAACACTATACTATTCAAAAAATTTATCAAATTTATTGTTCAAATAATGTGGCAAATTGATTTGGAGTAACCACACCATCAATACATCGTTTCACAATTAACAAAGTTTCTACAAATTAACTTGTCACATAATTTGGGTAAATATTTGAGCAGTGCAGCATTATTCTTACTTTTTTAGCCTGTCACATGTAATTGTTTTTAAAGATTTTGTCTTTAGATGAAAATACCCCCAGTTCTATTAAATTTGATAAATGTTCGATTGATGGATAAATCAAGTTAATGTATTTTTTGAAATTAAGTGACCACACTAGCCTAAAAATAGAAAAATCAATAAGAAAGTGATAAATCGTAAAAGGTTAAGGACCCAAATTAGATTTTTCCAAATTCACCTGTTTCATCGAAGTTAGTGATAATGTAAAGAGGCTTTCAACTTTCAAACTTTATACAAGTATCTAACATGAAAAAGACAAACAAATATATTTTTTGGTAAATTACATCTTACTGACTTTTGTTTTTATATAAATGAAAACAACTTGATCAAAACTAACATCGATCTCTTCTATTATTAGTCTAAGTTTGTTAAAGTTAACCAACTTGTAAACGAGAATCTCCATTGATAATGTAGATCCAGGCAAGGATCTTCATTGGCCATGAAGATCCACATGGTCAATAGAAATCCCCTTTTATTGATCTATATTGGTGATGGAGATCCTCGAAGGGATATTAATTGGCGACAAAGTTTGATATCTCTACTATCCAATGATGGGCGATGGAGATTCATCTCCATTTGTTTTCAATTTTTTTAAAACTATTTTGTAAAATATTTCGAATGAGATTTTACTAATAGTAAGAAAGATCAATGCCAATTTATAATAAAATTATTTCGACTTATAAAAATATAAACCTTAAGATAAACAAAAAAAATTTAGAAAAAAATTATTAAATAATAAATTTTAAAATTTTAAAAACAAATCCAAAATCTCTCATAGTGATACAAATTTCAAAAACTTTTCTTGAAATCCAATCATTTAATGATTTTTGATGTGATTTGTTTACGTAGATGATAAAATTTAATGAAATATATTTATATTTCGAGCACTAGAAGTCTAGAGTTAGAACTATTATTTTCTTTTCTTTAAAAGTAGACATATTTTTAAAAAACTTTCACAGGTTTATTTAATTGAATTTATCATCCAAAACAAAAAGATAAAGAAAAAAATGAAATAAAATATCATGAAACTTAATTAGATTTCATTAAAATCTTTACTAATATTAATGTAAAGAATTTCTTAGAAGAGAAACCATTGTATGCATGTGTAAGAAATTCCACTTGAAGAGGAAGTCACGACCCATATATGAATGGTCGCCCACTCATTAGTTCAAAGCATATGCCATATGATGGAGTGTAGTTGTTCATCTAATCATATATTGATTACCTGGTTTTTATAAGAAAGAAATGGACTTCTTGTTTCTGATTTGTTTTTAATTTTGATGAAGGTTGGACAAGAGATCTGCTTAATGAAAACCCACGTTGATACAGTAGATAACAGAATTAATTTTTTGAGTTTGCTTGCTGATTAGATGCAATACTCCTAATTTCGTCCAAACTCTTGAAAAATAAGAACAAGGGAAATTATGAAAGGCTTGGCTCTCAATCCTTCTTTGACCAGGAAACAGGTAAGCAGATTTGAAGCCACACTTTGGTCACATTCCAGCTTCTATAATGTTGACGTGTAAATCCGGTTAACGTGGTAAATTGGTGAATATAGAAAAATTAAAGGATAAAACTTATAAAAATATTAACTCAAGAGGTTTTAAAGTGGTTTGGGTTTAAGGAAAATGCCTATATCCACTGTTCTTGATATTCAAGTCGAGCTCGCTGGGTGTTTTGCGGAGCTCACTTATGTAAATGCTTTGCGAAAAAATTTGTAACCTTGGCAACAGGGGTATCCCACTCCTTTTATAATGTGAAGGGGCGGGAGTCATCCTGTTTTTTATAGAATCTAATTATATAATTTAAGGGCGAAATTATATCACTTAATGGACGTAGTTTAATCTAAATACAATAGCTGATTGTGTGAAATTTGAGATTGATTGGTAGTCTACTTAGAGCATCTCCAATGCAAATATGTATTTTTGAGTATCTAAGTAGTGCCACATCAGCATTTCTAAATAATATGGATCTAACTTGTCAAAAAAATTATAGAAATGCATATTCACTTCTCCAATGTGAATATCTAAATAGTAATTTTAAACCAATCACCACAAGTCATTTGTTACATTCTCTCTCCATTCAATATGATAATTAAATGCATTGACAAAATACTAAAATTTTATTGGTGGGAAAAGTTAGAAATCCTAGTCAGCATATCAAGGAGAATATCTACAATTAGAAACTCTACTTGATATTCTCTAACTTTTTTTTTGCCACATCATATCAATATTAAAGTTAGATAATTGCATTGGAGAATGTTTTCTTAACTTTTTCAATATTGATCCTATGTGGCACTCAATTTTCTCCAAATGCATAATAGCATTGGAGATGCTCTAAGAGCATCTCCAATGCAAATATGTATTTTTGAGTATCTAAATAGTGCCACATCAGCATTTCTAAATAATATGGATCTAACTTGTCAAAAAAATTATAGAAATGCATATTCACTTCTCCAATGTGAATATCTAAATAGTAATTTTAAACCAATCACCACAAGTCATTTGTTACATTCTCTCTCCATTCAATATGATAATTAAATGCATTGACAAAATACTAAAATTTTATTGGTGGGAAAAGTTAGAAATCCTAGTCAGCATATCAAGGAGAATATCTACAATTAGAAACTCTACTTGATATTCTCTAACTTTTTTTTTTGCCACATCATATCAATATTAAAGTTAGATAATTGCATTGGAGAATGTTTTCTTAACTTTTTCAATATTGATCCTATGTGGCACTCAATTTTCTCCAAATGCATAATAGCATTGGAGATGCTCTTAGTTGACAGAATGCAATCCCTGTATTCTCGGGATTCTTCCTTTAATTGAGGCTCCGAGCTGCATCATCTACGAGCTGTGGACTTCGTGGCTAGCGACTTGTGGGCTGTCTCTTCTATGAACGGTTAGCTTAGCGAGTTGCAACATTTTTGCCGTTTGTTTAGAGCTTTTTCCTCCATCGTGCGTTGGGTCGTGGCCCATTTCATCTTGTAGCGAATTCTTGGCCTTTTACGTGCGTTGGGCCTTTGCTGGTGGTTTTAGCATTTTGGGCCTGTTTGGGCCCGGTGTAATTTAACACAACATATAAAAATTTGGAAAAATATGAAATTGAAGCTTTATCTCTTATCTTCCCAAGCATATAATATTCTCTTCTAAAAGAAATCCGGAAGGCCTTCAAATTTCCTTTTTCCTTCAGCTGCGCATGGCTGACGAATCTGACACGTAAACTGACTTGATCTTCAGAACTGATTCAATTGGGTGCCAGAAAATTCCAAGAAAAGTTCCCATAGTTTCCTTAATGTCTTAGCTTCAATCTCTGACTGGCCTTGCAAAAAAAAAAAAAAAAAACTCCTCCTGAAAGTCGTCTTGATGATAGAAACGCAATTAGTTCATAGACAAACTTTCTTTATCTTTCTTTACTTGATAAAGAATCCACCAGTTAGAGCTTGCTTTGCATAAATCTTTCAACACCTGCACATTTTGATAAACATAACAAGTGTTGGGGAGAAACGGGAACTACTACAAGCATGGAGAAATTACACACAACACACAGAGAGAAAAATAAACACAAATATTTACGTGGTTCAGCACAAATTTGTATATATCCACGGAATACATCCACTTTCACTATTTCAGAGAAAAATTACAAGCTAACAGCTCTTTAAAATTTTCTCTCAAAGTTTTCTTACCCACACTTCTCTCACTACAAGATCTCTCTCTTGTGTTTCTTGGTGTGTTGTCTTACCATTACACTTAGAGGGTATTTATAGAGAGAGGGAGAGAGCAACAATCAACAACCACCAAACATATTAAATGGTAACTCTCAACTAACCTATTAATTGTTGGTACTAACTCTCAACTCTTAACTAACTTATTAATTGTTATTATCAACTCTTAACTACTAATTAACTAATTAATCTTCCAATACTCCCTCTTTCAAATAATTTGTTTGGTCTCTCAATATTTGTACTTCACATGCTAATAACAAAAACTAAAATAAAAGATAACAAAAACACTATAATAAAGCAGAAAATTAAGCTAGAATGGTATATGAGTAAGGTATACACATAAGCATATCATAGACCTCAATCATCCATTTTTTATTTTAAATTTAATTAATTTTAAAAATTAATAATATAATTTAAGGGCAAAAGGACCATTCTACCCTTAGACCACTATAACTTGACTGTCGAGCACTAACAACAATGGATGTTTGTGTTAATTTTGATAAAAAAAATCTATATGTATACAATTAGACCTAAATTCGAGGGATGTTTGTACAATTACTCCTAATTTTAATTAGCAACTTCGATTATTGCTTATAAGTGTACATGTTTATCGTCTCTAAATTTTTTCTCTATATGTGAATGATACTTTGTACTGATATAAATTGTCATTTTATGTGCGGAAGAAAAACGGAAATAAATCCAATTTGTTTTACACATCATCATATATTCATGATTAAAAGTTCAAGTTAAAAACAACACAAAAAGCATGGTCACGAAAGTTAAAGATGAATTTGCCTTTCGACATGAAGTCAATGTGAACTAAGTGTGTACTTTGGTAATATGACATTATTATGTGCCACTTCACAATATATACAAGTATGAGAACCTTTACATGCATGCATCAATATAATTGTTTCCTTGCAAGTTTTAAAAAAAAAAAATTAAATGTTTTATTTCAAAAAATGGATTTGCCTTCACTCGATTTCTATTTAGCTCGAAACTTTAAAATGTTGGAGGAAACTAAAAACAGTACAAAAGAACCAATGAACAATCGGATGTTTTTCTTTTAATCCTTTCTCCATACTAGAAAATTTTCTAGTTTGAAAAGAAAAAAGAACGCGTAATCAATAACGGTTGTCATATTCTTTTCCTTCATCCAACCGTTGAAAGAAAATAACATAGTAGTTATAGAGGTAAAATCACCAAATCCAATTATCATCCTCTTTGATCATCCTTCTTCTCACTTCTTTTATATTCTCCTTTTTCTCTTGATCACCTTTCTATTTTATTCCTTTTATCTTAAATCAAGCCAGATTAATTTTGAATCCGAGTTGTAATATCATTCTAATAAAAATTTTAAGTTTCAATTATTGTAAATTTAATTATATCATTTATTCATATTATTCTAAAAACAATTTTACTTTTTCTTTATTCTAAATGAAATTACATCTTTTAATAATATTATTCTAATAATAAATTTAATTTATCCATATTTTAAATATAATTTTATTATTTATTAATTTAAAATTTAAAAAAATTCACTGTAGAGGGTCAAACATTACTCGCCAACACTTTACTTGAGGTAAATGAGAGAGTTGGAACATTGTTTATTTATTTATGAGAAATATGTGTACAAATTTGGAGTTAAAAGAGGAAAATGACTTAATAATTAAAATAAAATATTTAAGAGGGGCCAAAACGAAAAAAATTAAAACTTATTTTAATTTTTAATTTTTGTTTTGGAAGTAGAGAGAGGAAAAACCGAACAAATCAAATTTTATTTGATTATTATAATGTTTAACCACAGCCTCCTAAAATATACAAGAAAATTCCATTATTTATGAACAATAATATTAAAATCTAACACACCCCACCATTTACAAGATCGAATTGGCAGTGAAAAGAGGAATATTCTAACTCAAACACCTATTGACAGATTGGTTTATAAGCTCAATAAGTTGAATGCATTAGACGTCCACCCTCAGGTTGGATAGCAAGAGGGGTTGGAGGAACACAATTACTAATTCTTAAAACTCGCGGTTAGAGAATGAGCAATTGCGCATTCTTGAAATGAAAAAGCCCTCTATTTCGGGCTCTCCATATAGCTGAATTCTCTGAAATTATGAAAATTCTTAGTTAAAATGAGATTTCAACTCAGCACCTTTTGCGATTTTAAGAAGAGTTGCTCTTTAGATAGCGCAATACTAGACCCCCAAAGAAACAATATTATTAAAATCTAATGTGCAAGATGCATAACCATAAAAGAGAATTCAAAACATAATAAATCCTAGTTCTGCTGGTTCTGCCAAGACCAAAGGCCATGTAACAGTTGGTCTAACGACTCTGATGAATCTGTTTGCTCAACCTGATCACCAAAGTAATTATAATTTGTTTGAAACGGATCATTTGAAGCTAATGTCGTCGACTGCTGCTGCTGCTGCTGTTGTTGTTCATCAATCACTTGCAGTTGCGTGTTTTCCATAAAATTATCATCACCTTCATGCCCATAATTCATATCTTCCGGTGGCATGCACATTGAACTGCTAGCTTTTCTAATATTCTCCAGCTCTTCTTGAGCACTTGGCTTTCCCTTATATTTCATTCTACAGAGTCTCCATTCCTGCTGGAAACATGTAAAAATTTAAAAAACAAAATAAAAAAAAACACACTCAGGTTCAAAGTCAAATACATACATATATAATAGATAAAAGAACAAATAATATTGAACCTACCCGAGATTTGTTGAATTACACTCGAAATCAAAATTTATATAAACTCACACTTAACTCCCCCTAACGTTAATTTTAACCGTTAAAAAATATGATTGACCATTTCAAAAAAAGAAAAAGAGGAGAAAAAGAGAAAGATCCATTGTTGATCTACACGGATCCAATATATATAGCGAACTAAGGGAGTTTCGAATCTACTTTTTAACGGTCAAACTTAATATCAAGAGAGTTCAGCGTAAGTTTCTGTAAACTTTAATTCTGAGTATAATTTAACAAATTTCAACTAGGTTTAGTATTACTTGTTGATAGAGAAAACATACCGTTGTGTAGGAAACAAGGCTGTATTCGTGCATAATCCAATTAGTTTTGATGGCTTCGTTACGCTTTCTTTTATTGTCTTTGAATCTGTGAAATGTTAAAGGTCTCTTGTAACCCACCACCAGACTTTGGTTATTAGAAGCATAAATCTTCTTAACATGCCCTGTAGCTTTCCACCATCCTTGTCCTGATACTTCCCTCGAATCATTCTCTTTCATGCAGTAGCAGTATCTCTCATTGTCCGCCACGGCCCGGTTCTCATCCCCTGTATACATAATCTTGGTCACTATAATAATAAGGAGAACGAGAATGCATATATGATCAAATATGGCAACACGCAAAGGATTGAGTATGATATGGTGCAACACACAAACTCAATGGATAGGTCTCTTCTCTTTCAAAAAATACATGTTTCAAAAGGAAGGAAGAAAGAAGATGAACAGACAGTGAAGATGTTGTGGATCCTGCTGATATACGTTTCTTTGAACAATGAAATTGAAATGGAGAGGCATTGGTTGGCCAGATGCTTTGGTTTGTAGAATTTGGATGAGCTCCTCATCGGTGGGATTGAACCTAAACCCAAGTGGCATTTCCATCGTCATCGTCATCATCTATCAATTTTTCTTTTGATCCTGCATGCGCACCCTTGACAAACTTATCCTTATGTCTTTTTATATGTGGAAATCATAAAAAATAAAGTGAACACTATAAATAAATAAAGTGCAAATAACACTTAGATTTTTTTGAACTTTGTCCATCTACAAACGGAATCAATCTTTGAATTTATTAGTAAAGACTTACCTAACCGTTATTCACACTCCATCCAATTTAACAATTGATTACATTTGACTGTTAAAAAGACCAAAATATTCCCAAGTAATATATATAATTACTAATATTCATTAAATAAAAAAATTAAAAAAAGTTAAAATCTCAATCGTCCATCTCATCTTTTTAACTGTTTTTTATATTTTTATTTAATAAACATTAATAATTTTATATATTATTTCAGGACATTTTAGTTTTTTTAACAGTCAAATATGATCAACCGTAATATTGGATGGAGTTTGACTATCAGTGAATATTTATCATTAAATTTAAAAATTAATTTTACTTATAAATAAGTAAATATCAAATATTAGGTATTATTTACTCTTAAATAAATAAAAAATAATATCAGTCATTAGTCAATAGTCAATAGTCAATAGCCAACACAAAAAAGGTATAGAGAGACAAAGACAATGATAATGTCTTGTATTACATAGACACATGTAGCTAACATGTATAGGAAGGAGATCTTCGACGTGTCTCAAATAAACCATCACTCTCCATCCTTTGAACCAACGTGTTAGCAGCCACAACTAATTATAGATTTCTTGGATAATCACACGACTCTACAATAGACTAAGGGCACACAACCATGTATCTATGGGTTGGCAATTGTCGACCAAACACGAATATAGTACGAAATTAGCATGCGTGTTAGATTTTATTGGATTTGAGTAATTATTATGTCAATACGTTAAATTCATTAAATAAATAGATCGTCTTTGATTCTTTTGATGTAATTTTTAATATAAGAGATTTTATTTAAAAAAAAAAGTAAATTAACATGAGACTTTTATTTTAAATAGATATTTATGTTATAGACTTTTATTAAATTCATTAATTGATTAGTTTTTTCTTTAATTTTCTTTCTTGTCTTTAGCAATTTGAAGTTAGATATTTTTATAGAGTGAATTATAATGAAGTACCCTAACGGTTATCTATATTGTAATAAAATTGTGAGTTTAGTCTTAATTACATGTTAGTGCCCTTAATTAATTGAATGACCATTACAACTGACAGTCAACTAATAAACAAAAGAGTAATATGGTTATTTTATTTTTTTTTAATATATAAAAAAAGTAACAAAATTAAAAATGATAATGATAGTTTGAGTTCGTTACTTATACAAATATTATTACATTTACTTAAATAAAAAATCATTAATGTTATTAAGTTACATTAATTTCATTTATAATATTTCATGTTGATGGACCAACTTGAAAAAAATATAAAGTAAATGAAAAATAAAATAGGAAATAACTCAATGAGCTTGAAATTTACACATATCATTATCTAACACCAAAAAAATAAAAATGAGCAATATAGTTAAGTTTCTTCATCCGACAAAACAAAATACAACTCATATCATCCAACATTTTTCTCTTCTCTATTTCTCAAAATTTACACACAATAGTAGATCTCCATGGGAATAGTTCTCCTCTGGTTTGGAGGAAATCCCTTCTCATGGATGAGATGGGAGAGATCTCCTCCCAATTGTTCTTTTTATTTAATTTTTTAATTAATTAATTTATTTTTAAGTTATTGTTTCAAAAATAATATTATTATAATAATAAAATAACTAAGTCATGAAAGCAATTTTGATATTTCATATTTAAGGTTAGTCAAAAGTTAACTCTAAGAAATTATTTATGCAATTAAAATAAAAATTATTGGTACACTTTTATCTAGAATTAGGGGTGTTAATGCATTTAACCCTAATAATAATAATAAATAGACGTTCACACCAAATACATAATCAAGAGATCTAAGGGTCATTTGTTTTTACTGCTTATAATTTAATGGGTCTGAATTGGATATATTAAGTTTTTTTTATTTTTTTTAAGAGTAAATAATGTCTACCTTCCCTGAGGTTTGCTCAATGACAGACGGAATCAACTTTTAAGTTCACAGGTTGGACCTCTGTTGAGATTTGAGAAGAAATATCTATAATCTTATTGGTTTTGCAACGTTAATTTAATTGTAATGTAATATATCCTAGTGATCCTAACAATGATGGTAATACCAATAAATTCTAAGTGCTTTTAAGTACTCATAGTGGCATTCTACAATCTTATCTAATTGAGGAATACTCTTTCTCCTAATTCATTATGATAAGAATAATGGATATAAATCATATATATTTTATCATATTCTTACAAGATTTCATTATTATTATTAATATTGTCTTCGATATAGTGACTCAAACCTGAGACATTGTCAGCTGAGTGATGTTAAATTACGAAGTCTGAATCAGTTTTGTTATATTTCGCTGATGCACTCGATGAGTTCAGCTCTCGGTGGTCGAGTGACGGTTTTATCCCCAAGTGTTTTTAATATTTAAACTCTTGTATTCTTAGAGTTTCTGTAAGAGCAAAACAGGCCGCTTCGTGAGCGTAGAGATTATATTAATCGCCGAACCATGTAAAAATTTCGTATCTTTTTTATTGTTATTTATACTTTCGTGTGTTTACTTTATTGTTGTTTGAATTTGCTAAATTCGATAACAAATTAATGAACTTTACTTCCGAGTCATATTCAGCATTATATTGGTACAAAATTCTAAAAACTATTTTATAGATGTTGAAATGAGATTGCACATTTTATGATTTTTGTCTAGAATGTTAATTGATGGTAATAAGATGTGCAAGATTTATGTAAATCGAATGCAAAAGTAAATTATTTCTTTAAAGACACAGTAAAATTTATGATAGTTCTCAAGAGTCATAATATTTATGACGGTTTAAGAATTATAATGTTTAAATAACCGTCAACAAACTATGATAGTTGAAAATCATCATCCATTTACAATGGTCATTTTAGTATCTAAGTTCGCAACGGTTTTGAAACCATCATAAGTTGTTTACGCTCTCGCAAAATATTGAACAATTAACACTGAACTTATCTGAGATTTATTGAATTATACTTATAATCAAAATTTGTAAAAACTCACACTGAACTCCTCTAGTATTAAGTTTGACCGTTAAAAATAAAAAATGTAGAAGAAGAATTGAGAGATCCGTGGTGGATCCACCATGGATCATGAATTAGAAAAGGTTCGAGCCTACTTTTTAACGGACAAACTTAATATCAGAGGAGTCCGGTGTGAGTTTCTGTAAATTTTGATTCCGAGAATAATTCAACAAATATCAAGTATGTTCAGTGCTATTTGTTCCAAAATATAATAGCTTAAAAGATGTGTTTATACTAGCTTTAACCATCATAAAATATTATTATTTTGTAGTGATTGTAGACATAGTCTGGTGGTAACTATATCACTTAAGATCCCGAATTCGAATCCCCTTTCCCCCAAGGTAAAAAAAACAAAAAATCTTAGTTGATTAATGGTAGATAGCTTAAAATATTCATTTCAATTCATAATTATATTATTATGTAAATTATATGATGATATCATAAATAACAAGATAAAACTAAATCATTATAATACTTCATTCAAAATTTATATTCATATCACGTGGCAAGTAAATTTCATAATTAAGATTTTTTTCGGATCCTTATACAAGCATCTTTCACTGGAAAACCATTATGTGCGTATTATAGAGTGGGGTGGGTCAAAAAAATTTAAGAATTTATAAGTTTTATACATTATTATATTAATAATAAAATTAAGTCCTTAATAAGATTTATTATATATATATCCCTTTGAACAATGCCAGGCCTTGAATCAGTTAAATTAAAAAAAAAAAGTATTTTAACAACAACCTTTAAATTGAAAGTGGCTCATTATAATACACTAAGGGGGAGCTTGCTTGAAAATTTTTCTGTATACCTACGATGCAACGATTCAAATTTAGCCAAAAACTTAATTTAGGGTGGGCTCAACTTATTTTTATTTTCGATCAAAAATACTATTCGATATTTGGCTTTTTGTAAAATTTTCTATTAGAATAATGAATCACAATAATATAAAAAAAAATTATTTATAAAATATATACACACTTAAACCATGTATTGAGAAAATATTTATTAAAAAATTACAAAAAACAAGCTAAATTAAATCATGAGATATGTATATAATGAAGATATAATAGCATAATACAAGAACATGTGATATTTAATTCATAGAATAATAAGAATGATAATAGAATTAAAATGAATAATTCTAATATATATTAATTGAAAAATTAATCTCGACAACTTATTTTAATAAAATATATATTATTAAATAAATTATTAGGAAGATGTGTATATAGTTCAGTTTAATTAATAATTATTAATTAATATATACAATAATATTGCAGCCGTCAAATTAATAAAATGTGACTTTAGTTTAAACATTAATATATTAATATTAAATATTTTAAGTTTTAAATTTAATTTTTTTTAGCTATAATAATTTATTTTTTCAAAAATTAGGGTTAAACTATAGAATTTTACCTTTAAAATTTAGAATATTATCATACTGAATAATACATCATTTATTATCAAATTATATTGGTCAGTCGTTAATCAGTAATATTCAATATAAATAGTAATTTGATAGGTCAACTCATAATTTCAGTGAATTTATTGGTGCAAGTATAAATTTCAAGCATTATACTATACAAAGTGATGAGTATTTTGGGTGTAATAATGGTAGAGATCCATAAAGATTATTTAGTTATGATTATTTGTACTTTACTTGCATATGTCTAAAAGGAAGATTGAGTGGATCTTTCATTGGAATCTTTGTACAGTTGAGGGTTGATTTATGTAATCTTGTGTAGAGAGAAACTTAAACACAGCTTTCACAATCAAACAAGATTTGCAATCAAATTAGAAAGAAACAAAATACTCCAGTTCATTTCTTGAAAACCTTAAAAGTTGATTCAACATTTTCATTCCACTCACTCTCTCTCTCTTGGAAATATTTTCTTCTATCATGAATTCCTTCCTACCTTTGAAATTTAGGTTTTTAAGATTTTGAGTTTATATGAAACAGTAAAATCCCATTAAAAAATTATTATTATATATATATATACTTAGGCAGTTTTTTTTTTCTACGTGTACACGGATATAATAAAGTCAGTACAAAACTTGTCGGTAGTTAGATTTATTTACTTTAACTTTTTCTTTACGAGTTAGAGGACTATAAGGAGTAACCAAAATTAAATTATATAAGTATAGTCCGAATAACTACTATCAATAACGGGAGATTAAATATTTGGATTGCACGTATAAACTAGTTTAGTTGATAAGATTTTTTTTTATATTGAGCAAAAGATCTTAGGATCTAACCATCACAGTTTTTTTGGTAATTTACATTAAATATTGTAATAAAAAAATTAAAGGATTATATTTAATAACTTTGAGAAGAAATTTAGGGATAAAAACATATCGGCCTGGGAAAAATAATTAAAGAATTATATTATGAAATAAAATTCGAGATCGTTTATATTTTAGCCATTCCCAAACCTCCGAGAAAGTGTCTTACATCAAACATTTTAGATTACGTACTCAGATAAAAAGATGAAATATAATAAAACATTGTAGGGAGAATCTATATGTTCACATCACTTTAGATTCAGAGTTCGATTTTTCTTGATACTAAAACTGACCCATGGAAAAAAAAAAAAAAAAAAAAGATACACCCATATCTTCAAAAATCTATTTGCAAAAGATTTAATGGAAATCATAACTGGGGTGACATTAGAATCATAAGGATGTCTGTAGGTTTGGTGACATGATTTACTAAATCTTTATACAATAGATAGATTTCTTTGACTATTTTTTTATAAAATTATTTATAGTCTAAATATAATCCAAAATGTATTGACTTGTTGACCTGAATTAGTGTGAATGCAAAGATTTCATTTACATATTTTGTTTCTTTATTAATAGAGTCGTACTTTCAAACTCGAACTCTTAACACGTTTGTATAATTACATGATGCTAGAAGAAATACGGGTTTGAATTCCACGTTCCCTCCTAGTTTAGGTGGTGTGTATATCTCTATCCCTTTTAGTGGTGGAGATTTAAGTTTTATCATGTATATTTACCAGCTTGTTTGAGAGTTTTCTCTCCGTATTATGGGATAGATGTCTCTCGGTGATAGGAATATATATTCAGAATACACGTGTAGTAATTGAATTCGACAGGTCACGACAGACTTTTAATTAATCTTATAGTTGTATAATTATAATAAAAAAAAACAAATGGTTGGAATCAATTGCTTTCCTTTTATATACGGGTTTATGTTTTATATATCATTCCATAAAAATGTATGTTAAATAATTTGATTTTGTGAAAAAAAAAAAAAAAAAAAGGACCCCTTAGATTTGCCTTATATTAATTGTGTATGGTGTGGCAGATGTAATTTCTTTTTTCTTTTTTTTTTAAAGAGAAGATATATTAAAATTGACACAAAACAGTTAATGAAAACAAATCAATTTGGACAATCATCTAGGACCAACTGCTCCACACAGAGTGAACAATCCTCTAACCAAATAAAATTATTAATAAAAGTCAAACCAAACTTTGCAAGACGATGAGCAACTTGGTTAGCTTTCTGCAGAATAAATACCAAAGATGCCACGTTAGATTTCTCAATAAGCTGAATGATATTCAAAATGACCACCTCAAGTTCTGAAAATGGAACAGATTTGGAGATAATAGAGTTAACAACTACCTCCGTACGGAAGATGTAATTTCAACTATTAAAATGTATGAAAATCAATGGTGGCTCCCATTTTAGGCAAGCATGGTTGTTCTCAAGATGACTTTTCTGTCTGGTTGGAGGTATCTCCTCCTTTACTAGTCAATTATTTGTTGGATGATTTCCAGACCTCTTTGTAGTGTTTCCTTTTATCAATCTATTTACTTTTACAAAAAAAAAATGTTATTAATCCAATAATCTAAAAATTATGTTGACATTTGTTCATAGTGAGGTTACTATTCTCTTCCAATAGTCTTAGGGGTGATGTTATATTAACTTAAAAGTTTTATTTAAATAATTTCAATATTTATCCACTCTTACTAAAGTATACTATTTTCTTACTGGATTAAGAGATTATGAATAAATGATAGTTGAAGTCACAAATTTAAAATGATTATAGTGTGTTTTTTTTCTTTGTTTCTTTTTTTAATTTTATGCTTGGAAGGGTGATTATAGCATAGGGATGACAATTTCCACCAATAGATATGGATACCCACATATACCCACCCGCGATGGGCGAGTATATGTATTGCTAAATGGTTTTGTGGGCAAATATGGATGTAAAAATTTAAACCCCCAACGGGTACGGATAAAGGATGGATTTCAAAATAATATCCATACCCTACTTACAAACCCACATAAATTATACTATAAAATAATTATATATATATATATGTGTGTGTGTATGTGTGTGCGCGCTCGCGCTCAAAATCATGTTGTTTTTTAATTTGGTAAAACCTAAAACGTAATTCGCTTGTAGATCAATGTTATATGAATTTTTAGAAGTTTATTGCATTTTAATTTTGTTTGTTTTGGATTTTTTTTTTATTTGTGAAGTGTGTGGAAATTTACTTTTATTTTATTTTATTATTACGTTAGAACTTGAAAGTTTATGTACATTTTATTTTATTATTATGGTAACATATGCTACCAACTAAATAGGGTATTATCTTATTATTAATTGTCCAAGCTTTTTTTTTTATATTAATTTTGTAGGCTTACAGACGGATGTGAATAAAGACAAAACCTGGGAGTAAAAACCTTTTCGCACACCTACATAAATGTCAAAATAGATGGTAAAAATCTTAAATATTAATACATTATTAATTATACTAAAATAAATAGACGATGAAAATTTTAAATATTTTAATTTTATTTTATTTTTTAAATAAATTTCTATCATCTATTTAAATAATATGAGCAGTAAAGATTTTAATTTTTTTAAATAAAATTATTTTAAAATAACTAAAATACTCTTAAAATAATTTATTTTTATCAATATTAACTAACTTTTTATAACAATTAGCTAACGTCAAAACAGTTAACTGTTAACATTTTAATAAGTTAACAGTTAACATTTCAATAAATTAACGGTTAACGAGAGGTTAATTCCCCTTTTTTCCCTTTTTTCCTTTAAAGGGCTTCGACACTTGAACAAGTGATTTTAGCAACTCTAGTTCATCAAAAGACCTAAATTATCATAATAGTCCCAATGATAATAATACTATGAACAGTAAGGATTCACCCACTCAGAAGTTAGTCGCTGAGACAACTGTGTGGAAAAATTAGAGCACTCTAACTACAGTAGCACAGTCAACTGCGGGATTCGCCTGCCTCAACATCGTCTGCACAGACGGACTTGGTAGAAAAATAAAGAAAAAATCAACAATAAAACATGCACTTCATCAAACACAGGCATATGAGAGAGAGCAGCATGTATTCACAGATATGTTTTGGGTGCATATGTTTTGGGTGCATTTGTACCGGACTATGCATCATTGTCATGTGTGCATTGCAAGATCACAAGTGAAGATGCATGGTGAATCCAAGCTGCTTTCAAGGTTTTGGCCATTGCGCTAATGTGCGTGCACCGGTGCGTGTGTGTGTGTGCGAGAGAGAGAGAGAGACAGAGAGAGAGAGAGAGAGGAGGAAATTTGCTTTCACTCACTAATTTGCATTGGAAAGAAAATCCCGACTTTACATCAACTAACTAAAAGATTTTTTTTTTTTTTTCATTTTTTTTTCTTTCTCATTTTCTTTACTTATAGGAAAAAAGGCATGGTTCAGAAATTTGCCTGATCCTCAGCAAATTTCAACAAAAATCTCAAAATTGAAGGCTTGGGATCATCCTCAGCTCCTTTGTCCTTCGTTTCAAAAATACCTTTCATTATACGAGTGTAAAGTCTTTCAAGTTGTGGAATGCCATAATTTTCAGTCCGCTCCACAAAAAGGCGCTTGATAGACTCCACTTGGTGTAAAGTCTCACCATCAGACATTACAACATCTTGGGTGGATCCATTCCCATCAATTTGACCAGATACTTCTCCCGAAGTTTCCTGCTCATTACCGTCAGCAGATGAGGGTTCCGGCCTTTCGGGTTCTGCATCATTTGCCTCAGCTTCATGAGATGATTTTGCTTGTACTGAATCTGGATGCTGGGATCTATCTTCCGCTGTTGAAGCTGAATTTTGACAGAGTATATTAGCATTACGTGGAGTCATATTACAGAAATAGAATTGAACTACATGCAAACAAACACAAACAGCACAAATAATAAGGAAACAACATTAAAGATGTTATTTTTGTTAATGCATAGATGCTTGGTAAATTCCGTTGTCTATCATCTTTAAAAATTCATCTGGGTTTGAAAAAGTTTATTATACAAGGAAGATTTGAAATCCCTGGGCAACTACGCAGCAGCCAAAAGCTGGTAAATTCGGTTCATGATCAACAAAGAGAATCCAATTAAGAATTTTCTAGGATTCCAAATCCTTTACAGCCACTTCCAAAAAAAGATGCTTAAGATTTTATCGTGTTAAATTCCAAGTCAAAACTTGAGGAGGAAAAAATAGCTATAACAGCAGAGTGATAGTAATAACAATATTAATATTTCATGGTTTAAATCAGAAAGAAATTCTAACAAAATTCTTTAGATTGACTTGGACACCTAAATGTTGTAGTAGAAGTTTCTTTTAACATCATTGTCTGGAATAAATCAGATATATTATTAGGGCAAAATTCTTTAGTCAGTCCTACCATCTACCATTTGACTTTATATACAGGTGAACCCATGTGGTGCAAATATTAGTACCTCCCTTGCCTTAGTTGTGACAAAGAAGTTATAGATATTTATAAAAACACCTTGGCCACCTCCATCAACGTTGTGCTGACAGAGGCAGCTACATGGGAAGGAGGCCTCCCCCTCGATATGATTTGAGAAGAGGGTCCTCCACAGAGTGGATAAGGAGGGTGCCTCCTCTACTAGACCTTGGAAGAAAGAGCAGAAGGTACCCTCTTTCTTCACGAACTGGAGCAGGCATCCTCAACAGACTCTGAAGAAAAGATATAGGAGTCATCCTCGTCCTCAATGCGCACCTCCTATATATTGTGTAGAGGAAGCTGCCTCATCTATGATCTGAAAGAGGAGACTGCCTCTAAATAGGGGTTATTCTTTCAAGTTTTATTTGTTTTTATTTATATATTTATTTGAGAATAAGATGAGGGTAACATGATCAACTAACATATATTTTGTTCCGAGACTAATGGCAGGGGAGCTTTTAGGCTAATTTCAAACAGTCCACTTATTTTTGAGTCTAAGGTGGGTTAGAAAATTTTGTTCCATTTGGAAATGTAAGGTGTGGGTTTATTTTCACTAGAAGCAAATGTTGCAGGAAAATTCAAAAAGCTTTTGAAAATTGCAAGTCAGATTTGAGGATGTCTACCAGTTTTAAAATAGATGATAATCTCAAATATAGGCTTTGATGAAAAATATACTGAGAATGAAAAAAAAAAATCGAGAATGCAATGAATACTTAATATCAAGAATGAAAATAATTTAAAAACATATGAATGGTGTTGCAAACCACTAGACCAAAAGACTTAAGCTTTGGTCAATCTGATTGTTACTAACAAGGTATTATAGCATATTTGACCTAGTGGTCTTAAGTTCAAATCCTGGGAAAACAATTCTAATAAAATATTTAACACAATAAAATAGGCTTGTGTATCAATTCACGTGACATGCCCAAAAGTTCAGCCTTGCTAGAGGAGCATGGTAGAGTGCTTAAATATTATTGATGGGCTCTTTCCTAATAGCTTAAGCTTTTGATTTAGTGGTTACTAATATAGTATCCGAGCCATGAGATCTTAAGTTCAAGTCCCAGCCTCTTGTCCTTCCTTTGCTCGATATCATGTTAATACTCCAAAGCTTTTGGGCAGTGTTTTAAAAATCGCTAGGCGCTACCTAGGCGGCGGGGTAGCGCCTAGCGATTTTTCAGCTAGGTGCCTAGGCGGTTCCTCGGTGGTCAACGGTCAACATGTTGACCGTACCGTTGACCACCTAGAAAAATGATGATGATGATGATGATAATGATACATATATTGTTTACCTTTGGAGGTGATCATAATGCTTAGGGAGTGATTATTTACCTAAGATTTTTGTGTTTTGGGTGTTAGTTGAAAAAAAAAAAAAAAAATAAAAAATAAAAAGGCTTCCACGACTGGGCGGCCGCCTAGATCCGCCTAGGACCGACTAGTCCGCCCAGGGGGGCACCTAGGTCCGCCTAGGGCCGCCTAGGTGGTCAGCTGTGGAATATGGCCGAATTGGCCATATTCGCCGCGGCCGGCCACCGCCTAGCGCCTAGGCGGCTGCCTAGGCCGATTTTTAGAACAATGCTTTTGGGTTTGATGGTTACTAACAAATGATATATCAACTATCTCCAATATACCATGTTTCTTTTAAAAGTAGCTTGGAGCTATATTTGAGAACTGTACTACATTTCAAAATATTAATTTTTTCCACACACGGCACTACTGTCATCGAGCTTTTTCCCAAATGAAATTGGGGTACTCATGTGCTTAAAACTGCTTGAAAGTAGTTAACAGAACAGCACAAGACAATAAAAATCATAAGGAAGAAATCATCCAATATACAAAAAGTATGTATTAACATTAACATCCATAACAAAGAATATCATATGCAAAAACTAATATGCACCGACATAAGTATGCCTGTATTCATAAATGTATATCGTATGTGATGTTTACGAGTCGTATGAAATGTCAAAATACCTGCAAAGGCAGCATCAGCATTCTTCTTTGGCCTTTTCAGAGCTTCATAGCTTTGATCCAGATTAACCACTGGCTGGACATTGCGAAGACGGGCACTTGACCTAGTAACTGTTCCAAGCTGCACAACGGGGATAGACGGGAAAAGAGATTCCCCTGCATCATCTGGCATATGTGTTGGACCTCCCTGGGCAGCTATCTTATCACAGTACGTGACTAGAGCAGGGTCCATCTGTGTAAGCATTCCATGCACCTGAAAAACCAAATGAAGAATAAAAGATATTATATTTTAACCGGAATAAAAAGAAATTAAAAAACAAGCCCACAAACAGCATCCCTTGAGCTCATACATTGTTATACCATTACAATCATCTCCATTACAACTAGAATTTTTCCAAAAATAAGAGAAAAAATGAGCATACCGCATCCCGGAGCTCATAAGCTCTACTAACGATCCTAGCACCATTGTAGTCATCTCCATTATATGCCTGGATGAAGGACAGAAATGCATCACCTTGCCATCAAGAAAAATTTAAAAGACAAATACATTATTGATGGCAACTATTTCTTAATTACATCTGTTTAACATATTGCAGGCCACCTGTAGAACTTGAAAGATTCAGTAATCGCACTATGAAATGAAATTGATATTGGGATGAGCAAATGGCAGTTTCATGTAATTGTCTGGCATTAGATATAATGCAGATAAGGAACGTACTCTGCTTCTGAAGCCAACTACGTGATAAATTATCAACATAGAACTCTATACTATTTTTACAGTCTAAAAGTTGTTCCTGCCATAATATTAATCAAACTCCTAAATAATTGAAGAATATAGTTATTGCACATTGAAAAAATGATGGCAATTTTACACGTCTTATAGCCTCTCAGAAATTTTCCAAACTTTGTAAAATAACCAATAGAATTGTGGATATTCTGCTTACACATAGCAGAGTCCAGTATTGATCCGGCAAAAGAGGATCTTCAGAGGGCTGTTATTGGTAAAGTCCAATTTTTAGCACTTCTTCATAAAGTGGCAACTCTCAAGGCTTTTTTTTTATTCTTTTTTATATCTTTATTATTTAAGAATTCAAGGAAAAAATTTTAAAATAAAATAAAATAAAGCGAACCAGAAGTCCACAAACGAGGAGAAACCTGGAACAAAACACAACCTATACAAGGTTAACTGAACCAAAAATTTAATAACTATGTCAATTTCTCGAGACTTGATTGTGCATTTTTGCACTTATCAGACTGAGACTCTCCCTCACAAGTCACAACAGGCAATGGCCCCAGGTTTTACTTGTACTAAGTAAAAAATTAACAACAAAATATATAGCGAATGGTGAATAACTACAATGCACGTTACAAGTTATAATACAACTTGGAGATGCAATTATGGGAATCGTTATGGTGCCATGATAAATTTAAGAAAACAAATCAGTCATTTAAGTCCTATTTCAACAACAAAAGTCAAAATCTTAGAAATAACAAAAAAAAAAAGTAATATGCAAAAATTATAGTCACAAAAACACACCTTTGCATTGGCCACAATAAGATCAACATCTTGGAGGAATGTGGAACATGTAATGTACTGCCCCGAATCAACATGCTGGAGCAGAGTGGCCATATCCATAGGGTTCTGGATTATTGAACGATAATTAGGAGCATCCTCATCCGTGACCGGATAATGGAAGGCACTAAATCGTTTATCATATAATATCCTGCAACGTGATAACAACACCTGAGTAAAGAGAATTACAAAAACTTTTGACAAACAGTGAAATTACCTTAGCACTGTGTCCCCGGTGTAAAAAGGTTAATCAAAGTCAAGTATAGGATTCTTTCATGATTCAAGCCATAATCAATCTCCATTCAACCAAGTGTATGCTTAATAATTCTAGTGTTCCCCAAGAAGCCATATAAGTTCATTCACTTGGCAGAATAAATGTATAAATGCTTGAGCAAAAATAGAAATCAGCAACTCTAAATTTAAGAATCAAACAGGACACCACTTTGCAAAGAGAAAAATCATGTTCCAAACCCAAACTTATGTTTCCCATTTGCAGTCCTCTTCAGTCAGTATAATAGTAAATTTTGTGAACTTTAACTCTTAAAAATGGTTGCATCATTGCGACATAACCCAATTGCTTATTCCGTTACTTCACACATCTTAACTTACTGGCATTACCTAGAAAAGACCAGCTCCAAGGGGGGTTAGCCTAGTGGTTGAGAGGTGAGGCTTTCAACAAAGCGGTCAGGGGTACAATACCCCTTTTGAGCCACATACCTATGATATTATTATATCCTACAAATATCATGGCTACTAAGGTTGTTGGGTTGTAGGCCCCAGTTTAGAACCCTGATAACAAGGGAAAGGTCTGGGAAATCTAGGTATCAAAAAAAGAAAAAAGAAAAAAAAAAAAAAGGAGCATAATCACAGCTGTATGCCTCATCTACCTCATCAACTATAACTGCAAATGACAAACCAAACTTACAGTTCTCAATAAGCTTAATACAAGGGAAACGGAAGGGTTGCTTGCCAGATCGAGCTCTAAATCTTCTGTTGATTCTCTTAACATAAAGCTCATCCAACTATCCAGGTCAAACTTAGATCATCAACTCAATTTAATAGCAATGTTGTACCAGAAATATTCAACCGCAGCTTGATTAATACATATTGATATGAGCTGTGTTAAGATTAATTTGGCATGAGTGTTGGGCATGATAAATGTCTAGGTACTCAACTTGTTTAATCCTCAAGCAATTAAGAAAAGAAATTGATCCTAAACACTATTGTCTCTGATGTAATTTAACCTCAGCAGCAAATAGTCTTGGCACAACTGTTGTTTTTGAAAAGTATTTTGGGCTTCAGTCCTACCCAAGCTTAAGCTTAAGGCTCAAGCAAGATAGCTCGGGAAAACCTAGCATCAGAAGTTTTAAGGCTCAGAACTAAAACCAGAAAGACTCATGAAAGCTGATGGAAGCATTATGCAATTGATACTGAGGGTAATAAGTGAAGACACATTTCAATACTTCATACATCAAGAGTTATTACACAAAAAAAATTGGTTAAAAATATATAAAAAGCAAATCATCCCTTTTTATAGAACTGAATGCCAAAAAGAATAAATGTAATAATCTTACATGAATGACTCTACAGCTTCCTACAATAAGTGATTATTACATTATTGCTTCTAATTTTACTCCTTTTTAATAAATACAGAAGTTTAAGAATGTATTACTATCTCTTCATTAACCAACCCTCTTAACAACTTTAGTTCTGTGTACTCTTAGATGTTAGATACATATGACGATGCAAGGAAAAAGATTGTGGTTATCTTCAGGATAAGGCTCATTTATAGCCCCTCTTTTTCATTTTTTTTTTCCAAGTGATTGCAGAGATGAGTTCCTTTTTCTTTCTTTTTTTCCATTCAACAGGCTTGGAAGACTGTAGATAATTTGTGTCCTGATTTTATTGATATATTGTAATTGACACTATCTACTTTTGATGGACTGCTGGTCCAACTCTTCGAATTGTTTATTTCAATTAAAAAAACTTTCAGTTTCTTATCTCGGGGAAAAGAAAATATTAGACGTGTCTCTTTAAGTTTATAAAAGTTGCCACTACCTACCACCTAATTGACTTTCCTCAATTTTCAACAATCCGTAATTGATCTAAATTACCTGTCTTTCATACAGACTCCAAACAGAATTCTATTTTAAACATCCTGTGACATAGTGTGAGCAAAATATACAACTGAACTGGAATTGCAATAGTCTACATAAAAGTACGTCTATCTACATAGTAATTGTTTAAAAAAGCAATAACAAAAAGAAGAAAAGAAAATATCATTTCATGGAAGGGCTACAGCAAAGGATTGTTACCGGTTACAAACATCTCTAAGACACATCCGCAGTCGGCGAAGGGCATGCTGCTCAGCCTCTACTTGTGCTTTTAACTCTGATGCCTTCGGGCCACTAGCCACTTTTGGTACCTTGGGTAACTCAGGAAGGACTACTGATTCCCGGGGCTTTTTTATCATGTCATCCACCAAGACTGACAAAGCAGCTTCAATTAAACGGTCAAAAAACAAGGATCTGTCTTCAGTTGATGGCTTTCCCACTTGATAGCTGACAATAGAGAATATATGACTAAAACAATGAATTTATACAATCAAGTGCTTCATATATTTTAAAATTAAATTACTGATGAAAAAAGTTAATTTCATGGATTCAACACATTCATAAACTAGATTAAAATATAAAAGTTTAACAGAGGAAATGTAACATAAAAACCAGATATCTGTTTGAAAATATAAATTACAATTCAAAGAGACATATCTTAAGTAGTTGATAGTATTCAAGTAGGTACCAAAAATATCATATCTAAATTGAATTTACATTGGGATATCCTTGCATGTAGGTACCAAATATATAATTGATTGTATTCATTACTAAGACTTTAACACCTGCGTTGGAAACTCGATATAAGTCTAAGTAATTAAGGTGAATTCAATGTAGTCCCATGCAAGACATGTTAAGATGGACATTTATTCAAGCTAAAGAAAACAGACCAGAGACAAGTAAACATCATAAGTTGAACAAGAGACCAATCCAAACATAAAGCTAGGGAGAAAACCAAATGCAAATGAGTCAAGATCAGCGTACACTGATGTAATGCTTTTCCTCATATCAGAAACAATATATTTTGTAGAATTTACATTTTACAACCATTGAATTTTGAGTACTTTATGTGTTCTTCATGCATGTCAATGTTCGGTTGCTTGACGATTCGAAACTTTACCTAAAAGGTGCTCAAAACTGTAGAAACTTGATCAGTTTGATATTTTGCATATACTAAAGGCACAAAGAAAGTATTTGATTCACTGGTGGACTGAAAAAAGTGAATCCTAAAATAAAGTTAATGTGTGGTGTAACAGTAACAAGTATTTGCACCAATGTGAGTAGATCTCCACTTAACATAAATATTTAAGTTATGTTTAACAAAAGAGAAAAAGTGTTCATATCACTAGGAAAAAAAAAGGTTTATGTTCTCAACCACAGAATAAACTAATTGTGACTTCATAATTTGATCGCTACCAGTCACAACATGGAATAAAGGTCAGTGCCAGATTTGGAATAAAAAGTTGCTTCTAATAAGATACACACGGCTGATCGAAAGCAACAGAAAAGAAAACAAATACAAAGAAATTCCAGTTCCTGATCAAGAAAAAGAAATAAATAAAACATACACAGAACGGTGAGAAAAGACTGAAGACAGGTCGCCTTCGACTTCGACAAGAGAGATTGAGGATGTTCCTAGTAATAATATAGGCATGTCTGACGGAAGTTCTTCTAACAAAGTCAGCAGAACAGCCCTGAGCTGTTCATGCGCCTGCAGGTATCAAGACTACCAAACTCAGGCAAAACATAACAGTAGTCTATTAACGTTAATGAACTGATCTGGGAAAACAATATTAAGTCAAAATTATATTAGATATGAGAATTTAAATTCACTCACATTCTCCCACCAAAGGTTGAACTGTGGTATATAAAGAATCGATGGTGTTGTTCTTCTTGCTTCACCAAATATATGTACCAGTGCCTCCTCTGGTGTCTTGGCACTTGGATCTGAAAGGAGAGCAGGAAGACCCAAAGAATGGACGGGAAATTTCTCTAGTTCATGTAAAATTGCTGGCCCTAGATGATCCTGTTAAACTAAATCAGTAAGTATATTTAGTTGAAGGATCAGAAAGAAAATCAAAATGTCAAAGTCTTGAGGTTACAAGATAATTACCACACCAGTGCCTTCACTACCACACAACAGAAGCCGAGGTCTATATACAAGGGGAATGGCAGACCCATAGGAAAGCATAGAAAGCTTGGTCAACTCTGATGACACAGAGAGGGGAGGAAAAATATCAGATATATGATTCATGGCTTTTTGGAGATGACTTTGCAGACATGGTGCAACTACTAAAGACAATGGCCTAGAATGCACAATGGAGCCTCTGTGAGCAGCAGGTGTGATTGTTGACATTGCTTCAATAAAGTGATACTTTTCAACCTTGACTGAGTCAACATCAATAAAAAATTTATCATCACTGGTGTAAACTTGAGGATATTTTTCACGAAATGCACGAATGGCAGCTTCAGTGCATAGAGCCTTTAAATCAGCACCACAATATCCTACACAACTAGCTGCCAGTTCAGATTTTAGCTCCCTTGAAGGAGGTTGCTTCCACTTTCGAGTATGAATGTCTAATATCTCAGCGCGTGCCTCACAACCAGGCAAAGGAAAGTTAAATTCACGATCAAATCGACCAGGGCGTCGCAAAGCTCCATCAATGGCATCAACCCTGTTGGTTGCTCCAATTAATACAACTTGTCCACGAGAATCAAGACCATCCATCAAGGCAAGTAAAGTGGACACAATAGAATTGTGAATTTGCTCTTGTTTGCTAGACCTCACAGGTGCAAGTCCATCTATTTCATCAAAGAAGATGATAGAAGGCTGATTCCTTTGGGCCTCTTCAAAAAGTAGTTTCAATTGTCTTTCAGCCTCACCAACCCATTTGCTAAGCACATCAGCACCCTTACGCATGTAAAAACTGACCTTCTGACCAGCCTTTGAAGCAGCACATGCTAAAGCTCTAGCAATTAATGTTTTCCCGGTTCCAGGTGGACCACATAACAAGACCCCCCTTGGTGGGTTAATGTGATAACTCTCAAAGAAATCTGGATACAGTAAGGGAAAGAAGACCATTTCTTTCAAAGCATCAATATATTCAGAAAGCCCACCTATATCATCAAAACTCACACTCTCATCAACCTGTAATGGTTGAATATCTGCCCCTCCCTTAGAACTTGGCCCAGCAGTTTGAATCCCAGAAGTCAAGGTAGCTAAACCATCACCCTGATGCCCCCAACCAGAAGCTGCTACATTTAGTCCCCATGCAGATGTCCCATGCATGTCTAATCCCCCAAAGAGCCATGGTGGTCCAGATCTGCTCCCACCTCGCCCCCAAGGAATAGCAGGTCCTTGGTCCAGCTCATCCACAAGAAGGGAGTCGTCAGAATCCTCAGCTCTTGCCAGACGGTGACGCTTATGAACTCGTGATCCCCCCTTCCTTACATCCCTACTAACCTTGGTTCCTATTCCCTGATGTAATACTCTTCGAGGAGATCTCGGTCTTTGCTTACCTTCTTCCAGAGAGATCCTTCTGACATCTGCACGATTTCGGAGATCATACCGCCTTCTTCCTTCTTGTTCTTCTTCACCTTCTTCGTCATCACCATCTTCCTCTCCTTCATCCTCACCTTCACCATCTCCATCTCCCTCGTCCTCAGCCTCAGCCTCACCATCAATTTCATTCCGACCATCATCTGCATCATTGTCATCAGATTCATTCCCATTTTCAGTTTCATCTTGGCCAACCTTCTCATCCGAAGTATCTTGCTCATCACCAGATTCTAAATTCAATCGACCTCTTGTGACTACTCTAGAACGACGTGGCCGCAATCCTTCACGCCGTGGTGTTGGTTTAGTCTCTGCAATCTTCTTACGCTTGGGAGATATTAGATCATCTTGACTCACATTATTATCCATTCGATTTCTCAAAGGTCGATAAGTAGGCCTCTGAAACAAAATCCGTCATCACCTTCAGTCCCAGATAAAAAGATTTGAAAATTTTCATTCTATTATAATAATATTAATGCATTCTTTAATCATCAAAGGCAAACTAATATAAAACACTGCATGCTTACCATTAAGTCTTCATCCTCTGAACCAGAACTGTCAGTATAATCTTCAAGATTTACAGAAATCCTCCTCTTTCTGGTAGAACGCCGGAGGTTGGATGGGACTGACTGCAATAAAAAAAAGTGATTAACTTATAGCAGAATAAAAATGCATAGGTTCACAGAAAAAGAACTTAGACATTTTTTATCCATTAAGCTTCAAAAGAAGAGCCATGTATTGAGTGGACAAAAAATGCAACATAATCAAGCCCACAGCAACCTACAAATTAATCTATCGGCATTATCACCATCAAAATATGTTAAAAAAATTAACAAAGAATCAAACACCAAATGGTCTCAACAGCCGCAAAAAATAATAATGGAAAAGACAAAAAATTGAAAATCTTCACTTCTAATACATGCAATGTTAATTATGTTCTCATGACACAATGTCGACCATCCTAGAGTTGAAAGACTTAAATATACAAAAACTAGAAAATAGATAGAAGAACTTGATCACCTGCATGCACTTATGTAGTAATGTTTTCCCCTGCCAACTTCCACGACATATAAAACATGTCTATTTTCACTGAAATGTTTTACAGTCAAGTAACAACTATAAACTTTAAGGCCCCGTTTGGTACGCGGGATTGGATTGGACTATTTGATGGGATTGGATTGAACTGGGATTGGATTGGATTGGATTAAATATAATACTATCCACCGTTTGGTGTAACATGGGATATGATTAAAATAGTCTAATCTATTGTTTGGCGTAATATGGGATAGGATTAAAATAGTTCAATTCATATGCATAAATTGAATCACTAAGGATTAGACTAAAAATAATGTAAGAAATATTTGTTATATAGTTATAATTTAATAATTTTAAATATAATTAGTCTATTAAAATAGTGATACATAAATTGTAATTAAATTAAAATTGAAAAAATGATTATTATTTTTTTTTTTTTTGAGAAAAGAGGCAAACCAAGAACTAAAACTAAAGCATTGAATAGAGATCAGACAGAAGACCCTGATCCAGTTAGGAAGAGCATCATCCAATCAAAAAAAATTATTGAATAAAAAATAAAATAATGTAAGAAATTAGTTTAAATTATATTAATTTATTATTTTGAAAATGGAGAGGATGATGAGAGAGGAGAGAGGGTAGGTATTAGGTAATAAATATGTGGGATCCGCATGTTTTTTAGTCATAGGACTAATAGCGATGGGGGGTATGATGGGTTTGTGTAATCCGGTGTAGGGGGGATTAAAATGTCACTCAGTATTACTAATCTCATGTTCAATTGTGTCGCCAAACGCAGGATAAGGATAAAAATAGTCCAATCCCGACTTAATCCCTTGTAACAAACATGGCCTAAGGGAATCCCCTTGAGAACAAAATCAGTATCGTGCAGAAATCTGATTTTCTATAGTGAAATGTTAACTAGAAACACAACATCAAGAGCATGCATAACCAAATCCATCAGGATGTTATTAATCAAGCTAAAATTTTTTTTAAAAAAAAAAAAGTGATTCAGACTAGCCAATTAATCCTCAGAGATTTAATGTAAGAATGTGTAACCAAAGCACAGTTAGAGAAGTTCCTTATTGCATTCAGAAGAAGGTACATAGATTTGATTGCAGTAATTGAAATCATCCCTTCTAGAATAGAATGCATTTGAGAAAAGTCCATCTTGTTCTTCTATAGGTTTTCCAGTTGACCTATCTGAAAATGCTAGCTGGCATGCCCAGCAATATATAACAGACTATAGGACAAACCAGGAATTAAGCCTAACCTGTTATCCTTTACATTTCTCTATGAATAAAATTTTTCTGTATCTTATCCAATAAAAAATAAATAAATAATAACTCCATGTGAACATGCACAAATACATGCAACAAAATGCATATTGAGTACAGAACAGTATTAACTCAAGGTCCAACTTCCCATTTTCGCAATAATCTACTTACATTAGTGTTTGAGGTCCGCATTTGACGATTCCCTGGAGCAAACATCTTGGCAATCTGTGAAGCGGCTCTCCTGGCTTTAGTCTTGCTTTTTCGTTTTGGATTGTAATACAATAATGCGTGATTGTATATGTTAGGCCTTCTCCTAAGTCTATCGCTTGAGCGTACAGGCCCAGAAACAGACCCATCTCCTTGACCGGAACGTTTTGAATACATAGGCGAACACTAGCTGCAATTATATTCTCCCATAAACGACCTATATACACAACAAAAAGGGATAAAAAGAAAACGCATTAATAAAGTCAGTTTTCTGCTTCAAATTAAATGGGTATAAGCATCACAAATACTCACAGATGAAATAATAGATTAATTGTCAATTGACCTATTGGTATAAAATCGCACTAAACTTATAGATTAATAAAAAAACTCTCAAATAAGTAGCAGGTGTTTAAAATTTAAAGAGAGAAAATTTACAATATATAACAGTTTGGATTCACTAGCAACTAAAAGAAGTGACACTAATAGTCCTGTCACACTAAAATAATTCCAAGTAGCAAAATAGCCGGGATTTTTTTAAATTTAAAGGAAAATGGTTTAATAGTAAGCTTTATATATATAAGTTGATTCAGAAAGATTAACTAGATATATGTGCTGACAAATGTAGGTAGAAAGCAAGAAAAGCCAAGTTACAGCCAATTGCACTTTAATGAGACGTCAATAAAATATTGAAGCTGCAACTAAATCTAGAAGTATTTATTCAAGTATCAACAAAACTAAAACTCTATCCTTACAATCTTACATACAATTGTCTCTATCCTTACATACAGTTGTCTACATTAGAAAAATAGTAAAGAAAACAACTGCAATACTAAAAATGCAAGAACACAAAGTGGCTTCACAACTGAATCTTTTCACTAGCCGAATAAAAGCATTGCATGATATGCAACTGTGTCTGCATAGAGAGAGAGTGGAGGATAAAGAAAGGTTCCCATCATACTGCAATCCCTTAATTCAGAAGACTGAAATTGAATGCATACACAGATGAGCAAATTCAAGAACCTAAGGATGCTAAAGAGTTCCAAAATTGGGAAACAAAATCTTAATTCCACTATTCAAAGGTGCCTGTAAAACAAACTTCAAAATTATCACCCAATTTGTGACAATGAAGTAGAAATTCATACAATAAAGTTGATGTGATATATATTCCACTGTTAGATGATTTACTAATCTGGATTTAGCTAAACAATAATAAAGCCTTAACATGCCTTCAACTACATAACCCATAGGACGTCTCTAAGCACTTCAATACCATTGAAAATTTCTACATTCTTTGCTATTGTTCAATTAGTAACATCACCAATGCTCTATGAAAATAAAAGTTCTAGAAAGTGTCAAAAGATGAGATAGTCTAATGAAATCAAATTAGCAGGACATGTGCAACAATAAAGTACGTGAGTGTTGACAATGAGAACTTTGTCCAAGTAAAATCTAAAAACTATCAAATATGAAAGTATAGGAGTTTATTTTCATATCAACCCATCATACGCCGTTACCAACATATCAGACCAAGAAAATAGCCTCTGTTAATTTATCCCAGTGTATCATACACATATGGATCAGCTACTACTGTATGTATTTTCTTAATATCACCACATATCTTTTTTGGCATGAAGGGATTGCAATTACCTCATACGACAACCCAAAATAATTCCCAAGGGCAACTAGGGGTAAACCCTACCATAACCCTTATATCAGTTTCCCCTGTTTTTAAAGAAGTTCCTTTCTTCTTAATCAACCTTAATTGGGAAGTTGCTCTAGCTTAATAGGATCTGTCTGATAACTGATTCATATCAAACCATCATACGCCTTTACCAGCATATCAGACCAAGAAAAATAGCCTCTGTTAATTTATCCCAGTATATCATACACATATGGATCAGCTACTACTCTATATATTTTCTTAATATCACCACATATCTTTTTTGGCATGAAGGGATTGCAATTACCTCATATGACAACCCAAAATCATTCCCAACGGCAACTAGGGGTAAACCCTACCATAACCCCTATATCAGTTTCTCCGGTTTTTAAAGAAGTTCCTTTCTTCTTTATCAACCTTAATTGGGAAGTTGCTCTAGCTTGATAGGGTCTGTTCTGATTCATATCAAACCATCATACGCCTTTACCAGCATATCAAACCAAGAAAATAGCCTCTGTTAATTTATCACAGTGCATCATACACATATGGATTAGCTACTACTGTGTATATTTCTTAATATCACCATATATCTTTTTCGGCATGAAGGGATTGTCATTACCTCATACCCAAAATCATTCCCAAGGGCAACTAGGGGCAAACCCTACCATAACCCTTATATCAGTTTCTCCTGTTTTTAAAGAAGTTCCTTTCTTCTTAATCAACCTTAATTGGGAAGTTGTTCTAGCTTAATAGGATCTGTCTGATAACTGATTCATATCAAACCATCATACGCCTTTACCAGCATATCAAACCAAAAAAATAGCCTCTGTTAATTTATCTGAGTGTATCATACACATATGGATCAACTACTACTGTATATATTTTCTTAATATCACCACATATCTCTTTTGGCATGAAGGGATTGCATTTACCTCATACGACAACCCAAAATCATTCCTAAGGGCAACTAGGGGTAAACCCTACCATAACCCTAATATCAGTTTCTCCGCTTTTTAAAGAAGTTCCTTTCTTCTTTATCAACCTTAATTGGGAAGTTGCTCTAGCTTGATAGGGTCTGTTTTGCTCTTGCTTAGAGCTTTGTGGGTGGCTTTTGTATAGGCCTTTTTTTTATAGATGTTCTTATCTTTTATTGTTAAGGACAGCTTGCTTTCTACTGTTGTATTTCTTTTTATTCAATATAATCGTTTTTGTTCAAAATAAAGGACATTGTTGTAAAATGGTTCATAACATTAATGCATACAACGGTGTTCCAACACACTGTACATAAGAGTTTTGTAATAGCATTACCATACCCACAGGTACAATCCTTATCATATCTGGTATAACCGTATAAGGAGTTGCAACTGTCTTATAACATACTCCATGCAATCATTCCTGAGAATACCAATAATTTTTATTTGAAGTTTCTAGTCTTAATTGATTTTGACAAATTCCATAAACTACTTGAATTATCATTTCAAGATATATAATGTTTGTCACAAACACCAATTTCCAATTAAATGAAACCATAAAGTAAAATATAGCATAACTAACCGGGATTTCAAGCACTATTTACAATTTTAAGGGCTTAGCTTATACTACTAAGCATAATCACCGGCATAATCAAGGTATAGGCAAAAGTTATAGGAACTTTACTGATCAAACATGAAGGGAAAACATCCTCATGATTGATACTTGAACCCCAACAGAAGTTATAAACATATAATGAAGTGTTTTTAACTAAATTGAAACTTAAATTAATCAATCTAGAAAGAGTAACTTTGATAACAGAAAGACAGTCAAGTTTTATACCAAAATTCAACTTATAGAAATCAATTCAATATCAAAACAGAAGACAAAGAAACCACGTAAAATATGAAGTTCACAGTGTGTTTGATTATCTAACAATGAATCCTTTTAGAGCCCGAAAAAGTGTAGGATCTTAATTAGCTCTATCCTGGCCGTGCATCCAAGGAGAAAGATAAACACAGACATACTTAAATGAGAAAACGATACATACCTGATCAAAATGTCACAACAACAATATTATAAGTAATGGACCTTCTATTATATTACCCACAAAGGGAATTAGGTTTTTCTAATTCTTTTCTTCGATATGAACACATGAAATTAAGGAATATCAGGGGCTTTTGTCAAGAAGATTTACCTTGGTTCTTTAATTCTCATCCTCCTCCTTCCTTCTCACTTCTTTAGTTTTCTTTTTCTTTTTCTTTCGGCATAATACTATTTTGCCCCCCTCATTGCTCTTCCATATTATGGGTACCAGCTAGACACTCTTCTTTATTCTTTTTTTTTCCAATTCTAGTTGGGCTTATGGGTTTGGACTTAGAAGTGATAAATTTATGTATTTAGTTGAAAGGGCTGGATATGTTTGAATAACACTTTATGTATCAACATTATCTCATCTGTTGTATCTTAATAAATTGGAATCTCTGTAGCTGTAACATGTTAACAAAAAGATTTCACATCCTAGCAGAAACTGACCGGTCAATAATACTCTTTATAAGAGCCAACTACTTCTGGGAGTGACAAAAGAGAACATGGGAATGTATGAGGTAAAACAAGATGGAAAGTCTAACATTGTACTTTCAACAGCCATGTCACTCTGATGCGCTCTGTCCTCAGTGATATCCCTAGCCATTTCCCTTGGTAGTTTAAAATGCCATGAAAAAATGATGATAAACACATTTAAGAAATATTATAAAAATCTTAATTTTAGAGTTTTCAGAATTACTTGTTTAAATAAAATTTTAATTTCTATTTGAAGTCGCTGATTAGATTGTTTATTAGAGGGAGGTTGATCAAATTACTTTTCTTTGGGATAACTACCATTTATGGGCCTCTCTTGGATTCCATTTCAAGGATGTTTCTATCTTCTTCAACCAACAAAACTGGGAGATAATGGCAGGCCTAGGGCTTTGAGTGTTTTATTTTGTTTTTTGTTGGTTCTAAAGAGCCTTTTTAGGTGTATATCTTGGGCCTCTTTAGGTGTAGCATTTTCTTTTTTTTTTATCTTCCTTTGTATATTCTCTCTTCACCAACAAATTTTTGTTTCTGACGAAATAAAAAAAATAAAATAAAAAGTAGAGTTAGTTTTTTAAAAAAAAAAAAATTGGATTCAATTTCACAGACTGTAATAACAATTGATGATTTTCTTATTAGCAATGAGTTAATGAACCCTTGAATTGATTATTGAGAAACATAAACTCCTCTTTTTTCTCTCAATTTCTTATATTTTCATCATCTTTATGCTCTTGTCTCTCATTCCTTTTTTTCCACCTCTTTCTATATTTCTCTTAAATATATTATTTTCTCTCTTTAACACAACTCACTTCGTAGACAGGAGAGCTAGAGCACAACTCTAATTTGAATGCATCTTTACAGCTCAATAGCTCTTGAAGGTCGTGTGATACACCAATGAGCGTAACTAAACTTAAAACTCTAGATAACCTAGTTTCGTTAAACAAAATGCATCTACTATAGGCCTAAAACTAGCAAGCAACCTCCATTGATCAACTGTAGCCTCAAACAAAGCTCAAAATGCAAACAACATATCATCAAAAACAACTACGAAAAACCATTTACTAGCCTTCTAGGGTAGTTTAATCCTTAACGAGACGTAAACCGAAAGCAATAATCATCTGTTCACAAATTAATTCAACAATGCATGCAAAGACGAGCACAATGACAACTTCTCAACAAGATTCGCACAGACGATGCAATTGAAAAAAAGAAAAGAAAAAGGATAGCTCTCAAATATACACAGCGTCCAAAATTTAGCCGAATAATCGAAACTACGTCACATTCCATTTTCAATTCAAAATATATATAAACAAAAATAGAACAAAACAATCATAATCAAACACAAAATTTGAAAACAGAGAGAGAGAGAGAGCAAGAAGAGAAACGACAAGGACGGTGGAGATTTACCTGATCAGAGATCTAGCTGGAGCGAGTTAGACAAAGCCTTTAGAGACACAGAGCGAGCGAGAGAGAGAGAGAGAGAGAGAGAGAGAGGGTCTAAAACCTCAAGAGGTCTTTTGGTTTTCAAGAGAGCTCAAATTTATTAAAAACCTAAGAAGGGCAGCAAAGGCATAGAAAGAAAACGAGTTTTCTTTTGAGTTCTTGACTCGCTTGAGTTGGTAAGCCCGAGTCCGTACGAGTCACGACTTTGTTATTTTTTTTTTTCGTGTGAGAGAGTGTGGGACCTACTGTACCATTGTCACTTTCTGCCACGTGTATAAATATGTTGGGGATTTGGGTTCTTGACGACTATGGGCCAGTTAAAAACGGCCACGTCATCTAGAATCTGACTCTGACGACGTGGCCGAAGGCTATTGGAGATATTTTGCATGAAAATGTAGTGCTTATCCAGCTGATTTTACTTTCTAGGTCGGTGAAGAAATATATGTGCTGCCACATTATCCAACAACGTACTACTAACCGCCGTACCATCGAAATTCCGGTTTTTTTTTTTTTCAAATAAATTACGGTGAGCCTACTCAGTACTTACCATTTTTATATTCGAAATTAATTTATTAAAAATTTAATATTTAATTTATATATCATTAATTAATGGTTAAAAAATATTAATTAAAATTAACTATTTTAAAAGTATTTTAATTTATTTTTAAAATATTTTTGAAAAGAATTAAGATCTACATTAATTGAGATAGACGATATAATTTTATTTAAAAAAATTAAAAATAAAAGATAAAATATTGACCTCCACCAAATTAAAAAAATAATAATAATAAACTATCTCCACGAACCAAGGGAGGCAAAGAGCCTCCTCTGGCTCTACCTGGTGCGACGACCTTTGTTGCACGATGAAGAAGAAAATTCCCTAGTGTGACAACCTTCGTCATCCATGGAGGACCTCCATGGATCCTCTGATCTCTTTTTTCTTTAATCTCCACCGTTAATCTGGACGGTGAAGATAGTAATTGTTTCTTCTTTTTTTATATTTTATTTTAAATTTTTTATTTTGAATAAATCTCCACCATCTAAGTCCATTTAATTTGTTTTTATTTTTTATTTAGGGCTATTTTGATCTTTTTGCACTTTGAAAACGGTTAACGGTCATCTTTAACAGTCAATGTCAATGGTATGGGAGTTAATTGTTAGTTTTTCATTAAGTTGATTACGTATGTTAAAAGGTAAATTTTAAGTAAGTGGATTGTAATTTATCTTTTTTTCTAAAAAAAATTAAGAAAAATTAAATATAATTTGAATTCACAATCACAATGTACAGTCGTGATAAATTTACACCAGGTTATTTCAACTATATATTCATTTAAATTAATTTAAAAAACCCTATAATTTACATTATTTTCCAAAATCACCCATGCCATTAACTTAAATTCCAAAATTCCCGTGTCGTTAATGATTTCCTTAAAATCTAATCAATAAAATAGGGCAATTTACATTTAATCCCTAAATTTTTACAATTTATGAGCTTTTTCTTACTAGTTTTATATTTTCAAAACCAGGAAACTCTAAATTTTCATTAATATATCAAATAATCTCCATTAACAAAAATATAAAAATCAAAGGTGACGGAAGACGTAAATTGACCTTTTTACTTTTAACTTTAATTAAGGGTTTAAAAATACAATTTTAAACCCAGTAACCAATAATCCTCAATTTTTTTAAAGAAAATTTGTACCAATATTCCACTTGGGATTGCTATCCTCTCTCTCTCTCTCTCTCTCCATTTCTTTATCTTCTTCTCGTTTATCTCTTTCATCGACGATTCGAATTGAAGCTTCGGTCTCCTCACCAACGGTTGTGATTGAATTTTGATTAGGGATAGCAGTTATGTATTTGGGTTGACCTTGGGTGTTCCAATTTGTTTGGTTGTTGAGAAAATGAGAGAGAATATATAGGGATCTGGATAATGGTGAGAAAGTGACTAGGTTAAGGTATATTAGAGTTATAGAGAAATTCCTTAGAAAGTGAGAAAGTGGTGAAGTTTCTATTTTTTCTTTGTTTTTTAATTTTATAAATATTTTAAGAGTAAAATAATTATTTCCGTTATATATTAAAGAGTAAATATATCCTTTGGCTTATTAAGTAAAAAGAAATTAACAACGAAAGAGATTTTAGATAAAATAAAACTAAATGAGAGATTTTAGAGAAAAATGCGGACTTTGCCACAACTCTTAATAATGTTTTGAGTAATAAACTCTTAATAATGTTTTAGAGAAGATTTGTATAGAATTTTATAAATAAACGGCAAATGAAATCTATAGATGCTACTAAATGCAAAAGTGACAACATATCCATTCCACTTCCATATTATAATTCCAAGTACAAGGCAAGTTAGAGTCATTTTCACAGAATCAACCAGCAATTATAACTCTTGACACATTCAATAATAGATGTTCTCGTATCAGGGAATCAAAACAACATTAATTGCTCAAGTAAAGAGGAACACATATGAATTCAATTAGAACAAATAATACTCAACCTACATGAGATTTATTGAGTTATATTCATAATTAAAATTTGAATAAACTCACACTTAACTCCTCTTACGTTACGTTTGACCGTTAAAAAGTAGACTCTAGCCTCCCCTACTCCACCATGAATCTCTAGCTTCTTATTTTACTTTTCTTGTTTTTCAACGATTAACACTATTTTTTATCGATTAGAATAAATAATACTGAATCTACCTGAGATTTATTTAGTTATATTCATAATTAAAATTTGAATAAACTCACTTAACTCCTCTTACGTTACGTTTAACCGTTAAAAAGTAGACTCGAGCCTCCCCTAGTCCACCATGAATCTCTAGCTTCTTATTTTACTATTCTTGTTTTTCAACGATCAACACTATTTTTTATCGATCAAACTTAACGTCACAAAAGTTCAATGTGAATTTATACAAACTTTAATTCTAAGTATAATTTAATAAGCCTCAAATAGGTTTAGTGTTATTTATTCATTTAATTAAATTGAGACTCGTGAGAAGAAACTAAGATGTACAAAAATCAAGCTGAGTACATATACTGTCCGGTTGTATAGTAAACAACTAAACATACGTGTGTGTATAATACCATCTATTTGGATATTAACAAACTTTTTCCGAATATTATCGATATAATTGCATTTTTACAAATCTCCAGCTCATACCTGTGTTTCAGGATGGAAAACAGATGCTTCTAATCAAACTGAAATTTTGATTACAACCAATGCTAAATGATATGAAATTTCCACTATAAAGAATGATGAAAGAAAGAAAAAAAAAATTGGCAATACTTCAAATAAGAAAAGAAGCAAGCGTTATAATTACACGTATGTATAAAACAGCTATATCTCTTTAGCATCCAGCAGCTTTTAAGAATTTGTCATAGGGGCTCGAAGGTGGTAATCGAAAAGAATATTGTCCATACTCACGTGAACTAAGGGCAAGAAGATCCCGCGGTCTAACCAGCTCGTTATTTGTCAATTTAACATTCTCTTCAGAATTAGGTCCTCCCTGAAACAATAACAGATGCTTTTACAAATACAATTCCTGTTAGTAATCTCTGTGCCTATATTGTTCGGCCATCAAAATAGAGTATTCTTTAATCCTGAAAATTAATTTCAAAAAGAAGAAGAAGAAAGCTTATAAATACAACCATTCTCAAGCAACGTACTTTCTAAAGGGCCGACTGAACCAAAATTCAGAACAACTTTGAAGCAACTTCTACATCACATATCCTCCTGTTTTTGAATTATCAGTGACCTCAGTCATCAGGTTGGCTTTTTAGTTAAACTGGCAATTGCATTTCTTATTCCATCATATAATTCATTACTTCAGTTAACATCACAGCCCCACGAGATCAATAAAAGGCACTTTCTGGAAAGGTTGCATATCCAACATTCTAACATAACCTAACTCCATAGTGTGTCGACTTTCAAGAAACTTCTATAGTTCTATATAGTATCACAGGGTTTCAGAATTTTCATTATACTCACTTGTTAGGGTGGAATCAAACATAAAACCACATTCTTTTTCATCATAGAAACGGCTATTTCAATTAACACCTAAATAAGTAGATTGAACATTTTCAGACTTGGACATTCTACGGCAATAATGTTGCATAAAAAAGCACATCCCCGCAAAGGTCAAATGTGAGATAATTTAACAGGTTTCTTTTTTAAAGCAGCCTGAGTTTGGGTATTCTGCATTTTTTATTTTTTTTCTAGAGAAAGTTTGTGCATTTGGAGGGGGAGAAAAGCTGCAGTTTTATTTTTTTGTGGGATTGGAGCTACATTTTGGCTGATTTGGATGGAGAAAAAAAGAAAAATTCTTGAAGAAGCAAAAGAAGAACACTGCAGCGTCTTGTGGAATAAGGTGCATCATCTAACTTGATTGTGGGCTCCGGTCTGTTAATAATTTCATGACTTTCCATAGTTCTGTCAATAAATTATTATAATTTGATTTTTGTTGTAAAATTTTGTGAAAAAGAAACAATTATCAAACAGCCTGGGGATGAATAATGCTCAATCAAGCTACTTTCAAAAAATATAGAGCACACGAGTTGCCCTTAAATTCCGCTGAAGATATTAATTTCTCATATCAATAAAATGAATCTACTAACCATGTGTGGTAAAGGGAGGCCATTCTGCTCATTTTCACTTGAGACAACTATTGCCTTGGCTTCCTGTTGATGCTTGAAACTTTGAAGCACTGACATTTTCTGCTGCTTGCCTGTTACAAGGGCCTCACATTGACTCTTCATTTGATCATAAGGTATGGGAGTAGAGGAAACCGGGAAGCTTGCAACTTGCCGAGCCGTTTCCAGAACCTAGTATCAACAAAAATCTTTGAATTTGAGAATATGATATCCTGATGATTTTTAATAATAAACAGTATGAATTATACAAACAACCGAAACCATTTCTACAAAGGCTGGTCTTTAAGATTCAACTATAAATCAATAAAAAGGGCATGTCTCATATAACTGCCACACTTCAATTAATGGATTTAATCTCCTCTAGAAGCATTCACATTTTAGATTAATATCTCATCAGTGGATTCCTCAGAAAAAAAAGCAATGGACACATGCAGTTTAGATTCGGCTTCAGACAAAATGAAAATTACCTGTGGAAATGTTAAAATGAAAAATGAGAATAAATTGCTTGTCTTACCGATTCCAAAAGCTCATTAACACTTAGAATGTCAAGGGTATTAATGGACAGTGATGACTTCCTATCTGACTGACTTCCACTGGGCTCAGGAAAGGCCTCTTCATCTGTCAAGGCACCTAAAGGCATGACCTGTTGAGAATCATTGAATAAAACTTAGTCATGACATTCTCCACAGTAATAATAAAAATATCATCTTGCTCATATTTACCTCATCAAATGCCTTAAACTCTGTTTGGGCAAGAGGAGAACACGGCCGTGGTGTCTCCATAAATAATGGAACTCCTAATGGATATGCATCATCAGGTGAAAATCCCTGTGAAAGTTGCTTCTTTATGCTATATAACTCATCCTGGAGAAGAAAATGCGAAAGGTATTATAGTTTCAATTTAAAAGTTATTAAATAAAAACCCTTAAAATTCTGTAAAACCCTCTTCGAAGATATTATTGCACCTTCTCCCTTTCCCTCACAAAATGATAGAAGAAAACATTAGGTTTGAGAATTCCACCTAACAACAACAAATTTGATCAAACCTTATCCATAAAACTTGACACCCATAACCCATTCACCAGGCATCAACTCTTACTTTTCACCTTCCCTCAAAAGTTTCAAGTACATCTACTAATAATAATAATAATAATAAAATGTTTCCTTTATTCTAATGCAATGTTTGATGGCCAATAGTGATAACAATTTCTTTACTTCACTTTCCCTCCCACATACTTTTTGAACTTTTGCCACCAGCAATTTCCAGCCTATAGATGAATTGAAAGCAACTTACTCTTCAAATTATTGGTTTTAAAAGGTTAACCACAATCAATACATGCCAGCATGAACATACAATAAAGACATCCAAAGAGAAAGAAGCCCTGACAACTATGCAAGATCATTTCCAAGGTTTATAACTACCATGACAATAAGTATAAATTCTATTTGTTAAAATTAATAAAAAAAAATTGTCCAACCAGGCATGTGATCTATCAGATAATTGTCATTTGGATGCTGACGATCCGCTGTCTACGACATGTGCAATTTTTTTTTAATACCAATATCTACTTTTGCTTCGGTAACTACTTGATATATTTAACAATACATAGAGAGCATGATGAACCCACTCTAACTAAGAGATTGCATAAATATAAATCAGTGAATCACCTCAGACAATGTTTCAAATTTAGTCATGAAATGGGATATCACAGTTTCCTTTAGGTAATGATCATCTGACTCAATTGCTAAGAGAGACTTTATAGCAGCAACTTCATCTTCCTCTGACCCATATACTATTTTCACCTTATCAGATTCTGCACATATGGCTTGCAGTCTAATATCTTCAATTAACTCAAGATATGGATCCACCTGTTGAAAGGATGATAAATTGATCCAAAGATAGCCCATAAAAAAGAAAAATTTAATAGCTAAAAGAAGCCAAAAGAGAGAGAGAGAGAGAGTCAAAAGATCAATGTCCTTAGTCTGAAGGGTAAGGAGTAGATACTAACTGTTTCTTCGGTTAGGGATGCTTTGAAAATAGGAATTAACTCTGGAAGATTGCCCGCTCTGGCCGAAAAAATAAGCATGTACAAGGCCAAGGTAAAAAGAGACCTTCTATGAGATGGTTGCAACCCTCCTTCAATATGCAGGAGAAGAGAAAGATTAAACAAAAAGTAAAAAAAGCATAAATTCGGTAATTATTCCCGACAATTACAATGCACAAGCTGTACTCCCACAACAAATAATAACAAACAACTCCATGTTCAATGAATATTCATGAAGATATGCATGGGTATAACTTAGTTCAAATTAAAGGTGACCTGCTATCTGTAATACCCGAAAAAGAAAATATATTAGGTTTTATTGTATTGGACTTGGTTTTTATGGTTGTTATTTATTTTCCCTTGTATTATAATTATTATTATTATTATTAAGAGATAGATTTTCTACTAAGATTAGGAATGCTTTAGAGATATGTAATTATAGGTGCTATTAATTTAAGGATTAGTAGAATAAATTAGAGTTTTAATATTTTTAGGATTGCTTTAATTGTCCCTATATATATTACTTAGATTTCTGCAGGATAATAAACAAATCTAAAATTTTAAAACATTTAAACTTTGTTTTTGAATATCATCTTTTTATATATTAAACTAGACATCTTAAGGATTAACTGAAA
Source organism: Xanthoceras sorbifolium (assembly GCA_003430845.1). Lineage (NCBI taxonomy): Eukaryota > Viridiplantae > Streptophyta > Magnoliopsida > Sapindales > Sapindaceae > Xanthoceras > Xanthoceras sorbifolium. Next base: position 3,308,651 of record CM010616.1, read on the forward strand.
GTTTATTTCGCACAAAAATATTAATCATGCAATTTATGATGATTTTCGAAGTTGCTGAAAATTCTCTGTTTCAGCGTGTTAGGGTAAATACAAAATTGTTTTGATAAGGTTAATGTTATCAAAAAAATTACGAAATTTGGGATGAAGACAGCTCTATGTGTCAAGGTTTCTGAACATATTCATGATTTTAGGAGTTACTTATGCAAATCTACTATGCATACATTTATGTCATTTTTACTTGAAATAGTAGATGATGTCTCACTGTCAACTTGCTCATTCTCTGGTGCAAATATGTCGGGTTTATATCTTGTTACTAGATAGGCTGTAGACCAAAATCTATATGCATGTGAAAGTCCTAAATCATCCTGAGACAGAGGTGCAGAATGATTCTACTGAAGGTTTCCTTTCATTGCTAAGGGAGTGGGAGAGACTATGCGTTAGTCTCTCTTTAATTAAAAATTGAGATTCTCAACAAAAAGCAGATTATTTTGTATGGAGAAGACGACGACAACGATGATGATGATGATTATGATAGTGATGATCATAAAGATGACGACGATGGTAGTGGAGATAATGATTCTAAAGTATTTGAGGTTAAAAAATACTTCAAATATGTTTTGGTGATCCAAATGAGATGATGAGCATGGGTTGTACTTTAAGGTTCGTTGGAAAAATTATAGTTCTAAACATGATACTTGGAACAATTTAAGGGATTATGCAATTGTCGAAAGAGGATTAGGAAATTTGTTATCTATGGCTACAAATCAAAGATCTTGCCTTTGCCTGGTGAGGTTGGTGTGATTTGTTGGGAACCTCCATATCAAGGCATAAGCGGTTTCAATCGGTTTAGGAACAAAAGCAATCAGTTGGCTGATGAAAAAAATAAAAATTGTTTTTATTGAGATTGTAGAGCCACTCATGCCCGAAGGTAAGTGTAACTCTCTCGTCATGATCACCAATGAGTCCTCCCACACGTACAAATACGTCAACACACGAATGTGAAGACTCATTTGGTCTCTAAGATACCCTTGAGACCCTTCCTATCATGCCACACACTTATAAACTTATTGCTCCACATTCACTTAGGTACTTACTAAGAGTAATGAACTTAGGTTCTCCGAAACAAAGTTGCACAATCATAAAGCATGCTTGGAATTCATATATCACTTATAAACTCATACATTCAAATATCTAAAGTATCAAAAATTGCATTCATATATAAAATAATAACATATTAAATCACATATAAATATTTACAAAACACACCAACAATCATTCATATACCTATGCTTATTGTGATTCAAGTAAAAAGTATAATTTACTTACCTCTTCGTAGTTACAAGCAATACATAATCCTTATCAACAATTAACAAACTCTTCGTCCTAAAATTAAAAGAATAAACCCATATGAATACTTTACACATCAAAATACAACATTCCTGATGCTACGGATCTCAACTACTTAGAGGCTAAATCACTATTCCAACAAAATCTACATAGAGCAGATCTAATTCATCAATTTTTAGAAATCTGTTCTCAAATCAAAACGTTATGAAATCTTACACACTTCTAGTAGACATGTAGATCACATTATTGGAAAATTTTCTAAAACTTCTTTTATCAAAACCTATTCCAAAAACTCATCGTTTAAGGGATGTTCAAATCTTGCAGACATACTTCAGCAGAGACCTTGTGTACTTCAAAAATACAAAACAAATAGATTATAAAGCAAATCTAGGCCTAAGAAACTCTACAAACTCCATAAAAAAAAACCTACTGTTTATTTCTTTCATTAGCTAATGGATTGCTTTTGTTCCTAAGCTAGTTGAAACCGCTAATGCCTTGCCCCACAAATCACATCAAACTCACCAAGCAAAGGCAGAATCTTTGATTCGTAACCACGGATGACAAAGTTCCTAATCCTCTTTTGACAATCGCTTAATCTTGTAAATGGTTCTCAAGTATCATGCTTTGGACCATATAATTTTTCCAACGAACCTTAAAGTACAATCCACGCTCCCCACTCTCATTTAGATCACCAAAACATATTTGAAGTATTATTTTAACCTCAAATGCTTCAGAATCATTATCTCCACTACCATCGTCGTCATCCACTACCATCGTCGTCATCTTTATGATCATCACTATCATCGTCATCTTTATGATCATCACTATCATCGTCATCGTCTTCTCTATCATTTGCTATTCCAAAATAGTCTGCTTCTTGTTGAGAATCTCTATTTTTAATTAACGAGAGACTAACACATAGTCTCTCCCACGCCCTTAGCAATGAAAGAAAATCTTCAGCAGATTCATTTCACACCTACGTCTCAGGATGATTTAGCTTAAGACTTTCACATGTATATTGATTTAGGTCTACAACCCATGTAGTAACAAGATTTGAACCCGGCATATTTGTACCAGAGAATAAGCAAGTTGACAGTAAGACACCATCTACTATTTCAAGTGATAATAACATGAATGTATGCAAAGTAGATTTGCACAAGTAACTCCTAAAATCATGAAAATGTTCAGAAATAACCTAGGCACAAAAAGCTGTCTTCATACCAAATTTCGTAATTTTTTGATAACATTAACCTTGTCAAAACAATTTCGTATTTACCCTAATACGCAGAAACACAGAATTTTCAACAACTCCGAGTCAACTTCAAAAAATCATCAAAAAGTGCATACTTAATATTTTTATGCGAAACAGACTCTCAATTAATCCTTAAGATGTCTAGTTTAATATATAAAAAGATCATATTCAAAAACAAAGTCTAAATATTTTGAAATTTCAGATTTGTCTACTATCCTGCAGAAATCCAAGTAAAAGTCTATTTATTCTTATAAAAGCATAAGATTAATATTATAATCATGAAAAAGGAATCGAAAGACTTACCGCTTTGACCTTGGGCTATCTTAAAACTCTATCTTCTCTTTCTCTAAGTTTTTCTCTTCTTTTAGTTTCTTTCTTCTTTAAGAACCTCTCATATGTGTGTGTGTGTGTGTGTGTGTGTGTGTGTATATATATATAAGTATAGGGACAACTAAAGCAATCCCAAATATATTAGAACTCTAATTTATTCTACTAATCTTTAAATCAGTAGAACCTATAATCTCATATCTCTAAAGCATTCCTAATTTTAGTAGAAAATCTATCTATTAAAAATATTAATAATAATAATAACACATGGGAAAATAAATAACGAACCATAAACCCAAGTCCAAAACAATAAAACCTAATATATATATATATATATTTGGTTATTACACTATCCTTTGCATTACCAACTTCACAATGTCATTAAGTATAATTAATACAATTTACCCAGTATCTAACTTGGAAAGGAGAACAAAACATTCATGACTACCCTGAGTATCCAATTCATATTCTTTTGAATGGCTGAACTGGAGGGAAAAGAAAGAGAGAGAAGAAGAAAAGGAAGATACCACATAAGAATAGATTGAAATTACCTTCTTGGTCCAAAGAGATGCTCCTCAGTGAGAATGCTAGCTGAAAACACCGAACTAAGGCCATGTGACTGGAGGTCTGTCATCAGCAAAATCAATCCTCACAGATGTAAGAACAATACACCAACCATTTCTATGCTACTTCAGGCATCCTAGCAAGTCTAACAAAATGGTGAGGCCAAGTAAAATAGTGATCCGCCTTTCGAAAAAATTCGCACAAGGATTTTCTTTACAAATTCCATGGCAGTATCTGGTCATAACCTGAGTTATTGGTCTAGCTCTTATGTCATAGCTCACTACAAACCATAAGCCAAACTAAACTACACAAAAACCAACACATGACAGGACCATAGTCATCCAATTTAAAGCATTTTAATCAGTAATAAGAATTTGCAGATGGTTAACACACTAGAACAAGTCAATGCAAGGAATAGGGACTGCAAGAGTTTCAATGGTGAGAGCTAAAATCATCCTAAACTAAGCTCACTATTCATAAAGACCCATATGCATCATTCATCAATTTGACGAGTTTCAAAACGTCCAAACCCTAGGTGCTTTTTACTGTTCACATGGCAGGTCCAAAGAAAACAATACAGATTCACTTCCTTTCAACAATGTGCAATTGGTTCTTCACTACTTTATTTTAACAAATGTTTGTTAAGGGAGTACATAGCAAATGGGGGATCATTGTGTATTTCAATTAAAGATATTCCAGACCGATCAACAGAAGATAAATGTAAAATAGATAGCTCAAAATATAAATATGACTCACCTTAGATCGGGTAAATAGCAAAGCGATGTTATAAGTGTGAGCCATAGCCTCAAAATTTGCAGGGCTATTTCCAGCAGATGTTGCCTGAACCCAGATTGATGAAAGCAGAAGACTCACTTGGTGACTACTTAATCGAAATGAAGTTAGCTGCAGTAGACAAGTTTTTAACAGGTAATAAAATTAAGTAGAGAAGTCAAAAAAAAAAAAAAAACACCTTACAAAGGAATAAATAAGAGTTTGGAGTTTCATACTGCTTTTCCATCAGTCAGAGCACGCTTGAAGCTATATGACTGACAAGAAGATTTTTTTGCATCCACATCTGATGTTTTCAGTACTTCATCCATGAGTGTTGCTTTTTCTTTATCCTCATCCTGAAAGGAGAAACTTCCACTCCTTACTTTCTGTGATGCGCTTACTGGTAAAAACCCAGAAACAGCTTGTGAAGTATTCTTATTCTGGTCGGACCAAGGAGAATGCAGGGATGGCATCAACACAACAGAGAAAACACTGTGTGCCCCAACTCGGGTTTCATGGTCCGGATGAGCCATTGTTAGAAGCAACTGGTGAAATAGAGCCTCAGGAAAAGCCTGAAACAAAAGGACCTCCAAATTGAGATGGCCCTACAACTTTAAAAAATGGAAAATTACTTAGAAATTAGATACATGTGCTTACCTTTTTGTGATATGAAATGTTAGGGATGGAAGAGATAATCTGAGCTGTCCGATGAACAGCAGAGATTGTCGTTCTAGCAACAACAATATTATTTGATGTATAATCTAGCACCCCAGCCATCGTATCAAGAATAGGTCCCACATCCCCAACCTGTTAATTACCAACAGTTTTGTATGGTAACATCAAAGCAAAAATCAAAAATTGTACATAAGTCAGTTCAAAAAGGAAAGCTGGCTTCCAAATATTATCTTACTTCAACCTGATTCACTCTCCAGTTTATTTTATTCAAATAAGCACATCAGAGATGTCCCCATAGGGAAATTGAAATGTTCCCATAAATGTTAGATGAAGATTAATAATGGCACGTGTAAGGAGGTAGTGTGCGCCAATGAAAAGCAGTGTAAAAGTGAGAAGCTAAGAGTAAGAGCAGGAATGGCTATTGAAAAAAGCAACAAGGAAGAGTGTAATTGTCGAAAACCGGAACGTAGCAGAAATGCTTTCAAGTGTTTGAGTGAGCCCAGTGATCAGTGGAACAACAAATTTTCATAAGACAATACTAAAATATGCTATGTGGATATATCAAATATTATAAACATTGACAATCACGAAAATTTGTATAGCTAAAATTAAAGCTTGAGATAGACAAATGACAATAGAAGAAATACATATATGCTGAACATGTGGGCTGCAGGATAAAGTAGTGTCGTCAAAGAAGTTGCTCATGAACAAGGGGCAAAGATGTTATCACAGGCTTCCGAAAATCTTAAGAGTGCATAATAATTTTATTGATCATATAAACTTTAGAAGGATTTTAAAAGCATTATGGAAAACACATAAAAATCAATACAATCATGGTATATATGTTCCTACATCCACATATTAGTCTTTAGGAGTGACCTAATTAAGTAAATAGCATCTATTTATAATATTTTTGCTTCAAAATTCATGAAATCCCAATAATTAACTCGCACTAAAAAAAAAGAGAAAGCTTTCACGAACCTTCTTTGATAGCTGTAAGATGCAATTTTCTAAGGCATGTTGAAGATCAGCATTCCATTTCAGCACATCAGCCTTAGGACTAGATAATTCAGCTGAATTTTGCAGGCATTTTCGTAAATGTTTAATCAAGTCAGTAATTGCACCAACGACTGCAACAGAGGTGTCCAGCTTTGCACTTTGTGTGAGTTGTGTGGCAACACTAACAATATGGATCTGTACAAGCGGTTGTTTGGAAACATTCTTATGATCCAAGTGCTTGATCAAGACAGATAATAAGAGATGGGAGTTTTCTCCTGGTGTTTGAAGAAAAATTTATATCAATTATATCCACATAAAACTTATAGCAAATACAATTGAACAATTAAAATTCCATATAACCTGATTCCTCCAAAAGTGACTGCAAATACAATAAAACAGAACAGGCTACTCCTCTTTCTTCAGACCAATGATTTTCAGCATCAAAATTATTAAGAAGAGGTTCAAGGACACGCCTCACTGTTGAAGCTTCTTTTGCCAATCCGGCTATATTTTTCAAGCACACCCTAGACCAGTAAAAGGGGCTCTTAGAAGTATCCCTGTAATGTTGACAAATGAAGCATGTCAACTGTGTATGCACAATTTCCTCATATAATAAATATATACCCAAGAATAATAAAATGATGGCGTACATTGTTGAATTCAAATCATGGGTGCTTGAAGAGTTCTGGAGGGACTGGTCATTAGATTGAGAAGTTTGTCTGTCTTCCTTACAACTCAACGACTTCATTTGAAGACCCATGTAATTCTCCAAAGTCACTGAAATAATCTATTTCAGAATGGAAATTACTTCAAATTAATATGAAAACGCAAATAACTGGTGCACACTTGCCAGTATACTGCAAAATCCAACTTAAAAATATGATAAGAAAAAAGAAACCCCAAAGTCACTATTAAACTATATCAGACTGACATGTTTTGCTTTATGTCCAACACATTAACAAGAAGAGCCACAAAAGGAAACTCACATTGTCAAAGTCCATTGAAATATGTGATTGCTCACCCATGAACCACACCTAATCACAAAAGATTATAAAAAAGGAAAACATTAGTAAAAGGGAAAAGGGGACATACATCAGAAAGCAGATAGTGGTGACAAGAAAAAAAATAATACTTAGAAAGAATATTAAAGCATAAAGAATGTTGAGGAAAGGAAGTTTATTTTTAAGAAAGTCTTGTGGAGTTGGGAGAAACTTTCAAGAATTCAATAACTAAACCATTCATCACATAAAGGAAGGAATGATTCTTGCAAATACTGGCAAAGAGGACTGCTGACAAGTTAGATTACGACCTGAGATCCATTTGAATCTGGCAAGGTTTCAAACAGCAAATACAGCATTCGAAATTCAAATTCAACCCTCAATATATGATTACATTTTATCAAACCTGACCAGGTAGATTTGAATAATCAAGTTGATTAAACCAATTAACAGTATACAAATTCATCTATGTATATTAAAAATCCAGGTCCGTCAATCATGATACAAATGTGAAGGTCAAGGTCACATGTTGGTCGCTAACTAAAAAAGGTTCCCACTTCAGCACTGAAGGGTCATTAAAAATTAATTTACAGTTGAAACATGTGGTGACTGGTGAAAAGCGTTCCTAAGAAGAATCTAGCTGATGTCATAGTATGACTAAAGGCTATAATTTTATGGGCAACCACTCTTCAGAATACCAAAACAAAGCAACATGAGGAAATCCACCAAGCAATCACTCTTCAGAATACCACTGACTTAAATAATATAGTTTTTTCTTCTTAATACACACTAACTTTAATGAAGTCAAGTCCTCATCTATCAGCCGTTAGATTCATCTTCTTCTGTTTAGTTAGAATATTCTTTTCCTTAATCAGTGACTCACAAGCCTTGCACCGACATTATTGAAGTCAGTGCGCATTGAGGAGAAAACATGTGTGTGTGTGTGTAAGTGATACATTGGGTAACACAAATGAATGAAAAAAGTAGACATGCTACTATCTCATGTTCAAGATTAATGACAAATGTTAAGCCACCCAAATTGTTAAGATTGCCTTGTCACTCCAAACAAATAGAGCACGTTGAAAGAGCTTCTTACCACACAGCAATTGAAGTAGTGACAAAGGGATAATTTTAGATAAAATAATAAAGAGAATAGGCATAATGCTAGAAATAAGGTTCACAATCAATTCAATTACATATCTCCCACAACAATTGTTACCAAGGTCTTACCAATTGAGACAATTACGAAAAACCCTTACCATGCAACAGTTGGAAGAAGTGAAAGAGAAGGAAGTTGAGAAAAGAAAATGTAGAGACTAGCATGTACTAGATTTTGTGTTCAAAGATCAATTGACTATGTCTCTTAGCCCAATTGTTTAAATTGACTCCATAATCTAGATAATTAAAGTATTTAATCTCATGCCATGCAGACAAAGGTGACACCAAAAAAGCACTAAGCAAGAGCAAAAAACAGAGCTCATCAAGCTATAGCAGCTTCCCAACTAAGGTTGATAAAGAAGAAAGGAACTTCTTTAAAAAGGTAGAAACATAAACTCAAAGAGAAGCCCAAAAGTGAATCCAATCCCAAAAAACAAAAACCAAATATCTTCCCCTATTTCATTCTCAAATATTCTTCTATTCCTTACTAAACAACCCAAAGGTGAGCCATCGCAGCATACCATCAAAAAGTTTTAGCTTTGCCACCTCCCCCGAAAGGAACAAATTCACTTGGAACATCTCTACAATTGAGAGGCGAAGTCCCCTTTAGATGGGCAGCTTCAACAAGCTTATTCCAAAGGCTGGAAGCAATGGGGCAGTGGAGAAAAGATGATTTATGCTCTTAGAATTACTTCTACACCAATCCCAAATTCTTCTTCAAGCAAGCAGTGCAACTTAAACATTGCCGCTTCATAAGAAGATTTTCTGCTTTTTTCTTTTGATGTATTGAAACTAGCTCTTTAAAGTTGCCCAAACTTAAAATATTTATAGCTCCATCACTTTCTGAATTGTCTATAAAGGTAAACAAGAAAGAATGGTATGTCACAAAATGTTATCTGAACTACACTGATGTACCTAACCTTGCCAATTCCATACTTCAGTCATCATTTTAAGATCTAAAAACAATAGTTTAACGAGTTTCAGTAATAGCAAAACGTAAAGCGTGCAAGGGTTATACACAACAAAAAATGAGACAAACAGCAGACATAAGAAATTTAAAACTATTAATTTAATTAAGTTCCATATGAACCTAAAGAAAGAAGAGATCAGTACTACCTCTGTATCAGTGTACTGCGAGTTCATGCGCACACAAATTCAAGTTAAATGCTTGGAAAAGAAATTGTACCATGTAAGCCAGAGCCTGCAGTCCTGCTGAACGTAAGCGAAGAGCTCTTTCATCATCTCCTGCTTCTTGAGCCAGTTGACAAAGTTTAGGAATGAGGCCTTCTAAGTTGAACATGTGTGTACTATTCACCTAGTTTTTATTCAATATATTAGTATAACTTCATAAACACAGAAACTTTTATGTCAAGTATATGATAAATTAACTAATAATTCCACACACAGGAATTATTCTACATTTGGCACACCTATGGTCTGATGCAAAATGGTGACTATTCAACAGGTCCCTAGGAAATCATCTATCAGTGGACAATCCCTTCACCACTCCTACTCCTTATCAATTAACTAATTGGTTCATCGATGGAATGGTTAATCATTTTCAGGATCTTCTAAATGTTTGCTCCATAATCCATGCATTTAAACATTAGACTCGAGTACACAAGAATTAAATAGAATTATCTCCAAAACTAATATCACAAATCAGAACTTTATTTCATATCCATTACATACCTGGCTATTTATGAAGTCAACAAGAGTACTGCAACCCAGAATCTGCATTTCGTCTCGTTGAGTTTGCTCCAAAAGGGTCCGAACAATTCCTAATAAACTACTAGCAAACAGCGGCCTGCAAGCATCATCAAGCTTTAGCAAATGCCACAACAAATAAGAAAGAGACTAAATGTCAAGCAAAAAAATTAAAATAAAATGATAGAACAGTATGGAAGCAACAGTCAAGCAACAAAAGAATAAAGAATGAAAATTCTACATGACATATAATAAAAGATGGCTCGCAGCCTCACTTTCAGGAGGGAAAGAATTTTGGCAAGACACACACCACCTCACGAAAAAATAGTACATTCAGTACATGTAACTTTGGTCACGACGGTTCCTTCAGTTCTTAGACCCCAATACATATAATCAGAAAACTATATTATATTAAAAATAGAAAATTAAAAATAGAAGCTGTCCACTAGATGCAAATATGCAATGCATAGTAGACTCTAATTTTCAACCAACTCAAATCCCAAATTTAATGAAAAATATTATACACTCGCCACCAGAGTTTATCAAAATAATAAATATATAACAAGCAGAGAAAATCAAGCAAGATGACAAAAAAATGATAAGGAAGAAATAAAATAAAAAACATAGAGAGTAGCAGCAGGAAGGAAAGGGGATAAAAAGAAGAAAAAAGAGCACAAAGCTGTTCATGATCTGCAGAAAACCCATTTATACACCAGAAGTAATGCTTGAGAAGAATCCTGACCTGCTAAACATAAAACTCTAAAGATTCAAAAATGTAATTCCAAAATTTGTGAGGTTAAATCCAATTATTAGCACTAAATTCAGTGCATCTAGGAAATCTAGCAACTGCCCATAAGAGACATTAGTAATCATAATCCTGTATAAACATTATCATAGGTGATCACAACATAACTTTTTTAAATATTCTTCTTTTTCTTTGCAACTTGAACTTACTCAAACTCTAATTCAATCTTATGCTCTGATATTATGTCAAATCATTTCTGATGTATAAGATTTCATCTCCCACAGTGAGCTCTTGGATCCCTAAATTTCTATTTAAGTAAACCAAATATTATGGATTACCCATCATTAAGTTTTTGTCTTTTGAAATTTCATTATTTGAGACTTTCCCTAACTCTCCAATCCCAGGGAAAGGTTACATAACATTAATCACTTAAAATTACAGAAAAATCTAGGATTTCTTAGGCATGTACACAAATATAGTACACTGACATGACAACAGGGTTTTTAACATGGCAAATCCAAAAAAATCTAAATAATGAGACATAGTTATGTATATTTGTCAATTTGAATCTTCTACATGACTACATGTATCCTCAACTAAAAAAATTGTTATTTTCTCGTTGGATGCATAAATTATTGAACACTAACGAAAATGATAAAATGTGCAAGTTTCTTGACAATGAAGTAATACACCCTCACTAACTATACTACAAATATATTTAGGCAAATCAAATAAATTCTTTTATAGCTATACATGCACAATTTTAGATTAACATAAGTGTTGTGAGCTTAAGGGTCTGCAGTACCAGTCTTTTGTTTCTTTTTTATTTTTTGATTAAAGTGTCCAACAGATCATAGACCAAAATATATCAAACTTACATCTGCTCCTTACATAACGATAGCAATTTCTTATAAATGCACACCACAACTTTTACAGATCCAAAGTTCTCATTTCGCAAATCCTTGTAACATCTTTGCTCTAGGTGATCGGTAATCTGTATAGACAAGGTACAGAATAATAAGAGGATAAAACTAATAAAAGAAGGAAAGTAATGCCATACGTCTGAAAGGAATTTGTAATCAAAGCTCCAACTTATAAATTCATTGAATCACATTAACATGCGTAGAAAAGTTAAAAATATTTCTTTAAAACACCGCTACTTATCTTGATTACAACATGAACCAGAATCACTTCTGCGAACAAGTTTTGAATTCTTGATTTAATTATCATCAGCAGCTAATGAAATAGCAATTAGGAACAGGACAACTTCATAACCACATAACACAAACACTCACAAATACTAGGGTTATAGAGGACAGAATTAGTGAAAAGAGTAGCATGTACTAGATTTTAAGTTCCTTTTTCTTCATATTAATTTAATAGTGTTTTTATCCAAAATTAGCAAATAAAATAGCTCATCATCTAGCTTTGAAGTTTTATATGTGCACCAATCTGCAAAATAATAGTGTTTCACTCAAACAAATGATTTACCTTGGGAATTCGTAATGGGTTCCTTGAAGCATATTCACAAAGCTTTCCTATTTTTCTATCATTCGGTTCAATATCCTGCACAAATAAGCAAAAACTGATAAGCACATATAATACTTCAATTTTCTTTTCTTGATCATTTTTTTTAACGGGAGGAGAGAGAGGGCGGAGAAAAGGGCATCACAAGCCTTCAAGAGGCTTTACAGAAAGTAGTCCGGTAGAACTGAAATAGCATATTTCACAAAAAAAGAAAAAAAAGTTATAATGATAACCCTAATCAAATACTACCAGCAAGAAGCATAAAATTCCTTGACAAATCTCCATTGTCCCCATCAAGCTCTCTTCTACAATGTATAAGATTACTAATGATAATATTATAGTCTTAGCTGTATGAAAGCACCAGCACCAGCAGAAATGAACCTAGAATGTAATTCCAGTTTGCCTGAACTTTTTCTTTTTTTCCTTCTGCGATCTCATTTCAAATTTCATGCTTTAAACCACCTCTAGAAACAAGACAACCCATCTACTACTTAACTGGAACAATAATCCTCACTTGCAAATAATTGGACTTTGAACTTAGCAACATCCCAATGTCCATATTGTAAACACTAAACAACTTAATACTTAACCACCCCTACATACATTAAGCACGACTACAAAGCCAAACCCATTTTCACTCAATCAGCAAATGTTATAACAAAAACTTGCAAAGCATAATTTCAAGTAAAGTGATGCCACAAAAGTTATAAATTCACCTGATTACGGGGGAATAACTCTGCAAGCAACTTCTTGTACCGTTTCACCGGCTGTCTTGACCTTGCACGCAATGAAGGACAGAAGAAACAGAGGTTACCGCAGACAGGTAAAACCCGTCTCGACATAACCCCCATCTTCTACAGATATTAGACCCCTCCTGCACAATTCACATAAAAAGTTCCAAAATTAACAAATTTTGCATTCAGTCATTGGACTAAATCAAAGTTTCATCAAAAAATTCACCATTTATTCTTTGACCCACAAACTCAAATCCACTAGCGATCACAAAAAAAAAAAATAACACCAGAATGCATTGCAAAATCTCACAAGTCATTCATGAACTTGAAAGAATCAATATCAATAAAACATCAAAAACCAAAATAAAAAGAAGCAAAATTTTCAAAAATGAAAAACATACCAACAAATTCTTATCCCGAAATTCCACTTCACGAAACAATTAAGTTCATCAGGATCGCGATCTGGAATTGCCTGACAACAAACATAAATTAACAAATAGGAAAATAATTATCAATTGAATTATAAAAAAATTAATGCAAACACTAATAAAAACATTTTGATAAAATTGACTTAAAAAAAAATATAGATGAAATTATACCTAAAAAATACAGCGAATTGGGGGAAGAAATGGGTTTGATATCTCTTCCCCAGACCTCGTTTCTGTGTCTATCGCAAGACATACAAATTAAAACTATAAATTACAAACCAAAAAAAAATTATAATTTTTGAAACAAAATTCCGGGATAGAGTGACATGTGGTGTGGTCACGTCCGTCATAGTCCACTCATAACGGCTATAAATTTTAGAGCTAATTGCACTCACACCCCCTGAGGTTTGGCCAACTACAGGCAAAATCAACTTTATCGTTTATTAACAATGACACCCCCTTGACTTTAGTCAAAGTGAAGGGTATTTTCGTCTTTTTCAATTTTTAATTTTATTTTATTAAATAATAAATCAAAAAATTAAAATAAAATAATAAAATTATTTAAAAATTAATAAAAAATAAAAAATTAATTAATTTATATCCATTTTCCAGATCGAATCTCAACCGTCCATCAAGATTAATGAAGGGTTGAGATTCAATCTGAAAATGGATCCAAAAAAAAAAAAAAAATTTTGGATCTTCGAAGAACCCAATCTGGGTTCTTCGAAGAACCCATCGAAGAACCCAGAGAGGGTTCTTCGATCTCTGGGTTCAGATCGAAGAACCCAACTGGGTTCTTCGAAGAACCCAGAAAACTGGGTTCTTCGAAGAACCCAGTTGGGTTCTTCGATCGAACCCATCTGGGTTCGATCGAAGAACCCTCTGGGTTCTTCGAACGAAGAACCATGGTTCGATGGTTCTTCGTTCGAAGAACCCAGTTTTCTGGGTTCTTCGAAGAACCCAGTTTTCTGGGTTCTTCGAAGAACCCAGTTGGGTTCTTCGATCGAACCCATCTGGGTTCGATCGAAGAACCCAGATGGGTTCGATCGAAGAACCCAGAAGGGTTCTTCGATCTGAACCCAGAGATCGAAGAACCCTCTCTGGGTTCTTCGATGGGTTCTTCGAAGATCCAAAATTTTTTTTTTTTTTTTGGATCCATTTTCAGATTGAATCTCAACCCTTCATTAATCTTGATGGACGGTTGAGATTCGATCTGGAAAATGGATTTAAATTAATTAATTTTTTATTTTTTATTAAATTTTAAATAATTTTATTATTTTATTTTAATTTTTTGATTTATTATTTAATAAAATAAAATTAAAAATTGAAAAAGACGAAAATACCCCTGACACTGTTCACTTTGACTAAAGTCAAGGGGGTGTCATTGTTAATAAACGATAAAGTTGATTTTACCTGTAGTTGGCCAAACCTCAGGGGTGTGAGTGCAATTAGCTCTAAATTTTAATATTTGGCGATGATGGTTTGTTTTCGACCGTTAGATGTCGTTAAATTTTTAGTGGTGTGATGAAAGTATTGTGTCAGTATGTCACTGGCTGTGAATTTAAAATGAATTTTAAGGAGGACATGAAGATGAAATTGTCCGGGTAAACTCAATAAACGACAAAAATCCCAACGGCCCCGAAATTTAAGGGTGCCAAGTGCCGTAATTTTGGCCTTCTTAGGGCAAATTGCACTAACCGCCCTATATTTTGATGAAATTTCATACAGGATTTAACTATATCAAAATTACACAAATTTACCTTAAAAACTGTTAACTATAATTAAATTTAACGAAAAATGTGAATATCTATTTTTCTTTATAAATTATATTTTACACTTTAATTAATTAATTAAAAATAAAAAATATTTAAAAAAAATATCAAATGGAGTTTATCAGATTTTATCCATCAAATTTGATTGAGATGTAGATACCAACATATCTGGTAGAGCTCCATCGATATTCTATTAGATCTATGGAGCTCTTCTCCCTGAGCGGCCGCTCATGGATAAGCGTTCTCCTACACGAGCGGGGAAGAGTTCGTGCTCCATTCATCAAACTTAGGATAATTTTATGTAGTTATAGTAGAATTAAAATGTTGCGTGCAATTTTACCCAAGCTCTGAGTAATTAGTGTAATTATCTTTTTCTTTGTTTTGTAATTTATTATTATTATTACATCATTGTCAATTGGCACAATTTAGTTAGGTGATGATTTTATTTCACTTTCTGAATTGATGTCATTATTATTTTGGTAAAAAAAGTTTTGCAAAATGTTGCTCTTTTGTTTGGTAAGAAAATAATGGTTTAATGCTGTCATTGGTTAGTTTTTCAATATAGATAACAATCAGTGTTTCAAAACTATATTTAAACATGTTCAAGCGAGTGAAAGTGTCATGTGATGGGTGACCCCTCGAAAACTTTTTTTTTTTTTTTTATAGATATTTTTAATTTTTTTAAAGTATAATTAATTCGAAATTTGAAAGATAACACTCAAATTCGTAACCGTAATAGTATAAATTTGAGGGACATTAACTGGGTCAATCTCATCTTAGTACCTCGAAAGATATGTAAGTTGGTCCAATGGGTATGGAGCTGAATATTATGGTGTTGCCATGCTTCATTATCATCCCTAATAACAGTTGTATTGCACTATTATGGAAATATAAAGTTAAATATCATCTAATTTGATTTAAGTTTTGAATATAAGACTAGAATATAACACTCACTAATGTCTTAATTGAAGTTTACAAATTTCAATTAATTTAACTTGATTTTTCAAGATTTATAATTTAATGGAATTCAATTAACATTAAAAATGCAATGAGAGAAATGGATTTTTTTGTTTTTAACTATTTAAAAGGTAACGTAAAATATTATCATTTTGTTGGGGAATTTTTGTAGTTAAAATTCTACCAATATTCTAATTTATTAATTGCATAATTAATTATATAATGTCTCTCACTAATTGAACTAAAAGGAGACTAATGTAATTTGAAAAAGATATGAAAAAATTTCATTGCACTAAAATGTATGGACTCAAGTATTAAAATTGTACATATTCACTCATAGTTTAAGTGAGTAATATATATATATTTTTATATTAGTTGTGAAGGTTTAAATCTCACCATATATATTTATCAGTATATTTTATTATAAAAATTAATATTCGAATCGTAAATTTAATAATTGATCTTGATAGATTTCTTAAACTTATTATTAATTTTATAATTATATGCTTTTAAAATTATGCCACCTAAATTGGAAGTTTGACTGAAAAACGAAAATGGGCAGGAACTTGCTGTCTTTGTGTTTTGTGTGGCTGTAAACTACATGATAATTAATAGCATGTGCTTGTGACTTGTGAGCCGTTAGTTTTTTTATTCTTTTATTATATTAGATCTCAATATATATATATAAATTTAATATTTTACGGGTTAAAATATTATTAGAACTAATACAAATTCAGCTTAGATAACTACTCCCAATAATAAAAGATGAGGACTACCAGAATTAATAGTTCGAATAACTATTTTCAAAATGGAAGAGAGGTTTATCTACATAATTAATATATATATATATATTCTTTTATTATTAAATTTTATTTTATTGAGTTTATGATGATCACGTCGATGTTCATGCCTTGAAAGATACGCACGTTGTGGCCTTTAATATTTATTGCATTACAAAACAAAAAGTTGGTTGGTTCATTCACCTGCAATCACTCACAATTCATAAAGAAGTTGGACACCAAAGTATAAGTAAATTAAGAGACAAAATCATTTTTTACCCTATATTTTAATATATTCTTCATATTTTACCTTTTTATTTTTTTTCTCTATTTTACACCCTACTATTACTACACCGCTAAAAATCTTAATAAAGTAAATTTTGACATACGTAAACAAATAAAAGACTATTTTACCTCTTATACAGTTATCAAATTTTTTAAAACAGCATTATCAACCTCATTTTAAAAATATAAAAAAGACACAGCACTATAAATGTTAAAAAAAAAAAATTCGAAAACAAATGCTAAAGAAAAACATTAATTACATCCCTTAAGTGTTCATAAGATACAAAACAATTATATCCATCCATTTAAACAAATACAATTCTCAACATATTTAAAGAGACAGTTTTTAATGAAATAAATATGTCATATTGTGATGTTAGATTATACGTTTGTTGTTAAAACTAATTTAAAATTTTATGTTTAAAATTAATAAAAAGTATGAGAATATAATAATAAAATATATACGTAAAAAAATGTTTACTAAATAGACAAACGGGAAATGTAAAATATTATCATTTTGTTGGGGAATTTTTGTAGTTAAAATTCTACCAATATTCCAATTTATTAATTGCATGATTAATTATATAATGTCTTTCATTAATTGAACTAAAAGGAGACTAATGTAATTTAAAAAAGATATGAAAAAATTTCATTGTACTAAAATGCATGCACTCAAGTATTAAAATTATACATATTTATTCATAATTTAAGTGATTAATATACATATTTTTCATATTAATTATGAAGGTTCAAGTTTCACCATGTATATTTACTAGTATGCTTTATTATGAGAGTTAATATTTTAACCGTAAATTTAATAATTGATCTTAACAGGTCCGACAGACTTATTATTAATCATATAATTATATCTTAAAATTGTGCCACCTAAATTGAAAACTCTCATGTTTGACTAAAAAACGAAAATGGGCAGGAACTTGCTGTCTTTGTGTGGCTGTAAACTACAACATAATTAATAGCATGTACTTGTGAGCCGTTAGTTTTTTATTCTTTTATTATATTAGATCTCAATATAATATATATATATATATATATTTAAATTTAATATTTTACGAATTAAAAGATTATCAAGACTAATATAAGTCCAGTTCAGACAATTACTCCTAATAACGAAAGATGAAAACTACCGATATTAATAGTTTGAATAACTACTCTCAACACAAAAAAGAGATTTATCCACACATTTAATGTATATATATATATATATATATATATATATATATATATATATATATATATATAAATTTTAGTTTATGGAGTTTATGATGATCACGTTGATGTTCATGCCTTGCAAGATACGCACATTGTGGCCTTTAACATTCATTGCATTACAAAACAAAAAGTTGGTTGGTTCATTCACCAGCCAATCACGCATGAAAGAAGTAGGACGCCAAAGAACAATTAAATTAAGGGATATAATCATTTTTTACCCTATATTTTAATATATTCTTCATTTTTCACTATTTTATTTTTTTCTCTATTTTACACCCTGCTATTATTACACCATTAAAAAACTTAATAAAGTAAATTCTGACATATGCAAATAAGTAAAAGACTATTTTACCCCTTATACAGTTATCAAATTTAAAAAGATAATTGTATCCCAAAAAAAAAATCTATTTAACAAATAAAAAATTATTATAAAACTGTCACAGCATTGTTAGTATCATTCAAAAAAATATATAAAAGACACACGGCATTGTAAAGGTTCTAGAAAAAAAAATAATTAAAAACAGTTGTTAAAGAAAAACATAAATTAGATCCCTTAAGTGTTTATCAGATACCAAACAATTATATCCATCCATTAAAATTGTATTTAATAAAACTAGAATAGGAATTACATAAACATCATAAGTAAAAAAAATAAAGATAAATAACAACAAAAATTGTTCATCATGCTAGCAACAAAATCAAGTGTTCATCAACATGTAAATACACTGAAACATGCTAGCAACATGAACAAATTAATTCATATTATACCTCTAATTGCAAGTTCAATAACAAAAAATAAAAATAGCAAAACCAGTATCATTTCCATCAGAATTAATACTGGGTCACTTGTGATTGGGTTTGTGTTTGAGTTGGAGGTCCTGACTGGGGTTGAGAAATTAAGGCACCAACAGCATCTGTCTCTCTTATTCTCTGCCAGTAAAAAAATAGGTTAGGATTCTTTAAATATATATATATATAAAGACATGTGTATATATACACACACATAGACCTCTCTGTGTATGTGTATGTATATATATATATAGACACACAGAGAGACCTGTATATGTATTATATATATACACACAGACACAGAGGTCTGAGCGTGTGTGTATATATATACATACACACACAGAGAGAGACCTCTGTATGTGTGTCTATATATATACATACACACAACTGTACATGTCTTTATATACACATACAGGGGTGTGTACAGGTCTTTATATACACATACAGAGACCTCTGTGTGTGTGTGCGTAGACATACACACATACAGAGAGAGACCTATATATATATATATATATTAATTTAAAAATTCAGAACTACAGGGATCCATACATGCTTCTTTCTTCCAAACACTGATACATTTTTGCATGTTCTTTTGTTATGCCCAGGCTGTCCACATGTCTTGCATATAACACTTGCAAATCTTCCTTCCTTAGGTTTCTTACCATGTTCCCTTCTCCTTCTAAGCTTAGGTCTGCCAGGTTTTGTTCTAAATGATGGTGGAATAATATGTGTTATATTAAGGTTAGGCCGCACATATATGTCTAGGATTGGATGAATCATGGTGCTATACGTGTGTAAAAATGCAGTTTTAGTCAGTTTTGGGTGAACATACTCAACAATTCGCCTTGTCACTCCATCTCTACCAGCATAATGACTAATAGCAGCCATTGCATGACAATATGGAATCCCACTGACCTACCACCCACCACACTCATATGTAGCTTGATTTATTTTCACTACATAAACCCTTTTTTCACCCAACAATTCATACTTACCATTGCTTGCACTAAACATTCTCAAGATCCTACTATCTTTACTTGCAATCAAAAATTTTTTTTTGACATATATGGTCATATTTCTGTTTTCCAGCTAAGACACTCTTCTTTCCTCTTTTGGAATTTTTTCATTACCATCCTCCTAATAAATTCCAGTAATTCTAAAAATGTTTTAGCCTATGATTTCCTAGCATGCTATTGAATGACTCAGTTATATTATTAGTGACATGATCACATTTAATTGATTAATCAAATGCATGCCTAAACTAGTGTATGAGATCAATTTTATCTAACCATATTTTTTATATCTATGTCAACCTGTAACACCCCTGACCCGACCCGTCTGGATCGATTCAGGGAGCGCTACCCTGTTTTCAAAACTTTTTTAAACTCACTTTATAATCTGAAAACCATTGAAAATCAAATAAATTATATTTTAAAATCCCTTTTTATAGTGAGCCCATTTAAAACTGTTTGAAAAATTTTATCAGAGTTTCCTCTATTTTTTCTGATTTTCCATAAATCCTGTTTTCCACAAAACTCAAATATGATAATAACAAACACTTCAAAATCTTATTTTTTTCAATCATGTGCGCACTCTTCCATATAGTGCGACTTTATCAAACATTTTCAATAAAACCATACATAATTTACATATTTACAAACATTATAAAACATAAACTATTATACAAATATTTACAAAACTCATATATTCTCATTTTACAAACTTCTGTATATGCATGCTTAAGTAATTAATTTACAAACAAAGTTTAAATAAAACTACCCAAGTAATTGGACTCTGAATCTTCTTCTGCAGCTCTCAACTCTTCAGTTCTTTATTCACTGGAACCTCTTCTACTTACGCGTGATAAAATCAACGCGCTAAACATATCGCTTAGTGGGTGTACACTAAACTTATTTCTCAAAATCACAAAATAAATTTCAAAATAAAATGTTACAATACTATCATATAAAACATATCATTATTCAACTATATCTATGAAATAAATAATATGAAATCAATTTAATAAAAGCAACTAAATTAAATTAATAATTCATACGAAATCAATTTCTCAATTATCTTATAGTCATTTTATTCAATTCATTCTCAATCCTGGTTCTTTGGTATACTCAACATAATTTCAGGACTGGAATATGGGTCTAATATCTGTAATAACGGTGTGACGTCCGGGGCTACTTTAGAGACACCCGCCAACAATCACTAATATCGGTGTGATGTTTGGGGCTGCTTTAGAGACACCCGCCAATAATCACTGGTATCGGTGCAATACTGCTGAAATAACTCAGTTGGTATACCAACCTCTTATATCCGTTTACTATGTTCAAGTATCCTTAGGCCGTTTCCAATACACAAGATTCAAAATTTTCATATCAAACTAATTCATTCATTTTAAAATCAGCAACTTGAATTCGCAAATCGAAATCGGTTTCAACCTTTATTTCAAACAATATTCATAAAAATATTTGTATTTGAAAACATACGAAATCACATAAATTCAAGAATACTAAAATAATATAACGTTAATTTCAAAATCATTCACAAATCCAACACTTTCATCAATACTCCTATCAGTATATTCTAAAATCGTTTTCAAATATCATTTACAAAACAATAACTATATTAAATTATTCCAAAATCATTTCTAATCATTATTCACAAAACGATTTATTACAAAATATAAAATATAAACAAAATTCAATTATACTAGAATATTTTATAATTATTTTCAAACAATTTCTAACATTATTCGTAAACAAAATATAATTATACAAAATCCGTAAATAAATTTTCAAATTCATTTTGTCAAAATATAGAAATTCAAATCAAATCATATAATGAAATTTATAAAATTTAGATCAAAACATTCCATTTCTTTCGAATTCACAATAAAATTTCCAAAACAATATTCGTGATTCACACAATACTCTCAAACAATTTCTTCTACATAATCGTTATAAATCAGAAATCGAATTAAAGCAATTCAAATCAATAACTATGTAAACATATATCCATCAAAATATTCAAATAAACTCAGATTCAAATAAAAAACACATAATACAATCACAAAGGTTTCAAAACGAGTGTACACCAACCTGGATACCATTTTTACGCTTTTTCTCTTCTGGGTTTTTCTTTTTTCTCCTCTTTTTTCTTTTCTTCTTTCTTCCTCCTCTTTTTCTTCTCTTCCTCCTTTCTTCTTCTTCATTTTCTCTTCTTCTTATTCTTCTTCTTCTCTCTCTTCCTTTCTCTCTCTTCTTTTTCTTTTTCTTTTCTCTTCTTTCTTTTCCTCGGTCTCTCTCTCCTTCTCTTTTTCTCTCTTACTTCTTCGTAAAGCTTCTCACTGCCTCTTATTTTTTTTATAAAATTTTGGTCATCGCGACCGCTCCTCACTACCTGTGGTTGCGCCACCTGGTCGCGTTGCTCACTGGAGTGATTTTACCACTTTCATCGTTATCAGCCATCACGGTGTCTGGTCGCGATGCTCACTGTCCAAAAATTAATATTTTTACCGCGAGCTTCTCATCGCGATCCCTGTTTGCGATGAGTGGTCCCGGTGCTCACTACCTCAGATCATCATTTTTCACCGCGAGCTGCCCATCGCGATCCCTGGTCGCGGTACTCACTGCTAACATTTTCCTTCTCTTTCATGTATTCTTTCTGGACCACTCCACCTGGTTCACCTGGAAACCTTAAAAATATACATACGTCTAATTACATTTTTCACCCCTCAAATTATAAATTTCACATTCCCATACTCCATATTAATTAAACTACACTTTCATATTTATACGAAATTGGGGATGTTACATAACCCTCCCTATTTTAGCCATGACATCATTGAATTCAAATAAATTACTATTCCTACTATACTTCCAAAATAAAATTTTCAACTTCTGACCTGAGTGTTCGAGTATAAAGTTGGCATATTTATACCTTGCACAAAATTTGCTCAAAAGTAATGGATATGTTCACAAAATATAGTTGAAAGTAATATGTAGTACAATTATTAACAATAAAATAAAAACAGTGTTTTACCTTGTAATGGTAAAGGGAAATTGCACCTCCAATGCACTCAGTACTCCCTTCTATCTGTCACTCATGAAACACAATGGCTTCTTTGTTGGGTACTTCAAATAGTCATATAGATGCTTTAAAAACTAGACCCAGCTTAGTAGTTTTTTTGCTTCACATATGTAAACAACAAGTTGATATACTCTACTGTTACCATCAAAAGCAACAGCAGCTAATAACACACCTCCAACTGGCCCTTTTAAGTGGCAGTCATCTAAACCAATAAATGACATATATCCCTCAAGAAAACCATGCTTTTGAGCATGAAAACTAAAAAAAAAAAAACTTTGAAAGGTGGGCTCAAGCTGCTGTGTTCTAACGTATGCAACTGATCCTGAATTGCTTTGTTTCACCATAAAAGCATAGCCTCTCAAATGCTTAAAACATTCAGAATGATCTCTACGTAACCCATCTAATGCTCTTCTTTTTACCTTATACAACCTACCAACATCAACATTCACTTTATACTTATCCCTCAGCAAATCCCAATTTTAATGTCAGGATTTGACTTCACAAGTGTCTCACACTTCCTAGCAATCCAAGACACCTTAGTGTCATCATTCTTGTAAACCCTATAGCACTCGTGAAGATCATTATAAGTTTTATCTTCATGGTTATAATCATGCACAAAGCATGGATCCTCCAACTGCAGCCCTCTCATTTGCACTTGTAAGTCAACCTATTCTTCTCATTTTTCACCCTATGTAAATTCACTCTCTCTTGTATAACATAGTCTTTCAATAATTCCCTTAAATTGTACACACTTTTATGGGTTTGACCTACTTCAAATCTTATCTCCCCTCCTACAATTTGATTGAATGAATTGCCATTCATTAGCTTAGCTATTTTACCCTTATCATTTTTCATTTTCAAGTTACTTAAAAACTCATCATCTTCTATTTATTGATAACCCTCCCATAAAATGTGGTTTTCTCGATCATTATCATCATCAAAACCTACAACAACTACTTGTGAGTTTACATTCCCATCATGCGCAATACCCCTCTCTTCACCATTTACACTACCCCCATTTTCATCATCTCCTTGGTGTGCAAAATAATTGTCATCTAAATTATCTACATTTAAACCTTCATACTCATCAATTAACACCTCAGGATCTACCACATTAGGGGTAGAAGATGTACCCTCAGGTGGCAATGGTACATAGGATTGGTAATCTATTTCAAACACTATTCTATTACACCCATGTTTCTTAAACATACTAAAGACATTCACCAACTCACTATCATTCTTCACTTGTACTATGTCACTACACCAAGGTAATATAATAAACACACAAAATTGTTCCTTATGAACATCTTCCTTACCTGTGGTTTTTTGATTCATACAAACTCAACTATATTAGTCCCAAAATGAACTATAATCTCGAAACTATGCATCACTTTATAAAAAAATAAAATACAAATCAGAATACACCTATGTACTAATTAACAAACTAATCTGCAGTACAACTATTAACCATGTAATTAAATCCAAGTTTTCCAAAATAAACATATAAACATAAGTGAAAATATATACAAAAGCTGAAAAATTTAGAAATATCAATGTCAAAACACATAAATAAAATCAAAATCTGCGCATAAGTATATTACATATACGAAATCATCATGCACTGTAAAAAAAGGATAAAAAAAAGATACTGTAAAGGCAATTAAAAAAATAAAACTATTGATATTCATCTATTTTCATCTCAAAATACTAGTTGTATTACATTTTCCCTTTAAGTAGCGTTTACAATATTCTATGAATTGATTCAAAGAATACAACTTTTTATATAAAAAAATTAAAAAAAAATAAAATATAACACATATAAAATTGCATTACCATGTGATAGTTGTGTTGCAGTTTCATACTTCTAAGGTTAAAAAGTCTTTTAGACACAGACAAATTAAATTGGAAAACGTCTACGAGAGCATGAAATATATATCAACATTCAGTAATACACACATGCATCATCATATACATATATAATACTTATTCTTCAAAGTTCAAATACAAAGAATAAACCTAACATAAGCCTTAACCCGAATATATTAGAATTTTTTTTCTTCAAAATCTTACACTAATAACATTTGTAATGCATATATAACATTATAAACAAGTCCACAACACAATCAATTGAGTGTTTTTGGCTTTGATTTCAAAAAGCCCCAATTTTTTTCAAAAATAAAAACCCTAAAAATCTTCTTAAACCGTGTAATCAATAATAAATACCTTCTGCATGCATCAAACCATAAAAAATAACTTAGAATAGAAGAGGTTAGAATGAAAACACTAACCTCTTAGCCAAAGTCTTCTAGTACTCATTCTTCACTCCTCGTTGCTTTAAACGTCGCATTTTCGTGATGAATAAATGTTTAAAGAACAGCTAAAACTTCCACCTTACTGTCTTCGATCTTCGGTCTGAGAAGGGCTATGGTATTTTGGCGTGAAATCGAAGAAAAACTGTCAAGAGAGAAATGGAAGAAACAAGAGGAATCAATTGAAATGGTAGGGACAGATCTTTGAAAAGCTTTTTCTTTCCATTTGGTGGTCCACAGCTAATGTGGTGATGTGGCCAATTGTGAATGGTTGAATCCATCAAAATAATTTTAAATTATTTATTTTATTCTGAAAATTTGAAATTACAGCAATACCCTTAAAAGAATTATTATGACAACCTAAAATTACAATCTTATCCTTAATAATTGACTGTCAATAATTTAAATCAAACGTTGACCTAACGGAAGATGATATTATGGCTATTTTATTAAACAATAGGGTGTAAAAGAGAAAAAAAAAATAAGAGAATGAAAAATAGAGAATATGTTAAAATATAGGGTAGAAAATGATTATATCCCTTAAATTAATGGAAATTACAATAACGTACCCAAATATTTACACTATATACAAGATTTATTTATTTAACCGTTAGATTGTTAAATTTGACCGATCAAATTGATTAAATGACTTAATTGCCCTTTAGTTAGTTATTTTATCCATTACTAAAATTTTAAAAATTATAATACTTAAATTAAATTAAAAAATAATAATAAATACATTTAAAATGAACAAAACCATTTTTTCTTAAAAAAAAGTTAGAACTTTTTTTTTTCGAATGAAAAAAGTACAAATGAAGAGGTTTTGAATGAAAAATATGAAAAAAAATAAAATAAAAACAAAAAGAAGAAAAGGAAGAGATCTGATCTCACCAAATTCTTCCATTTTAGGAGATCGGTGAGACTAGATCTCCTATGGAGAAGATCAACCCGATCTCCTCCATTTGGAGGAATTTAGGTCGATCTCCTTCATAGAGATTGGTGCGAGAGGTCTGCATGGATACATCTCCATGTTTTGGAGGAGTTTAGTTCGATCTCCTCTATGGAGATTGGTGCGAGAGATCGCACCAATCTACATGGGTGCGATCTTCATGTGGAGATTGCACCTGGAGATGCGATCTCTATGGGGGAGATCGCACCTCCACCTATAATGTCATCTCCACTATAGAGATCGCACCAAAGAAAATTTGGTGCGATCTTCAAATTAAATCTCCAATAAATAAGTGGTGTAGTCTCTCCTCCATTGTATTTTTTTAATTTTTTTTTAAAATTTTTGTAATAAAGTATATATTTTTTATTTATTTATTTTCGATGTAAAATGACCTTATTATCCTTATAACAGTAATGGCTTGAAGGTCAATTAACACTTAATGGTACTTTTTTGATAAATATCAATAAATTTGGCCTTATTGATTATAGTGTAAATGTCAGGCACCTTATTCTAACTTACCCTTAAATTGAAGGCATCCCTATACATTGTTCTCGACTCCAGGATGCATGCGTGGGCTCCATCTCACTTTTTGACAAATTACAGTAAGATACCCAACATTTAAAATAAATACAATGTAATTAAATATAAGTGTCATATTATTAGTTGATTTTGTTAACGCTGAGGATTTGACCTGTTTAAGAGTGAAATGACTTAACTACCTAATTTTAAATAAGTAATATGGATATAATAATTTATGATAATATTTTTTTAAAAAAAATATAATAGTCAAAATAAAAATCTTAAACAAATGAGAAAAAAATAATATATAAAAAATACTTTAAAAAACAAATGTATTTCTACTTGGACGGTGGAGATTCATCTCCATTTTTTTTTTATAATTTTAATAAAATATTAAAAATGGGATGAAATGAAGAAAAACCCCTTATGGCCTTTAAATTTGACTAACGGTAAGGGATATTAATGCCAGTTTATAATAAAATTATTTCCGCTTCAGAAAAGACAAACCTCAGGATAATTGAGTATAATTTGATCTACTTTATACATAGTTTTATTTAAATTTTTAATAAAATATTAAAAAAGAATAAGATGAAGAGACAAAAAACCCTTTCGGTCGTTAATTTGACCAAATTTAATTAACGGTAGGGGAATATCAATGTCAGTTTATAATAAATTATTTCAGCTTATAAAAAGACTAATTTAGTGTAATTTTTTTTTTTTTTGTAATAATAAGAAGATGACTTTTAATTTGTACTTCCAATCTTAAAATTAAGCGAGCAAAATTTGAAAATAAAAATAAAAATTAAAGAGGTGTTGAATCACGAATTAAAAATGTTTTAAAAGATTAATGTACAATGAAAAGAGCTTTATATATACATAAGGTCACTTGCCTTGGTGGTTGGAGGCTTGAAAATCCTCCAAGCCTGAATCAAGGTTCAAATTCTTGTGCGTACATGTAAATATATTTTCTCACCATTGCCCAAAAAAACGTAATTGTGTGGGTAAACCCCTCCCGTTGTTAGGAGTAGTTGTCCGGGCCGTTGGTCCCAGTAGTTGTTCGAGCCGTGCTTGTATGATTTAATCTCAGTTGGTCTTGGTAGACCTCTGACCTGTCAAGGTATCAGATTTCAACAAAAAAAAAATAGATATATATATATATATATATATATATATATATTACTTTTGTAAAAGTTATTAAAGGTTGGAGTAGATTTGTCGATATAAATTACTATATGCATAACCTGAATATTTACTCTCACAACGCTTACCAAAAACATTATATAGGTTTTAATAACTGTTTCTTAATTAACAAAATGACTTATTATGTATCCAAAAACAACTTTAATTAGTTTGTATACAGAAATTGTAGTTTGTAAAAAATTATGTTATTGGTTTCTTTTATCTGTTGTTCTTAAAAAAAAATTATTTGTATTTTATTTGGAAAGTAAATTGGGGCTTTTTTTTTTTTTAAATCCAACACCTTACAGATCAGAGGACTATCGGGACCATTTGAGATTAAATTATATAAGCACCAACCGAGATTAAATTATAAGCACGGTCCGGACAACTACTCCCAGCAACGGAATTGCATTTTTATGCACAATTGTGGGATATATATTTACATGTCTGCACAATGTATTGAACATTGGTGGTTTGAGGGAGTCTGAGGTTTCCAACTACTCGTAGCTTTATGGCATTCAACGAGAATGATTTTTTACGTTGGTTATTAATTTCTTACTAGGCGATTATGTATTTTAACTTGTGTTTAATTTAATAAGAGTTTTATTTTTACAGCTTTAAATTGGGAAAATTCATGATAAACTCCCATTTGCTGGGTTGTTTATTGCATTTTACAAATTTGGATAAAAGTCCAGGAAATAAGTGGTTTGGTCAGGAATCTGCGAGTCCGAAAAACAACTCTCATTATTCGGGAGAAGTCTCCCAATAGTGGTTTTGTTTATTACGATATCTGTTACCATTTAGTTGTATCGTTTGTGATTTCTGTTGAGGTTGGTTGATGTGTTTTTAGTGTTTGTTCACATGTTATTGATATTTTATAATTCAATTTTGATGATACATAGGGTTGAGTATTTGATATGGATCATCGTCTAAGTTTCATTAATATGTATTCAATTCGTATGAGAAACATGTAATTGGTTGATTTGATGATAAAGTGTTTCATTGTTGTCTCTAGTTGTCTATGTTTTAACTTGTACGTCTTATTATCTTTCATACATTCATGTGCATTGGATTTGATTATTGGTGGAGTTGAGAAAAAAATGGTGCATTCTGGTATTCGGATAAGTATTTAGATTCTAAACATAAACGAGAGTTTTACCTGTTATTGTTCACATCAGTGTTTAGATTCTGAACATAAACACTGACAGTGTACACTAATAGTGTTTAGGTCTCATATTTGGGGGGGGGGGGGGGGGGGGGGGGATGATGATAAATTTTTATTAAGTTATAGATTTTCGTGGAGTTGAGAAAAAATGGTGAATTATAGTATTCGGATCAGCATTTAGATTCTAAACATAAACGGAGTTTTACCCGTTATTGTTCACATCAGTGTTTAGATTCTGAACATAAACTGACAGTGTGCACTAATAGTGCTTAGATCTCATATTTAAGGGGGGTGTATTCAATCTAGAATTTATTAAAGTTTGATGGATTTTTTTTAAGTCATAGATTTTGATAGAGTTCACGGATTCTATAGATTTCATGTAGATTTTGTAAGAATTTTGTATCGAGTTTGTTAGATTGATCCACATATATATATGGAATTTAGAATTTATTAAAGTTTGATAAATTTTTATTAAGTTATAGATTTTCGTGGAGTTGAGAAAAAATGGTGAATTATAGTATTCGGATCAGCATTTAGATTCTAAACATAAACGAAGTTTTACCCGTTATTGTTCACATCAGTGTTTAGATTCTGAACATAAACTGACAGTGTGCACTAATAGTGCTTAGATCTCATATTTAAGGGGGGTGTATTCAATCTAGAATTTATTAAAGTTTGATGGATTTTTTTTAAGTCATAGATTTTGATAGAGTTCACGGATTCTATAGATTTCATGTAGATTTTGTAAGAATTTTGTATCGAGTTTGTTAGATTGATCCACATATATATATGGAATTGGATGAATTTTTAATGATTTGTTTTGAAAAAAATAGTATTTAATTAATAATAGTTTAAAATCCATCAAATTCCACAGGAGTAAAGCAAGATTTGTCATGTGACTTTTCATTTATATTTTTCATTTTAAATTTATCAAAATCCATTTAATTTCATTACTTAAATAAAATTTGCAAAGCCAATGATTTTTTTAATGCACCTAGATTTCGATAGATTCTTTAAAAGTCTTGATTCAATACACTTATATTTTGATGAACTTTTTAAAAGTTTATAAAAATCTGAATTGAATACACTCAGATTTCGATGGACTCCTTACAAAACTGGACTAAATACACCCAGATTTCGACGCACTTTTAAATTCTAACCTATTCTAAATTGAATATTGTTGAGGCGATAAATCGCACGACCCCTGAAGGCAGGGTCGACCCTAGCACGAGGGCGTCGGGCTCTCACAAGGTACTGTACCCGTGGGATTTTATTTCGCCTCCCTCACCCCTCGAACCACGAACCTTGCCTAGGGACTTATAGGTGTTGGGTGTTGGAGGGGAGTACCATCTGAGCTAGAACTGTAGTAGCGAAAATATGTCTGGCCCAAAGACAAAGCTCATAGCTAAGAGTAGGGCTACACTCTCATGTAGTACGACGGTGGCTTAGCATGAAGACCAAGTCGCACGACATGGAGTACCTTCATGTAAACGTACCAGTTGGAAGACTATGTCGCACGACACAAAGCACTCTTGTAGTACGACGACGTACCAGTTGGAAGACTATGTCGCACGACACGAAGCACTCGTATAGTACGACGACATATCAGTTCGAAGACCTTGTCGCACGACATGTACCCTTATGTAGTGCGACCGTGCTACATCACCCAATCATGGTCCAGATTGACAAGAAACCTACATGTCGTACGACATAGCATCTCCGTCGCTCCGAGGGAGACCAGATTGTGATCTACTTAGAACGGATCCTACAAAGTCATAATGACACTTGATGGCAGCCCAATCAAAAGAAGCACCCAGATGCTTTCGTAGTGGAAGACAGAGAAGAGAGAATGATGAGATCTCCCAAAAGGAAGAAGCATGAGTCTCCTATAAAGAGGAGGATAATCATTCATAAGAAGGGGGCCCCAAAAAACTGAGATCCGGAGATTACTAAGAAAAAGCCACACCCTCCGGCCATTGTTCAGCTTCTCCGATCACCCTCCGACCTTACATCTCCTTTGATCAGAAAAACCCCAACTGTGAAGATAGCAGGAAGTATTTTCTCACTCATCTCCATTTACAAACATTACACCTTTACTAGCACTCGCTAACTTGACCGTCGGAGTGACTTTGGCCGGCACCACCCCGGTGTCCCAGACGTCATGCGGGTCACATGCATTCTGTCTTTGCAGGTTGTAGTGTCCCGTGTCCAAGAGCGATTTTTGAGGACTACAATTTGGCGCCCACCGTGGGGCCCGACAATCTCTAAGCAAGCAAAGGTAGAACGCGGCAACCCCGACTATGTCATCTGACGATTTTCATCACGGCGCGATGGAGGTTAGGGTACAACTCCTCATATCCCAGATGCAAGAGAATACCCAAAGGCTCCAAGCACTCGAACAAGAGAATCAACGAGTGTTGGCAGAGAACCAAGAATTGCAAAATAGGATCAATTCGCTCACTATCGTACGACCATTTGAAGACGCTTCAACGTCCCAACCCTTGCCATTCGAGCAAGCCGCTCAAGCTACTTATTACGCGCCAGTCCGCCCGGACGAACAAGGTACTACCGCGAGAGACCTCGATCCAACCCACGTAGGCTCAGAGCCCAACATTCGAGTTACGAATGGACCTCATATCGTCGCACGACATACGGCAGAGAACATACCAAATGGGATGGGAGGACATCGATCAGACGACATGGCCAGAGCTACACAAGGAGTGCCGCCTACATCCACCCCCAATGGCAACGTCGGCTCAACCCAACCAACCATCCCGCTACAAGGAACGCCATCCGGCCCTTCGCATTCAGCGCTGTCAAACCCGAACCAAGTGAGTACCGAGCCGACCTTGGCCAACCGAGACTTGGCACGAAGGTTCACAGAGATGGAAGCACTCATCCAACGCATTCCGGGAATGCCCACTCCTATAAAGAAAAGTGCGGCCAATAGTTTTGCTGACTCTCCCTTCGTCGACACAATAGCATTGGTGGAGATGCCAAGGAAGTTCAACTTTCCAGGTATGAAGCAGTACGACGGTACGACGGATCCCGACGACCACATTGCGCAGTATCGACAACGGATGTTCACAGCCGCCATCCCGCGTGACCTTAGGGAAGCATGTATGTGCAAAGGTTTCGGTTCGAGCCTCGTAGGACCTGCCCTATAATGGTACACCAACCTTCCCAATGTTTCATCAACTCTTTTGCTCAACTCACTGACACCTTCGTAGAGCAGTTCGCTAGTAGTCGGAAGTTAGAAAAACAATCCGATGACTTTTATGCAATCAGCCAAAGGAGGAATGAACGCCTACGTGACTTTGTTGGCCGTTTCAACCATGAAAAAGTGTCCATCCCTCATTGCAACCAGGCAACAGCCATATCAGCCTTCCGCAAGGGTCTGCTCTATGATTCCGACCTATACAAGGAGCTCACCAAGTACCCTTATAAAACTATGGAAGACGTCCTAGCCAAGGCATGGGCACAGATAAAATGGGAAGAAGACGAAGTAAACTACAAACATAGTAGAGCGAACTACAAGGAAGATAAGTCGGAAAGGATTGTCGAACCACGAATCATCAACCGACGTAGTGGGCCATACCCAATAATACCCCGAAGGGACGACCATATGAGGTACGAGCGACGGCGCGACGACAGACCACCAAGGCCGTTCATCCGGCCAAAGAATATAACGCCAGAATATAATTTGAACATCAGGCCGGCAGAGGTAGTCGCCATACTCAAAGGAATGGGTAGATCAGTTCGATGGCCAGACAAGATGATGAGCCCGCCGGATCAAAGAGACAACTCCAAATGGTGCGAATTTCACGGCGACCACGGCCATTGAACTGAGCATTGTGTGGCACTACGATTGGAAGTGGCCGAACTACTCAAGAAGGGTCACCTTAAAGAATTCCTGACTGACAGGGGTAAACAGACTTTTGTGAACAAAGACAGGTCGCACGACATTGTTTCAATCCCTCCACCAGAGCCTCCCAAACACGAGAGGACCGTAAATGTCATCTCTGGCGGATCAGAAGTAAATGGAGTAACCTACTCGGAGGCGAAGCACCACTCGCGGCAGGCCGGTCATACGGACGTCCAACGAACTCGTACGGCAGATCCTACATATAACTACCCAATCAGTTTCAGCAGCGATGAGCATATGGATTTATTCAATCCCCACCACGACGCACTAGTCATCTCACTGACGGTGGCCAATTGTTTAATCAGACGGATCCTAGTGGACAATGGAAGCTCAACCAATGTACTCTTCCTCGGCGCACTAAAAGAGATGCACATCGATGAATGTAACATCGTACGTCACTCCACAATCCTTGTAGGATTTAGTGGAGAACACAAGAACACTCTGGGAGAGATCACCCTTCCCGTTTACGCGGAAGGTGTCAACTTGAACACTCGTTTCCTCATCTTGGACTGTCCGTCGTCCTACAACATAATCATGGGTCGCCCGTGGATTCATGATATGAGGGCAGTCCCCTCAACATATCATCAGGTCATCCGTTTCCCTACCAGGTGGGGAGTCCACGAGATCCGAGGGCAGCAAAAGATCTCGCGCGACTGCTACCAGAACACTCTAAAAAACAGGCCGTCCGACTTATAGCAATTACAGAGCGAGAGTACCCCCACCAACAAAGACGGACCAGATATGGAAGAACTCGACGAAGTGTCCATACATCCAAATTTCCCAGACCACAAAGTTAATATCGGATCCCGCCTTCCGCAAAATATCCGGGCAGAGCTACTCAGCTTCTTGACAGCACCACACGACAGCTTCGCATGGTCGCACACAGACATGATCGGCATTAGCCCAGAAGTCCTAGTGCATAGGTTGCAAGTCTACCCGAATCATCCACTTGTGAAACAAAAAAGAAGGAAGTTCGCGCCCGAGCGCAACAAAGTTATAAATGAAGAAATCCAAAAGCTAATTGACATTGGCTCAGTGAGAAAAGTAAATTACCCAGAGTGGCTCGCAAACGTAGTAGTAGTGAAGAAAAAGAATGGGAAGTGGCGAGTGTGCATCGACTTCACAGACCTCAACAAGGCTTGCCCAAAAGATTCCTTCCCTCTTCCACACATCGACATGATGGTGGACGCTACAGCAGGCCACGAACTATTAAGCTTCATGGATGCATTCTCCGGTTACAACCAAATCCTTATGCATCCGGACGACCAAGAGAAGACTTCCTTCATCACGGAGCGCGGCATTTTTTGCTACAAAGTGATGCCGTTCGGCCTCAAGAACGCTGGGGCAACCTACCAAAGATTAGTCAACAAAATGTTCACAACCATGCTCGGACAGACTATGGAGGTCTATATCGATGACATGCTAGTAAAATCATTAGTAGCAGATCAACACCTTGACCACCTCCGGCAGTCGTTCGACATCATCGACAAATATGGGATGAAGCTTAATCCAACCAAATGCTCCTTCGGGGTTTCATCAGGAAAGTTCCTTGGCTATTTAGTAACCAAGAGGGGCGTCGAGGCCAACCCGGATCAACTCCGATCCGTCATGGATCTGAGGTCCCCCAAAAGCATCAAAGACGTTCAAAAGCTGACCGGACGGCTCGCGGCCCTCAACCGATTCATCTCAAAGTCATCCGAAAAATGTAAGCCTTTCTTCGATGCTCTGAGAAAGAGCAAGTCATTTGATTGGAATCAAACAAGCGAGGATGCATTCCAAAACATAAAAAGGTACCTAGCAAACCCACCTCTCCTATCCAAACCTAAGGAAGGAGAGACCCTCCTACTCTACCTTGCTGTATCCGAAACGGCCGTTAGCGCGGTACTAATAAGGGAGGAGGATGGTAAACAACTCCCCGTATACTACATCAGCAAGACCCTACTCGACGCCGAGACAAGGTACACCCAACTTGAGAAATTAGCCCTCGCACTAGTCACAGCCGCAAGGAAATTAAGGCCGTACTTCCAATGCCACACTATTAGTGTACTCACTGCATTCCCCTTGAAGAATGTCCTACATAAACCTGAACTATCCGGCCGTCTAGTGAAATGGGCCGTGGAGCTGAGCGAGTACGACGTTAACTACCAACCTCGCACGGCGATTAAGACGCAAGTGCTGGCGGATTTCATAGCAGACTTCACGCCCGGGATTCTACAACGAGCGGAGGAAGAACTTTGCACCATGTCGTACGACACACCAAGGGAGGAGTGGAGTTTAGCAGTTGACGGATCAAGTAACACTAGAGGCAGCGGGCTAGGGATAGTACTTGCCTCCCCTGCAGGACACATCGTCGAGAGGTCCATCCGATGTGGATTCAAGACCACCAACAACGAAGCCGAGTACGAAGCCCTCATAGCCGGGCTCACCTTGGCAAAGCACTTACGCGTCGAGCGAATAAAGGTACGCAGTGACTCCCAATTAATTGTGAACCAATTGCAAGGGTCCTATCAAGCTCGGGACTTGAAAATGTCGGCCTACTTGACCTTGGTAAAAGAGCTACAAGCTTCATTCGAGTCATTCGACATCGAGCAAATACCAAGATCCGAAAACGCGCATGCTGACGCACTCGCCAATCTTGGGTCCGCACTAGATACCACGATTGAACGAACCATTCCCATGGTGTTTGTCCAATGGCCAGCTGTATGGAAGCCAACAAAGCTGGAAATCAAACCAATTTCGGACGAGCCAACTTGGATCACCCCGATCTACGACTACTTGAGGGACGACGCCATCCCATCTGACAAAATAGAAGCACGAAGAATCAAGATCAAGGCCGCCCGATTTTCTATAATAGAGGGTCAACTTTACAAGCGATCCTACTCCGGGCCCTACCTCAAATGTATCGACCCAGTTGAAGCTTAGCAAGTACTCAAGGACTTACACGAGGGGCAATGTGGGAATCACTCGGCCGGGAGAAGCCTAGCCAATAGAGCAATCACGGCCGGGTATTACTGGCCCACAATGAGGTCCGAGTCGCACGACCTCGTCAAAAGGTGTGACCCATGTCAGCGCTTCGCCCACGTTTCACATCAACACCCGGAAAGACTCCACCCCATCTCAGCACTATGGCCCTTCATGAAGTGGGGCATGGACATAGTAGGGAAATTGCCAGTCGCTACCGGAGGCAAAGTCTACATGCTAGCCGTGACTGACTACTTCACAAAATGGGTCGAAGCCGAGTCATATGTGAGAATCAAAGACTCCGAGGTAAAAAGCTTCATTTGGAAGAATGTCATATGCTACTACGGAGTTCCAAAGGAAATAATCACCGACAATGGCTCACAATTCATTTCATACGATTTCCAAGACTTTTGCGACAAGTGGAGCATCAAATTGAGCTATTCAAGCCCAAGATACCCTCAAGCTAACGGACAAGCAGAATCCACTAACAAGACAATCATGTCCACCCTCAAGAAGCGACTCGACCAATACAAAGGGAAGTGGGCCGACGAGTTACAAGGTGTGCTATGGTCTTACCATACGACGGTCAGGACGTCAACAGGCGAAACACCATTCTCTCTATCTTACGGCTCAGAGGCCGTCATAGCAACAGAGGCTGACTACCCTTCTTATAGGATACGACACGCGACAGAAGAAGCAAACGACAGAGAGTTGTTGAGCAAACTTGACACAATCGACGAGCGTCGCGACAAGGCCGCAATCAGATTGGCCGTATACCAACAAAGAGTCGACCGCCATTATAACAGAAACATTCGACTTAAATCATTCCGTGTTGGAGATTGGGTCATTCGCCGCGTCTTCCAAAATACAAAAGAAAAAGGAGCAGGCAAACTCGGCCCTACGTGGGAGGGACCATATCAAATCACCAATGTATTTGGACATGGAGCCTATAAACTACGATGTATAGATGGCATGGAGATCGGCAACAGTTGGAACGCATGCCATCTAAAGCAATATCAGTTTTAAAAATATATATATATATATATATATATATATATATCGAACTTTGTCACTCTACAACATGGAACTCTCTTCCCCGTCGGAGGGTCGTTGATAAACCCAACGGCCGACGCTAACCTTTTAATGCAGGTCAGCATTACAAAGACTATCTTAACTACATTCTTAATCAAAGTTGTAGTGTGCAACTAAGCAGTTACGCACTCCAACTGGGGCAATTCAATATCAAAAACAACAAAGTCTACGACAAGACTCAACCACGACCCGCATTCAAGGTCACGGACCGCACCTACATTCACGGTCTCCATCTCCAAACGATCACACGACCCGCATTCAAGGTCACGGACCGCACCTACATTCACGGCCGCATTCAAGGTCACGGACCGCACCTACATTCACGGTCTCCATCTCCAAACGGTCACATGACCCGCATTCAAGGTCATGGACTCTCCATCTCCACACGGTCACATGACCCGCATTCAAGGTCATGGTCCACGACCTAACATTCAAAGTTCCCATCTCCAACGGATCACACATTCATAAATAGAAATCACCATCATAAAAGACTTACGACATCAAGGAAAATTTAACATACTTCATATATTAAAAATTGTGGTTGTTTGACAGAGCATACAATAAAATAAAATAAAAATAAAAATAAAAACGTTCGACAAAACATTTTTACAACCCCTTATGGGGCAAGTCATCATGCTCTCCAGTCGGCTGAGCAGCCAAGGCTACGACCGTCGAACCTTCTGGAGGGGAAAGGATAGGCTCTTCACCAGGTTTATCATCGGCTTCATCCTCATCAAAGCGCGACAGCTCCTCGTGGTCGGCGATCCAGCTGTCAACCTTCCACTCGGTCGCACGACCGTCCCTATACTCCCTCATCAAATCTGTGCGAGTCTTAATGACTGCATTGAGGACGTTATCCTCCGCTTTGTCGTACAGGGAGTCGTAGTCCGCCTCCTTAGCCTTCAGCTTGGCCTCCAGCAAGTCGACGCTCGACTTCAGCTTATTTAGCTCCAGAGTAGCCTCTACCGCACGACTCGAGGCCTCAAGAGCAGTTTTCTTGGCCTCAACATTCGAAGCCTTCAACTTGTCGTTGTCAGCCTTGAGGCTCTGATTGCTCACCTTCAGGTCCCTCACCTTCTTGAGGGCAACACCCAGCTCTTCCTTCAGATGAACGTGTGACTGAAGAGCCTACAGAAAATAAAAATACAAGTCAGAACAAATTCTAAAAAATTTTAAAAACGAAATATACAAATGTACAAGTCGTACGACCATACCTGGAAAAGGTGGCCAAGGCCCCAGTCAGCAGCTTGGGAAAGGCCCATCTCCCTGAGGCGACTCTTATCTTCGGGCAGCAGCAGCCGCTCGACCTGTGGAAGGATCGACCCTACATTAGAGTATGCAGAGGCATCCTGTGGGAAGACCAGGTAGACCGACGCATCGACCCCCGAAGATGAGTCCTCCCTCCTCCGTTTCTTTCCAGTCGAAGAAACGTCGAGGGAAGCCTTGGCTCGACTAGATGGAGGAGGTGGAGGAGTGGAGGCCGCTTGGTCGCTCGACTCAGCCTTATTTTTTCCCTTCCTTTTCTCCCTCAGCCTAATCATTGCATCGTCAGCAGTAGGCGCGGCGATCTCCCCAGCCATAATATCAACTGCAAATCGTCGCTCGACGTATGAGATGGGAGTCAGAAATCGTGTGCCGTACAGTCGCTCGACACAATGCCTGACCCTGACAAACTCTACTAAATTTTTGAAGGCAGGGTAGGGGGTACCTGGCTCGTTTATCACGCTAAACTTCCAGAGGTGACTCGGCCGCAAGTTTTCCTCCGCCAATATACTCCTCCAACTCTTCTCCTTGACGTCGTACGACAGCACATTTTCCGTACGCGTCACACACGTCAATCCGACAACTGATTGAGGCGCTCCTGTGTTCACTGCAAAACAAAATAAAGAGTTAGTGAAAATAATAAAACAATACGGTCGTACGACTCACTAAAATAAAAACCCACCAGCCTTGGACCATGTCGCACGAACAACAGTATCCTCGAGAGGCCAATCAACAAGTAGGCCCCTCGCGAATAAGTACCTGTCCTTCCACATCCTGTCGTTCGTCGTCAACTCCGTGATCAGGTGTGTTTTGTTGGGCCGAAGGTTTAAATTATAACGCCCCTTTTCTGTGTCGTGCTCCCGCACGGTGTACAAATAAAACAGGTCAGGCCACTCGAAAACTATCCCTTCCCTCGTACACAAAAGATCGAGCGCCAGCAAGATCCTCCAACTATTGGGCATCAGCTGCCCTGGGGCAAGCTCAAAGTGATCAAGCACTTTCCTCAGTAGTCCGACTACTGGTAACCTAAACCCAACCCGCTAAAACGGGAACTCGTACAAACAGGTCCATCCTGGGACGTCCCAATCTGGCCTCTCCTCCTTATATGGCGCCCTCAGTGCGACACCATCAGGTATGCCGTAGCTAAATCGAAGGCGCATGATGTCGTCCTTAGTTAGCACGCTTGCTGGGTTATTTAATAGCAAACCCAGCGGCCTACTAGGTCCCATTGGACATGGGCCAGCTGCGTCGCCCGGTAGCTCGATTAACGGAATCCCCATGGGAATGTCGTCCGCCACGCGTGATGTACCCGCGAAAGAGACAGTCACAGTGTCGTACGACGCCACTGTCACCTCAGCACTCGCTGCCTCTGACTCTCCCCACGAGTCGTACGACAGATCTATAGGATCGTCGTATCCGCACCCAGAGGTACTGGGAGGACTCTCGTCACCTCGACTCGACATCAAAACCTACAAGTCGAACGACAGTAGCCACGGTTAGTAATTATAACCTAAACCAAAGACCTTGCACGACCTAATATCAGCTCCCAAGACTGTTAAGAAGGTCGTGCGACCTATACGTCTTGGCTACCGTCGTGCGACCTAGACTCTACAAACAAGTTGTGTATAAACCTAAGTCTAATTTTTCGATCTAAAACACTTTTTTTTCAAGCTCTTCTCAAAAACTATTCGAAGAACACGAAAAAATACCCAGAAACCAAAATATGAAAATAAGAAATCAAAATAGCGAAGGAACCAGGAAAACTTACCAAAAAAGCAAGGGTGACCAAATGCTTCGCCGGAATGAACACGGAAATGGCCAAAGTGAGCAGCAAAGACGCTGGAAAAAGCTTGCACAGGTGACTGGTTTTTGAGATAGAAAACGAGAAAGAGAAAGCAAAAAATTGAAAATGGAGAAGAAAGTGGAAGGGCGGCAATTAAAAATAAACATGTGCTTACGTGTCAACTTCTCATTGGACACACAAATCCATGACCTATCATTAGCCACGCATGCACACTGCCCATTATGACCACATTTATTTCGGCACAGATATCGAAGAGTCATTTGAAGATCAATCGTTCCTTCTCTGAATAACATTGTCGTACAACAATGGCAAAACTTACGCATTATCATCCATTCACCAACACTGATACGCTCTCTCAAGAAGGACTAAGTCGTGCGACAATATCGAACCAACCTCTAAATTCACACATACATATCCATGACTACATGTCGTACGACGCAAACCCCTTGGCTTTTCTTAAATCCAATGCGTTTGGGGGCAAACTGTAGTAGCCAAAATATGTCTGGCCCAAAGACAAAGCCCATAGCTAAGAGTAGGGCTGCACTCTCATGTAGTATGACGGTGGCTTAGCATGAAGACCAAGTCGCACGACATGGAGTACCTTCATGTAAACGTACCAGTTGGAAGACTATGTCGCACGACACAAAGCACTCTTGTAGTACGACGACGTACCAGTTGGAAGACTATGTCGCACGACACAAAGCACTCGTGTAGTATGACGACGTACCAGTTGGAAGACTATGTCGCACGACACGAAGCACTCGTATAGTACGACGACATATCAGTTTGAAGACCTTGTCGCACGACATGTACCCTTATGTAGTGCGACCGTGCTACATCACCCAATCATGGTCCAGATTGACAAGAAACCTACATGTCGTACGACATAGCATCTCCGTCGCTCCGAAGGAGACCAGATTGTGATCTACTTAGAACGGGTCCTACAAAGTCATAATGACACTTGATGGCAGCCCAATCAAAAGAAGCACCCAGATGCTTTCTTAGTGGAAGACAGAGAAGAGAGAATGATGATATCTCCCAAAAGGAAGAAGCATGAGTCTCCTATAAAGAGGAGGATAATCACTCATAAGAAGGGGGCCCCGAAAAACTGAGATCCGGAGATTACTAAGAAAAAGCCACACCCTCCGGCCATTGTTCAGCTTCTCCGATCACCCTCCGACCTTACATCTCCTTTGATCAGAAAAACCCCAACTGTGAAGATAGCAGGAAGTATTTCTCACTCATCTCCATTTACAAACATTACACCTTTACTAGCACTCGCTAACTTGACCATCGGAGTGACTTTGGCCGGCACCACCCCAGTGTCCCAGACGTCCTGCGGGTCACGTGCGTTCTGTCTTTGCAGGTTGTAGTGTCCCGTGTCCCCGAGCGATTTTTGAGGACTACAAATATAACCCTTTTAGATTCTAAAAATCAATGTTGAAGAAAAGCATTTAGAATCTTGGCTTGGGTAAGAAAAATATTAACCTAATTTGTTTATTTATTAATTTATTTAAAATAGGACTTAAATGGATAATGAATCTACAAGTGACACATTGCGGCATGAAAATGGATGATTCTCCAATATGAATATAAAATTGAGTAAAATAATAACACCTTTCATTTCACCAAATAAAAATAAAAATCTATAAAAACAGTGGTACTAATTTGTAAATAATCTCCATTTTAATAGTTAAAATAAAAGAATAAGTGGATAAAATTATTCAAAATTAATTATGTTTCATTATACTCTCTTCTTATGTTTAAAATTAAAGATTATTCATTAGTTTATTATTATTACTATTACAACTATAAGTAATGTTATATTTAGACTTATCAAAATAATTATAAATTTAGACTTATATAATATCAATTATAATTAGTTTATCAAAATAATTATAAATAGATAAACTAATTATAAATTTAGACTTATATAATAACAGTTATTTAAATTTATAATTATAAATAATTAATAAATTCTGATATTCACAATATAAATATTTAATATATAAAATTTAAAACAACTTGTTATTTTTAACTAAGTTCTTTAATTAATTATATAAAATAAATGTTGTCCTTTTTATAATAATAGTAAGTTTTTTTTAAATTTTTTATTAATAAGATTCTTTCACAATCAATTATCAAAAAAAAAAAAAAATTCTTCAGATAATTATTATGTTAGAAAAAAAAAGTCTTATTTTAGACTTCGATATAAATCTTCTAGATATATCTCTATAAGGTATAGATATCGAATAAAATGTAATATCATACCATATGATATGATATAATACGAGCGAGGTGCATTATTGGGTGCACGGGACATCCGATTTTTTTTCTTCAACCTATGTCCTTATCTAGTAACCAGATTTGATTAACAATTGTCAATGGCGACAACTTAGTAGGTTTTATTTATTTATTTTTTAAAATTAAATTATGTTAATAATTTGGTGTGATATTTTTGTACATTACTATATGTCGTCTCTCATCCATACGGCAGCGGCATGCTTTTATAAAACATTTGATGCCAAGGAGGAAAAAAAAAAAGGGTCAAAAGTAATTAAATATTTTAATAAATATTGAGCCGGCTAGGATATATATATTTTAAATATAATACCTTATGAGTCAGAGTACTATCAGAATCAATCCAACATTAAATTAAATAAGTACGGTCTAACTAACTACTTCCAACAACCGGACGAATCTACTCTTAACACGGAGGAAAAGTCAACCACATCAACACGGACTGAATTGCTTTTTGTTTCTTATAAATCATGACCCCATCAACATTTTAATTTCCATGATCTGTTTTGTGTTATTAATTATGTCACAACCAGAGAACCCTGTTGCCCTGATCGTTGGGGTCACAGGAATGGCTGGTTTGGCCATAGCTGAATCTCTAATGAATCCAACAACACCATTTCCAGGTGGTCCATGGAAAGTCTACGGCGCAGCTCGGCGACCAATGCCCACTTGGTTTGCTTCTTCTCTTGTCCATGACTACATTACCTTTGATGCTTTGGACTCCGAAAACACAATCCAAAAGCTCTCCCCAGTCTCCCATGAAGTCACCCATGTCTTCTGGGTCGCCTTCGGCCAGCTTTTCCAGAGTGAACAACTCAATGTCACCATCAATTCAACCATGCTCACTAACGTACTAGATGCACTCATGATCAAATC
The DNA here is from genome assembly GCA_003430845.1 of Xanthoceras sorbifolium. Lineage (NCBI taxonomy): Eukaryota > Viridiplantae > Streptophyta > Magnoliopsida > Sapindales > Sapindaceae > Xanthoceras > Xanthoceras sorbifolium. The sequence continues at coordinate 3,352,139 of CM010616.1, forward strand.
AGCTACACGTTCTCGTCTCCGCCACATAACCTTGCAAACCGGCACCAAACACTACATTGGTCCCATTTTCGACCCATCACTTGCCGGCCACCTCGTCCGCCATGAGCCACCTTTCCAAGAGGACTCGCCTAGACTACCTTACCCTAATTTCTACTACGCTCTTGAAGACCTTGTGGCCTCCTACTCGTCGTCGTTAACTTATTCTGTGCATCGCTCGTCCATCATAATCGGTGCATCTTCGAGAAGTCTACACAATGCACTGCTAACTTTAGCTGTGTATGCAAATATATGCAAGCACCAAGGATTGCCGTTTAAGTACCCCGGTAACAGATACACATGGGAGCATTTCTGCGATATGTCCGACGCCCGTGTGCTGGCGGAGCAACACATATGGGCGGCAGTGACAGAGAGTGCCAAGAACCAAGGTTTTAATTGCAGCAATGGCGATGTTTTCTCGTGGACGTGCATGTGGAAAGTACTGTCGGAGATCTTTGATGTCGAATTTGTGGCGTTTGAAGAAAGCGAAGAGTTTGATTGGATTGAGATGATGAAGGAGGAGAAGGCAGGATCACAAGTATGGGATGAGATTGTGGAGAAACATGGGCTGTACAAGACTAAAATGGAGGAAATCACTTGTTTTGATGCATTGAACGTGGTGTTGCATTTTGAGTTTCAACATGTATGTAGCATGAACAAGAGCAGAGAGTTTGGGTTTCATGGATTTGCTGATACTCTCAAAAGTGTGAGAATGTGGGTTGGGAGATTGAGAGACATGAAAATCATACCGTGAAAAAAGAACCACACAATGTAACATTAATTAATGGCCGCGAGTTTTTTCAAAATGTTTGTTTATTTTTTTTAAAATAATTATAATTAATTTAGAATTCGAAGAGAGAAATATAACTTGAACTCACAATCTTAAGGGTGTAAATGTAAGGGACAACCACTAAATTAATCTCATCTTATCTCAAAATGTCTGTTGAAGGAAGAAAAAAGTGACTATCAAATAAAATTCTAATGTTGATAGATCAATACTTACTTTCAATACAAGTGTTACATTTACTACTTTTTGAATGCATACTTAATGTGACTATGAATGGAGATTGAGGGATAAGTAAAATTTTAAAAAAAAAGTCAATACTAAGAAAGCATTTAAAGACCACAAACAAAATATATTTAATTAAAGTTCTTTGACCATATCTTTTCAAAAGCAAAAAATGAAGATAGTGGGACTAGGGATGCTAATTTCATCCCTAGTGGGTGAGTTGAATTTTATCGTAAACGAATTTGAATGTGAAATTCAAACTCAAACTCACGAACTCGCTTGAAAATTGAGATTTAAATATGATTTAATATATTAGTATAATTTTGGTATTGTGTTGTGCTCAAGATTTGTTGGGATTTAAATATAGTAAAATTAAAATTTAAAGATGATTTAATGTATTTTTATTTTATTTTGGGAGAATTGCAATAACTCCCAGTGTATATAGGTAAAATTGTACAAAAATATGAAAATATATGATAATAGCAATAACTCTCATTTGACCAGTAGTCAACCGTTGACCACAGTTAGTCACTAACGTTGTAAGGGGTAAAATCGTCTTTAAAAAAAATATAAAAAATATGGAAAAAAAATAGAAAAAGAAGAAGAACACAAAAAAATTTTTTTCCAATTTCTTTATTCATCATCAAACCAACCACCATCTAAAAACTTTCAATTCATTTTTTTTATTTTTAGATTTTTTTTTCCCTTCTCCTTCTTCTCTTCTTTTTCTTCTTCCTTTTTTTTGTTTTTCTTCTTCTTTCTTCTTTTTTTTTTCCAAATTTTTTTTTTCTTCCTCTTTTTTCTTCTTCTTCCTCTTTTTTTTCGGATTTTTTTTGTTTTTCTTTTTTCTTCTTCTTCTTTTCTTTTTTTTTTTCCAAATTTTTTTTGTTCTTCCTCTTCTTTCTTCTTCTTCTTCTTCCTTTTTTTCAGATTTTTTTTTTTGTTCTTCTTCTTTCTTCTTTTTTATTTTTTATTTTTTTTGTTCTTCCTCTTCTTTCTTCTTTCTTCTTCCTCTTCCTCTTCTTCTTCTTTTCTTTTTTTTTCTAAATTTTTTTATTTTTTTAAAGACAATTTTAACCCTTTGACCGTTAGTGACTAACTGTGGTCAACGGTTGACTATCGTTAGTTAACTGGTCAAAGGGAAGTTATTCCTATTATCATATATTTTCAAATTTTTATACAATTATAACTATATGCATAGGAAATTATTGCAATTCCCTCTTTTATTTTTAAAAAATATTTTTTTCACGGGTTTGGACCCGAACCCGCGAACCTGTGAAATTATGTGGGTTCGTGAGTGGATGCAGGTTTGAGTCAAACCCGCGGGTGCAAATCAAAACTCGTATAATTTCGAGGATTTGCAGATAGGTTTGGGTGTGAAAAATTCAAACCCGATGTCAGTTCGGGTTTGGGTTTGGAAAAAATAAAATCAAACCCAAACCCACGAATCCGCTTAAAAATTAAGATTTGAAGATGATTTAATGTATTAATATAATTTTGGTATTGTGTTCTACTCAAGATTTGTTGGGATTTGAATATGGTAAATTGAGATTTGAAGATGATTTAATATATTTTTATTTTTATTTTTTTAAAAAAAATTCTTGGGTTTGGACCCGAACCCGTGAAATTATATGCATTCATGGATGGGTGCACGTTTGAGTCAAATCTGCGGGTGCAAGCCCGAACCCGTATAATTTCACGGGTAAATTTGGGTGTGAAAAATTAATACGGGTTCGAGTTTGGATTTAGCCACATCCGTCCGAACCCGATCCTGCTGCCATCCCTAAGTGGGACCATTCAAAAACAAAAGAAAAGAGTCTATAACCAATTAAATAAATAAAAAAATGAACTCTTGTCGGCATCAATTGGTTTTCATTGTTGGATTAATATAAAATCTGAATTTGTATTGTTATGTTATGTTTACGCAAATCAATTTGATTGTGGAACTGAGTGATAGTGCGCACAATGGACATGAGCTTATATTGATCACCAAATCATATAAAATTCGTATCTGTTTATTATTATACCTTTGTGTGTTTATTTTATTAATTTGATTTCGTATACCCGTAACATTTATAAATGATTATAACACTACATAACGGTATAGGGACAACGTAAATCCTAACGATATGGGTACAACTTAAATCCACAAACAAGAAGAATTACCACAAAATGAAATCCTCAAAAGAGGTATATTTTCACATATCAACAAGAACTCTGGAAGAAAGAATATTCATACACAAGAAACCATATATTTTGTCTAATAATGGCAGCATCTGCAATTCAAGTAAATAAAGGAAAATGCAATAAAATAACCACAAAAATAAATTTCACTTGAAGAGAAAACCTCAGTAATCAGCTGTCCAATTGACTACAATTGAAAACAACACCAAACGCACTTTACTTTGTCATAAAAACACAACAATCACACAAGCACATATAAAATCTTATCTCACTAAAACAAATCATACGATATTAATTATTAAATGTGCGGTCTGGATATCTATTCTAGAGATAGCTACTCCCATAATAAGGGGAGAAAACTACCTCTATGCCCTATTCTGATAAATACGTATAGTGAGACTTGAACCCTCACGATTAAAATAAAAGGAAGGTGTGCTAACCACTTGAGTTATGAGTGTGAGTGGTTGTACTACGTAGCAGTAGTTGAACAACAAAAGTTGCATAATGAATATATAAAGTAAAGATTTATTATCAAAACTAATTAACACCAAAAATGAAAAATGAATCAAAAGAACAACTAAGATTAAAATGGCTGTTACAAGTATTCACAATTTAACTAAGAGGGAAAAATTTATAATAATTAATTCACTGTCTAAGAGTTATGTTTGGTTCTGAGAGGAACTAATTACACTCAACTTCCTTGAGATTTGGCTAATTACATTCGAAATTAAAGTTTGCATTAATTGACACTGACCTTCCCTCCCGTTAAGTTTGACCGTTAAAATAAACTGTTGACCATCCAAAAATATTAAAATGACCAAAATACCCCTGATTAAAAAAATTAAAAATATAAAAAATATTTTTTTTTAAAAATAATAATTATATAAATAAAAACAAATTTTATCTAAAACAATTATCTAAAAAAATGAATCCAGTCAATTTTTAAAAAAATTTGTAAAATAATAAATGGAGATTTGTAAAAAAAAATCCAGATCCAATCTAGACCGTCCATCACTTAAAAAGTCTAGATCAAATCTGGACCGTCCATCAGATCTGATGGACGGTCCAGATTTGATTTGGACTGCCTCCACTATGGAAAGATCTCCATGGATGGAGCTTCCATCCATGGAGTTCCCCTCGCTGCCGAAAGGCAGAGGCAGGGAGGCTCAGCAAGGGAGGTGAGCCTCTCCCGATCGTCGTGGGGAGGTCTTGCCTTCCCCACGACGGGGACGCCTCCCCGTTGGCAAAACGGGGTTGCGCCTCCATCATGGGGGAGGCGAGACCTCCCCACGACGATTGGGGGAGGCTCGCCTCCCTCGCCGAGCCTCCTTGCCTCCGCCTTTCAGCGGTGAGGGAAACTCCATGGAGAGATCTCCATGGATAGAGCTCCATCCATGGATGAAGCTCTACATGGATGGAGCTCTATCCATGGTGGAGGCGGTCCATATCAAATCTGGACCGTCCATCAGATCAGATGGACGGTCCATATTTGATCTAAACTTTTTAATTTTTCTTAAAATTTTCGTTTACTTTTTTAAAAAAAAATTAGTAAAGATTCTATCTGGATCGTCAATTAGATATGATGGATGGTCTAGATTGGATCTGGATTTTTTTACAAATCTCCATTTATTATTTTATAAATTTTTTTAAAAATTGACTAGATTAATTTTTTTTAGATAATTATTTTAGATAAAATTTGTTTTTATTTTTTTTATTTATATAATTATTATTATTTTTAAAAAAATTATTTTTTATATTTTTAATTTTTTAATTAGGGGTATTTTGATCATTTTAATATTTTTGGATGGTTAACTATTTATTTTAACGGTTAAACTTAATAGAAAGAGAGATGAATGTCAATTAATATAAATTTTAATTTTAAATATAATTAACCAAACATTAAGAAAGTTGAGTATAATTAGTTCGGATAAACCTCAAGGTAACATAAAAACAAATTGGCCTTGTTTGACAAAGCTTATAGAAGCCAGCTTTTTGGCTTTTGAATCTAAAAGTGAGTTTTGACATATTTGGATAAAGTATTAAAACAGTTTCTGACTTTTAAAATTATTGCTATTTCATGATTTTATTTGGTAATAATGTCACGTTTTCCCATGTACCTTCGTTTGGTTATTAGCAACTTTGTTTTCTATGCTTATAGAATTATGGTCAAAAGAATTACCATAATTTTATAAGCGAAAAGACATATTTACCCCTTTCAAACTTGTTTTGTACGTATCTTTTATGTAATTTTCAAGTTTGTAAAAAAGGTGTGTATGTCTTCCAAGTGGATAACATATTGTAAAATAAATAACTTCTCGAAATGACATACTTACCCTTTCTTTATTAATAGTGAACATACATATCTTAGTAATTTTGAAATTTGCAATATACTAAAAGTGTCATTTCTTGCACAGCCAAATCAATGGAGCTATGATTTGGAAGACTATCCCATTTTTTATATAGGATTTATATTAGCCAGTGAATTTTACACCTTTATTTTATATAATAAAATTTAATTAATTTATAACAATACAGATCCGTACGAGAAAGAGTCATGTTAACATATCCTCTGAAACTACATGCTAATAACTCAAAAATAAATTAAACAAATCACATTTATTCCTCTAATATATTAATACACAACATCATGCATCTAAAAAATACAATCTTTTATTAATATACGTGGATAATTTTCTTCCATTTATTTAATAATTAATCTCAACATATCACGATAGTTATTAATCTTTTAATTATATTCGCAAACATTTTAATCATTCACGGAATTATTTTCATGTCTCTCAATTTCCCCACCCACATTCTCATGCTCTTGAGAGTATCGGCAAAGCCATGAAACCCAAATTCTCTGCTCTTGTTCATGCTACAAACATGTTGAAACTCAAAATGCAACACAACATTAAGAGCATCAAGGCACGTGATTTCCTCCATTTTGGTCCTGTACAACCCATGCCTCTCCACAATCTCATCCCACACTTGCCCTCTCCGCTTCATCATCCCAACCCAATCAAACTCTTCTCTCTCATGATCAAACGGCACAAATTCAACCTCAAAGACCTTACACAGTTCCATCCATAAGCTCTTCCACGTGAAAACATCTCCATTGGTGCAATTAAAAGCTTGGTTCTTAGCCTTATCTGTCACCGCCGCCCATATCTGTTGCTCCGCTAGCACACGAGCATCCGACATATCGCAGAAATGCTCCCATGTGTATCTGCTACCTGGGTACTTGAACGGCAATCCTTGGTGCTTGCAAATATTTGCATACACCGCTAAAGTGAGCAGTAGATTATACACGCTTCTTGAAGATGCACCGATGATGATAGACGAGCGATGCACAGAATAAGTTAAAGCCGGCGAGTAGGAGGCCACAAGGTCTTCAAGAGCGTAGTAGAAGTTGGGGTATGGTAGCCTAGGCGAGTCCTCTTGAAAAGGTGGCTCATGGCGGACGAGCTGGCCAGCTAGTGACGGGTCAAAAATTGGACCCATGTAGTGTTTGGTGCCTGTTTGCAAGCTGATATGGCGGAGGCGTGAAAGTGTATCTGATTTGAGAACACTGAGGACGTTATTGAGCATGGTAGAGTTGATGGATACATTGATTTGTTCGCTCTCGTGGACTTGCAAGGCAACCCAGAAGACATGGGTGACTTCATGGGAGATTGGGGAGATGTTTTGGATTGTATTTTGAAGGTCTAAGGCATCAAAGGGTATGTAGTGGTCCACCAGAGAAGAGTCGAACCAACCAGGCATAGGCCGGCGAGCGGCACCGTAGACTTTCCATGGGCTGTTTGGTGGTCGTGGTTTCTTTAGAGCCTCTGCCAAGCTCAAGCCTGCCATTCCTGTGACGCCCACGATAAGGGCAACCGATGATGAGCTCTCTTGCGCCATGACACAATGTACCAAGATACAGACTACACCAGAGACAGAGAATTAATGATAACAAATTTGAGGCTACAAATTGATAACAAATTAATGATAACTATTCAAAGAAATTTAATTCATTAAAAATAAAGATAAAGTAAAATTCTCTTAAAATGTATATATTAAATAAATTATATTTATTTTTAATAAGATAATAATAACAATAAAAAATATACAATTAAATATAATATTTATTCATCCAAAAACCTAAAATATCAAAGAATTTAAGAATCCTAATATTTATTAGACAATCTTTTTTTTTTTAAATTTCAGAATTTTAAGATATTAAAATATACATTATTAAATTTATTCTTTATTTATGAAAAAATATAATCAAAAAATCAAAAAATCCTAATATTTATTTTTCAAAAAACTTAAAATATCAAAAAATCATAATATTTATTAGACAATCTTTTCTGTTGTAATTTCAGGATTCCAAGATATCAAAGTACACATTATTAAATTTATTCTTTATTTATGAAAAAATATAATAAAAAAATTAAAGAATCCTAATATTTATTTTTTAAAAAACTTAAAATATCAAAAAATCCTAATATTTATTAGACAATCTTTTCTGTTGTAATTTCAGAATTCCAAGATATTAAAGTATATATTATTAAATTTATTCTAATATTTATTAATATTTATTCTTCCAAAAATTTAAAATATCAAAAAATTCAAGAATCTTAATATTTATTAGACAGCCATTTATATTGTAATTTTAAGAATTTAAAATATTAAAGTATATATTACTAAATTTATTCCTTATTTATAAAAAATAAAATTTAATAAATAAATAAAATAATAAAATTACCTCGACTTGGGTTGAAGAAAAAAAATTTAGACTTGCACTTTGATCTTGAGCACTTAGAACTTGAAGAAGAGCAACTTGAGCACCAGCTGAACTGTAAGAAAAGAAGTTGGAGGAAGAAAATGGAGTATGAGGAGAAAATTGAACAAATGAAATGATGAAGAAAAATTAGTAAAGTTATTTTAATAAAGTAAATAGTGAATTATAATATTATTAAATTATAAAATAATGGTATAAAAACTTTCAAAAAGTAATCTGGAGGCAGGATGTTATCACCTTAGAGCATCTCCAATGCTATTATGCATTTGGAGAAAATTGAGTGTCACATAGGATTAATATTGAAAAAGTTAAGAAAACATTCTCCAATGCAATTATCTAACTTTAATATTGATATGATGTGGCAAAAAAAAAGTTAGAGAATATCAAGTAGAGTTTCTAATTGTAGATACTCTCCTTGATATGCTGACTAGGATTTCTAACTTTTCCCACCAATAAAATTTTAGTATTTTGTCAATGCATTTAATTATCATATTGAATGGAGAGAGAATGTAACAAATGACTTGTGGTGATTGGTTTAAAATTACTATTTAGATATTCACATTGGAGAAGTGAATATGCATTTCTATAATTTTTTTGACAAGTTAGATCCATATTATTTAGAAATGCTGATGTGGCACTATTTAGATACTCAAAAATACATATTTGCATTGGAGATGCTCTTATAGCATCTCCAATGCTATTATGTATTTAGAGAAAATTGAGTGCCACATAGGATCAATATTGAAAAAGTTAAGAAAACATTCTCCAATGCAATTATCTAACTTTAATATTGATATGATGTGGCAAAAAAAAAGTTAAAGAATATCAAGTAGAGTTTCTAATTGTAGATATTCTTCTTGATATGCTGACTAGGATTTCTAACTTTTCCCACCAATAAAATTTTAGTATTTTGTCAATGCATTTAATTATCATATTGAATGGAGAGAGAATGTAACAAATGACTTGTGGTGATTAGTTTAAAATTACTATTTAGATATTCACATTGAGAAGTGAATATGCATTTCTATAATTTTTTTGACAAGTTAGATCCATATTATTTATAAATGCTGATGTGGTACTATTTAGATACTCAAAAATACATATTTGCATTGGAGATGCTCTTATATAATACTAGAAGATAGCTTTAGTGCCACTTGTAGCTATATGATCATGCCATGTGGTATCGCGATTAGAAGCATTGATGACGTGATATCATAGAAGAACACGTTGTACATTGCATAGAAAGCATCTTTCCACATAAAAAAATATACGTAACCGTTGATAGCGTTCAATTACATATTTTTTATTTTAATTGTTTGTGACCGTATCAAATTATAATAATATTCTATTTATATAGCATTGAATGTTAATAGATTTCATGTTAAATATTAATAGTTTTAATTAGGGGTAGACATAGTTTGGTTTAGTTTAGTTTTAAATAAAATCGATAAAAACCGAACTGTGAACGGTTTTAAAAAAAATGAACCGAACCGAGAACCGAAATTATAGTGAATCGAACAAAACCAAACCGGATTGGATCGGTTTGGTTCGATTCGGTTTAATTAGTTTGTGGACCTATTGGACCATAAAAATTAATGGACTTTTAATTTTTTTTACATCCAAATATGATTAATTTTTATTCTAAAAAATATAAATTTAATCCAATAATCAATCCAAAATATAAAATCAATTATGTTAAAATGTAAAATAAATCAAATATTAGTAAATCAATTATGTTATTTGATTAAAATGCACCAATCAGCATAGGTGACTTTTATATTAAAATGAATATGTTAGGTAAACCAAGCTTTTTTTTTATTATTTTATTTTTTATATTTGAAAACCCTTTTAATTAAGTCAAAAGCAAATCCAATAGCATTCTTGTTCAGCAATTTTTTTTTAATATTTAGACAACATAGAGGGCCCCTAATTAAAGCCAAATTTGAATGCATGATTTTCCCATTACAGGGCAATTTTTTCCTTCACATAAAATAGATTTATAGGCCAAACAAGGTTTTTGTTGTATTCGTTGACGTCTCTTGTATGTTGTTTAACTTTCTTTAAATTTGATGATAAATTATTGAACATTTTTATTCTTATAAAATGTTAAATTATCAAATTCATTACAACGATTCAAGTAAGTAACAAATGAATATTCAAACATTCAAACACGGCAAATCGTAAATTTTCACATCAAACATTTACTCCACAAACCCTATAGCTGCCATGTCAGCCAAGGGTGCTAATCTATGTATATTTTTGTGTATAAATATGTGAAATAAATAGGAATAAGTAAAAAACAAAGATTCAAATTGAATCTAGCAACATACATACCTATCTAGCAACATACAGACCTATCTTTTTTGTTGTTTTCTTCTTCTTCTTACTTCCGCACCTAAAAAAACACAAAAGGAAGTGAAACAAAACGTATTGATGAAACATACGAACGGTTGAACAAAAAATTCGAAATGACCAGTTGAAACAGAACTTACAGTTGAGGACTTGAGGTGGAAGATCTGTTGAAACAAATGAAGAGGCGAAGAGCTGAAGGAAATGAAAAAAATTTGATTTTCAATTTCTTAGTGGAAATGTCAAATGAGTGACCAGTGCAATGAGTGATTTTAAAAAAAACAAAAATATTGAAATGAGTGTGTTACCCACTAACCTTATTTAGCTGTCCCTACCACTTGAGTTGGTTTGACTGATTTTTAATTTTTAATTTTTTTTATATGTGGTAATGGTTGGTTTGTTGGTTCGGTTCACGGTTTGGGGCTCCAAACCGTGAACCGAACCAAATTACTTGATTCCACAAAAAGTAAACCGAATTGAATCAATGGACCATGCCATGCCGAACCGAACCAAAACCGTATGGTTCGGTTTGGTTTACCGGTTTCGCGGTTCGGTTCGGTTTGGTGCCCACCCCTAGTTTTAACATTGAGTTAGCATATTTCACATTAAATATTTGATTTATATAATGGGGTGCTATTATCCTTCCAGGGAACGTTGTGGTCGCTCTTCGTCCTTTTTGGTCTTGGGATTTCGGCTTTAAGCTTATGTTCAGTATGGGCTGGATGCTTATAGGCTTTTTCCATAAGCTATGTATGTAAATAATGAATTGGTGGTCTTGGGCCTATTAGTCATTGCTTTTGTATTATTTTGGCCTCACACGTATTGGGCCTAAGGTTTGAGCCTAGTATTATATTTTTTACCAGAGAGATTTTCAACTCAGTATTCCCTTAGTTTATTATAAGGGTGAATTGCACTCAAGAAACTTGACTTTTATCATAATTATACGTTTAATGTCAGTTTTACTATAAATGCACTTTAATACCCTATAATCCGTTGACCATCGTTAAAGTAACGGTTGACCAAACGGATTCAGATAAAATGACGAGACTGCCCCTCAAAGAAAAAAATAAAAAACAAATAAAATTGAAAAGTCAGATGAACCCAGATGAACTGGGTTCGATCGCGAACCCAGCACCTGGGTTCGAACACAAACCCAGTTCTGGGTTCGTGTTCTTAAAAAAAAAAATTAAATTTTTTTTTTAATTTTTTAAAAATATTTTTAAAATTAATTAAAATATGACGTGGCATGTTCTTATTGATTGAATGATTTTTAAATTTTTTTAAAAATAAATTTAAACGTAAAAGACCAATTTGCTCCTAAACCCAGTTGGTCAACCGTTACTTTAACGGCGATCAACGGATTACAGGGTACTTGAGTGTAATTATGGTAAAACTGGCATTAAACGTGGAATTATAATAAAAGTTAGAGTACTTGAGTGCAATTCGCCCTTATTATAATAATCACCTTTCAATTAAAAAATTGTTGTTAAAATATATTTTTTTACTCTAATTAATCCAATGACTTTGCACTGATCCAAGACACATATATTTATATTGTTTTTGGTCTTGGCTGATTTGATTTGGATATTTGTTATTTACTTATTTTAAACCCTTTTTTAAGGGGTATAATTACAAGGTTAATAACTATCGGGACCTGTCGAGATTAATTACTAACGCGACCCGAATATCTACCCCCACAATAAGGGAAAAAAACTTCTCATACATGCTGGTAAATGTATATAGTGAGAATTGAACCCTCGCCATTAAGGAGGGAAATGCACTAACTATCTAAACTATAAGTGGATATACTGTTATTTGCTTATTTTCTTTCATAAAAAGTTGGAAAGATTGATGATTTTATTTCAGGTATGGTAGTTGTTCTATTGTAGGATTTTTGATTTCATTTGAAGATGATATAACATTCGTTTATGATTGTTAATGACCATTATCAATGGTTTTGGCTCGTAAAAAATTTGAAGTTTTGATGGTTTTTAATTTGTAGGAGATCAAATTAGTTTGATGGATATGTTAGATTTTGAATAGTATGTGATTAACTTTTGAATTTCTTATTTGTCATTTCGTATTGGCATTTGCTAGTTGAACTTTATTTGAGTTTTATAAAAACTTTGGGTCCAAAAGTTTTGATAAAACATTCTAGGCACTTTCCCTTTTACTGTTAAGTTTTAATGCTTCTAAATTAAAAAAACATGGGTTGTCAATGATGAATTTCTTTTGTTTGTCAAACCTTTAACGATAGTGACAATAACATATTTTTAATTAATTATCAATCAATAATTTTACAAAAGTCTATCATGTGGGTGATATTTATTTACTTTTTATTAATATTATTAACTATAAATTTCATTTATATATTCAAATATGAATTCATCTAAGTAATAGAAACTCAAATGTCATTAACAAAACATGAAAATTTCTTAGGGTATCACTCTGGTTTTTTTTTTTCAAGAATACAATTATAAGATTAATAACTGTTGGGACTTATCTACTCTCAAGAAAAATCTATTTTCATAATAAGGGAAAAAAACTAATCATACATGCTGGTAAATGTGCATGGTCAGACTTGAATCCTCACCAATGAGGTGGGAGAGAAATACACTATCCACTTAAAATATGAGTAGATATGTAGGTATCACTCTGATCTTGAGACCATATATACAAATATGCATCAACGTCAAAATTTCAAACCTATAATTTTATTTAATATTTAATTTGAATAAATAAGCCTTGGTAGAGAATAGAGTATTAGACGAAAGCCATGTATGCTCCTACCCAATGATATTTGAGTGATCTTATATCTGACTGATTTGTTTCCAAACTAAAGTAATTAAATTTACTTTTATTGAAAAGCTCAATGTAAAGAAAGGAAGATAATTTTATAAAAAGTGCAAAAACTTATTGCTAAACATCAATTAAACTAGGATTTCAGGATATATATATACATATCCCAACAACATATGGTGTTATTTGTATTTGTATATAGTCATGAAGAGAAAAATACACTTGATCAATGTTTAAAGCACAAGTGGTGAAGAGGAACGCTTTATTGGAACTGTCGAAGGCATGGTTGGTAATGAAGTTGCCGGCTGTGAGGTTGATGCACTCTTTTGGGTCGTTGACAGTGTAGGCAGTGAACTGTGAGACAAGGACGGAAGAGTTTTACTTCTCGCGGTGGGTATACTAAAAACTGGAGGTAATGAGTTTTGAGATAAGGATGGTAGTTTGGTGTTAGCTATAGGTGGCGTGTTGGGCATGTTGGAAGTTGAAGGAATTGAGCCTTGAGACAAAGATGGTAGTTTGGTGCTAGCTATAGGTGGTGGGTTAGGCACACTAGAATTTGAAGGCAATGCTCCCTGAGACAAAGATGGTAATTTGGTGAGAGGTGTGGAAGGCATAGTGGGCACACTGAAATTTGAAGGCAATGCTCCCTGAGACAAAGATGGTAATTTGGTGCTAGGCGTGGAAGGCATAATGGGCACACTGAAATTTGAAGGCAATGCTCCCTGAGACAAAGATGGTAATTTGGTGCTAGGCGTGGAAGGCATAGTGGGCACACTAGAATTTAAAGACAATGCTCCCTGAGACAAAGATGGTAATTTGGTGCTAGGCGTGGAAGGCATAGTGGGCACACTGGAATTTGAAGGCAATGCTCCCTGAGACAAAGATGGTAATTTGGTGTTAGGCGTAGAAGACATATTGGGCATGCCAGAAGTTGGAGGCAATGTGCTTTGTGACAATGATGGTAATTTGGAACTAACGGTGGGTGGCGCGGTGGGCATGTTAGAAAGTGGAGGAAATGAGCCTTGAGACGATGAGGGTAATTTGGTGTTAGCCAGTGGTGGCATGACAGTTTTGTTTGAAAGTGAAGGTAAGGAACCCTGAGATAAAGATGGTAGTTGACTGTTGGCTATAGGTGACATGGTTGGCGTGCCGAAACCTGAAGGCAATGAGCCTTTAGAGAAGGATGGTAATTGAGCACTAGACATCGGTGACATGGTGGGCGTGCCGAAACCTGAAGGCAATGAGCCTTTAGAGAAGGATGGTAATTGAGCACTAGACATCGGTGACATGGTGGGCGTGCCAAAACCTGAAGACAAGGAACCCTGAGACAAAGATGGTAATTTAGTGCTAGCCGTTGGTGGCATGGTAGGTGTGCCAGAAAGTTTAGGCAATGAGGAACCTTGAGACGAAGATGGTGATTGGGTATTAGTCATTGGTGACTTGGTGGGTGTACTAGAAAGTGGAGGTAAGGAACCCTGAGATGGAGATGGTGATTGGGCACCAATTGTTGGTGGTATGGTAGGTGTGCTAGAAAGTGGAGGCAGTGAACCTTGAGGTGAAAATGGTAGTGGGGTGCTAGCCATGAGTGGTATGGTTGGTGTGCCAGAAAGTGGAGCCATGGAACCTTCAGGCGAAAACGGTAACTGGGTGCTAGCCATGGGTGGCATGGTTGGTGTGCCAGAATGTGGAGCCATAGAACCTTCAGGCGAAAACGGTAACTGGGTGCTAGCCATGGGTGGCATGGTTGGTGTGCCAGAAAGTGGAGCCATAGAACCTTCAGGCGAAAGTGGTAACTGGGTGCTAGCCATGGGTGGCATGGTTGGTGTGCCAGAAAGTGGAGCCATGGAACCTTGAGGCGGAACTGGTAACTGGGTGCTAGCCATGGGTGGCATAGTTGGTGTGCTAGAAAGTGGAGCCATGGAACCTTCAGGCGAAAACGGTAACTGGGTGCTAGCCATGGGTGGCATGGTTGGTGTGCCAGAAAGTGGAGCCATGGAACCTTCAGGCGAAAACGGTAATTGGGTGCTAACCATGGGTGGTATGGTTGGTGTGCCAGAAAGTGGAGCCATGGAACCTTCAGGCGAAAGTGGTAACTGGGTGCTAGCCATGGGTGGCATGGTTGGTGTGCCAGAAAGTGGAGCCATAGAACCTTGAGGTGAAAGTGGTAACTGGGTGCTAGCCATGGGTGGCAAGGTTGGTGTGCCATAAAGTGGAGCCATGGAACCTTCAGGCGAAAATGGTAACTGGGTGCTAGCCATGGGTGGCATGGTTGGTTTGCCAGATAGTGGAGCTATAGAACCTTCAGGCGAAAATGGTAACTGAGTACTAACCATGGGTGACATAGTTGGTGTATCAGAAAGTGTAACCGTAGAACCTTGAGGCGAAAATGGTAACTGGGTGCTAGCCATGGGTGGCATAGTTGGTGTTCTAGAAAGTGGAGGGAAGGAACCCTGAGGCAAAGATGACAATTGGGTGTTAGTTGTTGGTGGCATGGTAGGCGTTCCAGAAATTGGAGGTAAGGAACCTCCGGATAAATATGAAATTTTAGTGCTTGTTGTTGGTGATATGGTGGGTGTGCCAGAAAGTGGAGGCAAGGAACCTTGAGGCGAGATTGGTAGTTGGGTGCTGGTTATTGGTGGCATGGTAGGTGTGCTAGAAAGTGGAGGCATGGAACCCTTAGGCGAAAATGGTGATTGGGTGCTAGTTGTCGGTGGCATGGTGGGTGTTCCCGAAAATGGAGGGAAGGAACCCTGAGACGAAGATGGTAAATTGGTGGTAGTCATGGGTGGCATGGTGGGTGTGTTAGAACGTGGAGACAAGGAACCTTGAGATGAAGAATGTAATTGGGAGCTTGCCATCGGTGACATAGTGGGATTTCTAGAAAATGGAGGTAAGGAACCTTGAGATAAAGATGGTAATTGGGTGCTAGCCATTGGTGGCATGGTGGGGTTGCCATTAAATGGAGACAAGGAACCTTGAGACGAATATTGTAATTGATTGCTAACCATAGGTGGCATGGCTGGCGATCCAGAAAGTACTGTTGGCAATGGCCTGCTTGGTACGGCGGTTGGTGGTGTTGCCTGCAAAAGCTTACGAGATGTCACAGTTACATGCATGTTTGCAAGCAAACAAGCAATGTAAAAAGCTGAGATACAGCAACTGTTACGAGCAGAGGCCATCGCAATATAGAATTCACAATTTTGCTGAGATGTGTTTATTGCTTTGTGTGCAAAACCTTGTTGTGATGATATCGGGTACTTATAGATATCGTTTTGCATTGAGTTGTTGTTTGGTTGGTTGGTAACTTGGGGTATCATGTGTGAATCTGACAAATCTTTTAATATGCCTTTTTCCAACTTATTCCATTGAACAAACATTATATGTTAATTGACTTGGTTTAATTAGTTTAAGATGGGTATGGAATTACTCTGTCAAAAAAAAAAAAAAAAAAAAGTAAAAGCAATAAAGAACGCTTTTTTAAAGGGTTAAAAAGTAAAAAACAATTGCTAACAATATATTTGTCTAAGTTAAATTTGTTTACACACACAAGTGTTTCTCTAGTTTGAATGGTCCTGCGAAAAAAATTCAGAACTTTTATTTAATACTCTGTTTGGGATAGTTTATAAAGGTGGTTTATTGACTTTTTGAATCAAAAAGTCACTTTTAAACTCGTTTAGATGTTTTAATGGAAGAGCTTTTAAACTTTAAAAACTCTTCCAGACAAAGTTAAAATATATGATTTTTATAGAAATAGCTTCCAAAAAGTTAAAATCTCAAAGTAAAAGCCATGCCAAACAGTGCCGTAATCATTTCTATATCGTTATAAAATTAAACGTTCTGTTTAGTAATATTACATAACTGGCTTCATAACGTTATGAACTTCTTGTCCTAAATTTTTTTTTTCAGAACTATTCTTACTAGAGAACAATTATTGTTATTATTATTATTATTATTATATATAAACACACATTTTAAGTATTTAAGTTTTTTTTTTTGTATTGAACAAAAGCTTTTTAAAATATTTATTTCTTAATCAATTTCTTTTATGCCAAAAATTGATTTTCAATGTTTTCAATCAACTGTTATAAAATTAACTAAAAACAAAACTATGTATTATTAACTAAAATTATTGTTGAAAATACCAAAAGTATAACCTAACGCACTAGAAGTAGACTTTTTTTTTTTCTTTTTTTCCCCGCAGTAACTCTAGGAGTAGACTTGAAGAATATAACATTGATATTATATATTGGAAGAGAGTGAAATCCAACCGTTAAGAGCATCAAATTTCAAAGTTGTACTTCCAATTTATGAATATGGTTAAATATTTTCAACTTTGTTGAAAATCATGTACCCATTATTATTATGTTTTAATATTAATAAATAAAGTTAGTACATTCACTGATAACTTAATGTGATTAGTGTATCTTTATCTCACCTTAATGGTGAGAGTTCAAATCTCACCATACGCATTTATCAGCATGGCTGTATAGTTTTCTCTATTTATTATGAAAATAGATATTTTCCGTTATAGATGTAGATATTCGGTCAGTAAGCCCAATTAATTATTAATATTTTAATTATACCCTTAAAAAAAAAGAGTTAGCAATCAAACAGTCAACTATACGACCATCCCAGATTACCAAAATTGACATCAATAACATCAGACCTAATTAAATA
Organism: Xanthoceras sorbifolium; assembly: GCA_003430845.1. Classification (NCBI taxonomy): domain Eukaryota; kingdom Viridiplantae; phylum Streptophyta; class Magnoliopsida; order Sapindales; family Sapindaceae; genus Xanthoceras; species Xanthoceras sorbifolium. The sequence goes on from CM010616.1 coordinate 3,369,979, forward strand.
GTGCAGCTTAACCAAATCCACTAAGTTTACTTTCTACTTACTACTTCTAATATATTTTACCCAAATGATACCTGAATTTCAAACCATCATTATTTTGTATATAAAATCTATTGATATTCTTTTTGTAAGTAGAATTCAATTGTATAAAGTATGAGTATCATGGTGCAGAATTAGGGATTTCCCACCTAAAAATTACATACAACAACCATTTTTATAGATTTATCTTTATTTTATTGTTTTGTTTGTAAAAATTAAACAACAAATTCAAAATGAGAGACTTTCTTATGTATGGGGCTTTTTTAGAGGTCCAAGATCTTGTACCTTTTTTTGTTAAGAAAAGTCAATCTCTAACGTTAAATATCAACTATTTTTCGTCTTATCATTTTCCCACATAAAAAAAATGTGCAAAATTTGTTATGAACCTTTTTATTTTTATTTTTTATTTTAAAATTCATTAAATTTTATCAGTAAATTTCTCTAAAGTCAATTACTTTTTGAATACAAAGATTTTGATAAAATATTTAAAAGTTTAGATTGAATACATATAGATTTTAATGAACTCTTTAAAAGTCTGAATTGAATATATTCAGATTTCAATGGACATTTTAAAAGATTGAATACACCCAGATTTCGATGGACTGTTTAAAAAATCTTTAAGAATCTTGATTTAATATAGAGCTAATTGCACTCACAACCCCTGAGGTTTGGCCAACTACAGGTAAAATCAACTTTATCGTTTATTAATAATGACACCCCCTCACCGTTAGTTGACTTTAGTCAAAGTTAACAGTATCAGGGGTATTTTCATCTTTTTTAATTTTTAATTTTATTTTATTAAATAATAAATCAAAAAATTAAAATAAAATAATAAAATTATTTAAAAATTAAAATAATAATAAAATTAATAAAAAATAAAAAATTAATTAATTTAAATCCATTTTCCAGATCGAATCTCAACCGTCCATCAAGATTAATGAAGGGTTGAGATTCAATCTGAAAATGGATTTAAAAAAAAATAAAAAAAAAAAATTTTGGGATCTTCGAAGAACCCAGAAACTGGGTTCTTCGAATGAAGAACCATGGTTCGATGGTTCTTCGTTCGAAGAACCCAGAGGGTTCGTCGATCGAACCCATCTGGGTTCGAACGAAGAACCCAGTTTTCTGGGTTCTTCGAAGAACCCTCTGGGTTCGAACGATGGGTTCTTCGATCGAACCCAGAGGGTTCTTCGAAGTTCTCATCTAGGTTCGATCGAACCCATCTGGGTTCGATCGAAGAACCCAGAAGGGTTCTTCGATCTGAACCCAGAGGATTCTTCGATCGAAGAACCTTTTTGGGTTCTTCGATCGAACCCTTCTGGGTTCTTCAGAGAACCCAGATTGGGTTCTTCAAAGATCCCAAAAAAATATATATTTTTTTTTTGGGTGGAGTTCCAATCTCCAGATTGGATCTCCACCGTCCATCAGATTTGATGGACGGTGGAGATCCAGACTTTAATTTTTTATTTTTTTTTAAAAAATTTATAATAATTTTTTTTATTTAATAAAATGAAAATATTGTTTGAGGGGTAGTTTGATCATTTTAAGGGTAACAGTTGATCAACCGTTAAATCTAACGGAAGTCAACTAACAGTAGGGGGTGTCATTGTCAATAAACGATAAAGTTGATTCTATCTGTAGTTGGCCAAACCTCAGGGGTTGTGGGTGCAATTAGCTCTTTAATATACCCAGATTTCGATAGATTCTTTATAAGTCTGGATTGAATACACCCATATTTCGATGGACTTTTAAATTTCAACCAATTCTAAATTAAATACACCCCTCTAAATATACATATACAAATTTTAAATGCAAAACACAACTATAAATTCATAGTAGAACTTTGTTCTTGTAACAATAATGCAATCTAGTGGTTATCAATATTTCTACGAACATACTTTTATTAAATGGTTATATATATATTCTGGTGATAAAGTAAAATGAAAACATATTTTTATTGGTGAATTACCTAAACCCTTTTCAACTAGGACTAACTTATATCGGATTGAATAATATTTTGGGATTATGTAGAGTTGACAAAGAGGTTGATCTTTGTTTTTAAAGTTAGATTCTTCATTAGTCATAGTATACTAAAGGGTAAATGACCACAGAAAGTTGGGTGGCGATACACTACCCTCACCAAAACTTAAACAATTAGAGAGAATACATAGACCCATTTGACCAAAATACAAATACATATTTGTTCCTTTGAAATTTGATAAAATCTCTCCTACCAACCATTACAAAATCTAAAAATAATCTTAAAAGTCAGATACAACTCTCCTGCCCTAAACAAAGAAGACGATGGGTAGAAATGAGAGCATTTTTCGATAACACGTAGAAGGAAGGTTGTCTTGGTAGGTCGCAACAGACTTTAAATAAATAAATAATAATAATATGACAAAAGTAATGAGCATTTCATATATATTTATCAGTTTCCTTCCCCATCCCTTGTGAGAAAACAAAATTGGACTACAAATGGATGACATACCCAATTTTTAATACTATTACACAATATGAAAAAAAAAATTATTATTACACTATTTTTAAAAAATTACAATTATCAATTTAGCTCCTAAGTTTTAATAAATTATGAATTTCTTAATGTAATTTGATTTATTGGTATCGTCTGTGAGTCTATCGTCATGAAAACTTAAAATCTACGAATACCAATAAAGTAAACTACATTAAAAAATTTATAATTTATTAAAATTTTAGGGACTAAATTAGTAATTACCCTTTAAAAAATGTTTCTCAATTGAATTCTTACAATTATCCTATTAAATACCCATTATAGTAAAAAAAATGCCCATACCAGGAAAAATATCCGATCCAGATTCACGAATCCCTAGCCCTAACCCGACGCAGACCCGATCTCGCCCAATCTCTCGGCGCCATCAACGAGAATACCGGCGCGCCGCACGGAATCAAACAGAGGCAACACCGTGATCCGCTGAGGAACGGGCCGGGCGAGCTCTTCGTTAAGATCGATGGCGACAGTGTTGACGCCGATTTCTCTGAGTCGGAAGCCGAGTTTGTCGCCGACGCGGGAGGCGGTCTTGGAGTCCCAGAAGCGGTGGGATCTGGGGAAGCGGTTGAGGTTGGAATGGTAGCGGGAGAGGAAATCGTTGTCGGAGGAGACGGCCATGGCGACGATGGTGGAGGTGGAGGTGTTGGTGACCTGGGCGGTGATTTTGCGACAGGAGAGGACCAGTCGGAGTAGGTACTGATGGTTGTTGGTAGACATTGTTTGCAAGTAATCAAAGAAAAAGAATTTGGTTGTCAACTCAATTCTATCGCGGGAGATCCCAATTCCCACATCAACATGTTTCTGTTAAATTCGGTTTCACTATTTATTTTTTATTTACTTGTTTTTGTCTTTGTTTTATGGGTAAATTACAATGAATCTTTACGATTGGTCATATTATACGAAACTGTGAGTTTAGTCTTAATTATATGTTAATATGCTATTAATTTAGTCAAAAGTAACAGTTTGATTAAAAATTTTACTTAAAATGATATTATAACTACCCCTAGTTAAAAATTAAAAAATTAAACACAAGGTCCCTTATCTTGGTGGTTGGAGATTTCAAAATCCTCCAAGCTACTAAAGTTCAAATCCTTGTGTAGACATATAAGTATATATTTCCTCTATTACTCATAAAAACGCAATTGTATGGGTAAACCTTTCTTCTGTATTGGGAGTAAATTTCTCCCATTATTTATATATCTACACAAGCCACCAAAGTTCAAATCCTTGTGTAGATATATAAATATATATTTCCTCCATTACTCATAAAAACGCAATTGTGTGGGTAAACATTTCTCTTGTATTGGGAGTAGATCTCTCCCGTTATTGGGAGTGGTAGTGGGCTCGATAGTTTTCGTCTCCTGTTGCTAGGGAATAGTTGTCTGGGTCGTGCTTGTATGATTTAATCTCGGTTGATCCCAGTAGTCCTCTGAAAAGCAAAAGTGTCAGATTTCAAAAAAAAAAATTAAAAAAATTAAAACGGATCTCAATATTGATGGTTGCGAGAGATTCATTTAAATTTTATTTTTAATTTTTTAACTAGTTGTCAACTGACGGTAAAATATTAACATGTAATTAAAGCTAAACTCAAGATTTCATTACAATATGAATAAACGTTATGGCACTCCATTGTAACTTGCCCTTATTTTATTATTAGTATAATTTCCACCCAACTTTTAGTTCATGTAGCGCCTAAGAATACAACATTTGGTCTCTCCATTAGTCCATTATTATTTAAATTTAACGGTTTTAGAATTATTTCAATAACATAACATATAATTTTTTAAAATATGCCACGTATCCACATTTTAAAAAGAAAATAGATCTACTATACTAATTACTGTAGACCACGAAAAACGCTGAGATGCTGATCGAGACACTACAATATGCAAAACTAGAGTCGAATGGTCGACCGAAGTACTTGGACACTGGGGCGGTGTCGGCAATTTACTTTGACATTCAAGTTAGTTTAGTCATAATAAATTGAATGTAAATAATGATTGAATAGTAAAATAATGTATTTCTTGAGTGTTAGATACTGGCGGTAGAAGGTATGAATGAGAGATGATCGGAATCGTGTATGAACAGTGTACGTCAGTGGCCGAAATTTGCCTAGGAACAGTGATTCTCAAAATTCGTGCAGCTTAAAAAGTTAAGAACGCTTAATGAATTGCTCTGAATCGTGTAAATGAGTGGAATTTCGTGAACCCTCACTCTGAGTGGGGGTTGGGTTGTATAGGAGGTAGTCCACCCGTTGGTGGGTGGATCAGCCTCCCTGGTTTTTCAGCCCAAATCAAGGAGAATCTGATAGCTTTATTGACTTGGTCCATCAGATTTTGAATTCAAAGTCTGATGGCTCTGGTTTAACTTAGTAGTGAAGGGTGAAGTACTACTTATGAAGTAAATGGCCTTGATAGTCGAACGACGACCCTCAGCTTTGTGATTAGATTGAACCATGAGGGGCTGTCGCGGACTCATGAGCTTTGATGATTGTAACCAGTCAAAGGTGTTATAGACGAATGACACGTTAGAGTCGTGAGTCTTGAGGGTTGCGCTATGATGTAGGATGGTCATGTTCAGGCTAAGGGCATTTGGTTCGAACGACATGGTCAAGCCATGTCTGTTATGGTCGAATCAACATTGTTGAGCTACCGAATCTAGGTTTGGACAATACAGTTGCTTCATGCCTCTACAATTGAACGACATGGTCGAGCGACACCATCATTGTGTGATGTGTCTCTTAGGTCTTAGGTGTGGTTTGTTTGTCTGAGTGTTGGGCCCATGTGTCTTATAATCTTGGCTATAGATTGGGTCTTGATGCAGGCTCAAGCGTTTTTGGGTTTCCACTGTTTTTTGACACAACAATTACACATAACTACATTTCAAAAAAAAAAAAAAAAAACATAACTATTTGAATTTTAAAAAATAACAATAAAATAAAGTGTATCAAAAAATAAAAAAAAATGGTTGGATCCCTACTGTCTAATGAATCCACTTATCACTGAACAAAAAAAATAATGGATGACATATTAATTTTTTACTTCCTAAATTGTGTTTTCTCGATATTAATAATTTTTTTTCTGCTCACATTTAGAATAATTTGGCAACTAAATAAAATCTTGGAATTATAAATGCTTCATGACTCAAAATTCTCAATCGGAATCCAGTGAAAATTTAAAATCTTATTTGACATTATTCATAAATTTAAATTTTATAATATTACTAATAATTAAATACATTTATTTTAGAAACTATTAAATTTCTTATTTTTAGTTGTTTTCAATGTATTTTTTTTAAGAGGGTACAATTATAAGATTAATAAGTGTCAGGACCTGTCGAGATTAATCATTAAACGCGCGATTTAAATATCTACTCATACAACGGGATACATCTACTAACCAATTTAGCAATGAGTGGATGTGCAATCTTCAGAGTATTAAAATGGGAATAGATATTACATGCAAATGAATGTGGAGAGTATTTTTTAACCTCCTAACTATAAGAATAGATATAAGTTATATATATATATATGTAGTATTTGATCTTAAGAGATCTAGATTTATCACCTTGTATTCGTATTCATATTAAATTAAATTAAAAGGATGTAAAAGTAAAAGTATTTATTTTTAGATATTTGTGATTTAAAAATAACAAAAAACTTAATACCTACATCAATTTTAATAAAAATAAAATAAAATTAGTTTTCAATTATTATTCAATGTTTAATAAATTCAGTATTATTTAGTCTTGAAAGGAAAATGCAATTATAAAGTCCCCAATCTAGGTTGAAATAGTTGTTACTTGTTATGAATAAAATATATATTTTTTGAACAATTACAATTAATTTGGGATTGAAGAATGATAATACGACTCGAAATTACAACCTCAACGTTGTAACTGTGAGGGACAAACCACTAGATCAACCTCATCTTATCAACATTTAGTACTTTTAAATATTGTTTATTACAATGACATTAATATAATTTTCATTTACTCTAGATAGATATTACTATTTTTTAATTTTATATATTAACGAATGATTAAACTTTTTAGTTAACAATGTTTTAATACATCAACTATAAACCTGACCCCAAATTACAGTTAGAGTTAATAGCTAAAACTAAATAAAATAAAAATAGTATTGTATAAGAAAAAAGTTATTTTTAACCAACACCAGCAAATTGCACAAACCTCTGAATCTAAGCCTAATTACAACTGAATCAATCATTTATTTTAAATTATATAAACCTCATCTATCGTTAGTTAACTTCTATCAAAATTAACATCGTCGAATTTATGAGCGAATTTGAACCTCGTTCTTCGTGGAGGAGCAGATCACTCCTCCGCACGGAGTGGGATTGCTCCAGTCAATTAGAGCGATATGCTCCTCTAATTAGAGTGACCGTCTGAAACAGGCATGCTCTAAATGTTTCGTCCACTTTTTTTTTTTTATATAATTTTTTGAACTGTTTCAGAATATAGTCGCCCTATCTCCTTATTTTTTTTATATTTTATTTTATTAAATAATGGAGAATATCTCTCTATCCATTTGATGGATGGAGATCTTCTCTATCCATTTTTTACTTAATTATTTATTATCCATTTAAATTTTTAGGAACCACAAGTAACAGCAGGATATTTGTGTAATTTTAAGCAAAACGTCTATGAAGCAGAAACTATATCTAAATTTGGGGAGGTTTATGCAATTTTCCCTTTCTATTTGACGACACCCCAATTTTTGACCCGCCCGAACCCGATGTGCTATAACAAGTAGCGAAGGAGATAAAAGATGATCGATGGATCAGTAGCACCGAATCGCAACTCTAAATTTCAAAATTGAAGACGAGAATGTCAATATCTCCCCATAATTTATCCTTTTTATTCTTTCAATTACTTGTCCTCCAACTTTCTTCTACAATTTCGGCGATCAGGTAATTTCCATCTCGTTATTTCAATTACTTTTGGAATTTTCCCTCTCTGTTTGGTTGTTGAGAATATCCTATTAGAAGGAAAGTTTTAAACTTTTTAGTTTCAATTTCGTTATAGTTTGCAGGAGATTGTTTTTGGTTTTCTTAACTAAATTGGTTGCCTCTGTATTGTAAATTTTAGCAATATTTTTTCTTTCCAGTTGTGAATTATTTGAAAAAAACTAAAAGCTCATTTTGAACTCCATTTTTTCATATCTTTAATTCTTATTTTCTTTTTTGCTCATTTAGACAAATTTTGATGATTTTTTATATTCCGTTTCTCAATGTTGGGAAGAATTTCAAAATATATGTGAAGATGCAGTCATTGTTTTTAAGTTGATTGTAATGCATGATGTAATTATGTAGAAATTTTTTTTTTCCAATTTCTCAAGCAATTTTTAGTGATATATATATGTATTCAATATAATTCTTTATGGAAGAATTTATTAAATACAAAATGCTAATATGTCATAATTGTTCAAATTAGTTTGGTTGCGATGTTAATAATTCTTGTGATTTCTTTGAGTCTCATAAACCATATTTTTCAGATTAAATTGTCTACCACTAAAATATTAAAGTTCACTTTTAATATGAAATTTTTAGTAAACATAATTATAAATAATAAATCTATGCAATATATTTAATGTTATTTCTATAGCAATTCTGTCTTCCAGTCAAACAATATAATTGGTTTCTTAATTGATTCCTTTCTTTTATTTTTTGAAGTTAATTGATTGCTTTCAAACCTAACCATGTTGATACTTTAAATGTAAAATTTTGAATCTTATAATTTCTTTAGTTAGCTTTATCTCTATATTATGATCAATTTCAGTCTCGGCATAAATTAGCACTTTTCTTTATTGATGAGAGTCGTGAACTTTATTTACAATAGAGTAAATTTATGAACTAATAAGTGGACTGGCAACTCCATCTTATCTTCACAAAACTAAATTAGAGAAAACAATATAGCATATTATAGGCTGAAAAAGAAATATTTCTAAACAATATCTTTCAATCACTAAAAAGCGAGTTTGGAAATTCTTTTAAGAATAGGTGGACATGAAGCCCATGAAAGGGCAAAGTTTGTTTTAAACTCTTGTTTCATTTGAAAATTTCTTTCAATCCAAACTAAATAACTAATTTTGGAGATATAGAATGAGGATCTTAGAAATGGGTTCTGGTCAACTAACTAAAAGTATAGGTTAAGTAAATATTCTAGTCACCTGGATGAAGTTACTTGTCATGTTACAGAGTTTGTGTAAAACCTTTCTTTTTGTGGCGCATTTGTAACCCTTGTTCATGATACAGTGGCATACTGTTATGAATTTACAATTTTTTTCTAGATTAAGCTCTTATGTCAAGAAATATTAGAAATGCTCTTGGAACTAATTGTGGTTATGGATTGGGTATTTTATTTGTTTTACTTTTTCACCTTCTTTTGGCTCCAACATTTTCATTTGTGGAATGTTTTGTTGTAAGGGCCCAACTCATATTTTCCCATCTGGTTTTTGCTTGTTAGGAAGGATATTGGTTTTCAAGAGAAACTCTTCTGCAAAACTACAGTGCAAGGAAGATATTTACTGTCGGATGATAACGGTGTGTTTTTTTCTTTCAATCTTGAAACTCATTATTTGATGTATTTGTTCGTTGAAGAGAATTCTAATTTATCCGATATGTTTTTAACTCAAATAAAAGTTTTCAGAGCCTAGTGGGATAAGGAAGAATCTAATACTTTATACAAACCATGCGGTCATCAAGATTATGTGGATAGAATTAATGGAAATATATCCAGGCATCTTTATTTTTCAATAGGGGTGTGTGATTTCTAGTCTCTGTTTCTTCTTTTTATATATGCATTTCCTTTTCTCAACACTGTATCATAATATTCTTTTTCATTACTCTTTGGAATTTATACTCTGGTTTGCTATACTAAACTATAGATTCAGTTCACACAAGACTCTCATGAGATAACTAAGGCTGTTTATGTTAGAAAGGATCTCATTCTTCTTCCATTTGTATCAATTTACTGCTATATAGAAATCTAACTGTGGAATCTTTATACTTGTACTTTTTCACTGTCCATGTTTTCCTTCTTAATTTTTAGGTTTGTGTTTTGAATACTTCTTCTATACTAGGGTTCTGCCCTTTAATGTGTTCTGAAAAAATTTCCTTTCATAATAGCTTGTCATTATTGTAGTAGCCATTGAGTTAGGTGATAGCGACTATTTGCTGTAGATTAAGCTCAATAGGAAACAATTATGCTGGCATCCTCATTCTATAAGATGCTTTCAACTTAAACAGGGGAAAAATATTTACCTTAATTTTCATTTCTTCTAATGTTGTAAGTTAACTTCATTAGTACTTTAACTAGTCCACTGTCTACAGTTCATGGCTGGTTTGATTGTGTTTCCTTTTATGTATTCGATATGCTTTTAACTCCGTGTAATATACTTAGACTAGCAATTTGTTCATGAATTTGCCTTGCATGTTTTTATTTATTGTACTACATTACTTTACTTTGTTGGGTCCTGTTGCATTGTTCTGCAACTTGGAATAACCTATGATTTATTAAAGTGATTATTCTAGATACCTATATGTCTATCTACTTAGTACGTTGTACAAGGTTCCTTGACATTTATTTATGAGAAAAGATTGTGACAAAGATGGCTATACTTTCCAGCTTGCAAAGTTACCCCCGTCTAAGATTTATGGTTATTTAAACACGTGACTGTAGATTGACACTAATTCTCTTTATAAGGCGATAAACTTCTCACATTATCTATCAATTTGTACTTTGCTTTGCAACAGACTTTTTAATTTGTGTATAAATCTAGCCTCTTGAGACTTGCTTGAAAATGCTGCAACAGCTTGCAATAATCTGTACAGTTTTTTAATTTTATCTGCAGTTTTTAATGGTTTCAGTTGATTTCCTTAATTTCTTGATTGCAACTTATAGGCCTGTATTATTTTTACATTGTAGGATATGTTTGTGATGCCTTATCACTGGATCCACAGTCCCGATGCTGCCCTGGAAAAGGAGAGAAATTCTCTTGTCAGTGAGTTTTCCCTAAGCGAATCTCTGACGTGATGAACTTGAGCATGAGTACCAGATAGCATTAAAATAAATGTTTTGCCTTGTTTGCAGTGGATGCAATCTTCTTTCTCAGTGTTGCAACTCCTATGAGTTTTGTGTTTCGTGCTGCGTTAATCCTGCACAGGTATTTCCTTGACTGCTCAATCAGTTTTATTATTTTTCTTCTTGATATTCAATCATATTATGAAAAATGGAATTTATTGCTGGGTTGTATCTGCAGACTCGAAAAGAACAAGTTCTGAAGGTGAAGATAGCCAAGCCAGAAACAGCGGGTAAATTCTTAAGTTTTGTTTGGCAAACTATTGCATTTTCTATGAAGGTGTCAGCTTTTAGGATTGCCTTCTGGCTCTGTAGCAGTTATAGCTGTCATTTATCAAGTATCCTCTTGGAAAATTTTGAGTTCATTTTTCAATTGAACCTGATGGTTACATCAAAGTGCTTTAGCATTAAAATTTGAAGCTGTAATGAAATGAATTTGGATTGTATTTTGTTGTTTCTGATTGGTTTTTGTCTTGGAAGTAAATTTCCTTACTGGACCATAGCTACCTTCCCGTTGGAACATCTGTGAGATTATAACTCTCATTTGTTTTTTTTTTTTTTTTTGGCAGGGACCTATCAAAGTGTTTTTGATTTCTGTGCTGGGAGGTGTCGTCACAACTCTGAGGGTGTGGTAAGTTCTATTCTTTCTACTGCAAGTTGTTTTTATGTTATATGCTGATTTAATAAGTTAATGACTTAATGAGTGGATTTAGGATAGCTTTGTGTGGTCTGTGAAAATTGAACTGTGGAATATATTTTGAGAAACATGAAGCTAAAAAATGTAGAAGGTGCTAATCAAACTGCCTATGCTTTATGAATTAGTTTACGAATGGTTGGACATTTATTAACTTGATCATTGTAATTAGATGAGAATGGTTGTCTAGATGTAGCAAGGGAAGTAAAATTCTTAGTGAGAGTACTCTTGAAATCTTTGAGCAGTTCTCGATGGTGAAATAAAGGAATCTCCATTAAGTTCCCTGGGATATTTTTGACAAATAAATAGCTCGGAGAGTTGCTATACAGTTGGAGTTGAATAGCAGAACTTTCGAAGGGACCAAATATTGGCTTTAAAGTTTAAGTATTTTTTTTAAGAATCCTTACATGTGGACATATCTTTCCTCTTCTTGTGTTTTTCAGATTCCCATTCATTTTCAGTGGCTCCTACTTCTATTTCTTGCTATGTTTCCTCATGGTATAGCAGTTATCTTGTTTACTATTATATCTGGTTGCGTCCTGCCGATGCTTTTAAATAAACTTATTAACGTATAAAACAAGAAAAATAGAAGACAAGAAAGAATCACTCTTCGTCAGAAGAGGTAAAAGTTAGTCTCATCACATTGTAGATTTGGAAGCAAAGAGGGCAAAATTTAGAGTGGTTAAGGATGATGATGGTTCGAAAAAGACTCATCAGCTTAGATTTATGATCCCATTCTTTACTTGTCATGTTATTTTCTCACTAGTTAGATTACTATGTCTTCATGGTTTCCACTAGAAACTTAAATTGGCATTTCACTTGTCAAGGTTAGAAGTAAATTTTCAGTCTTGCCAAGTTCTCAAATTGGAGGTGCCTTAAGGATCGCCTTGTGTCTGGTATTGATGTATGCATTAGTGACATAAAATATGAGCAAGGGCCATTATTCTTTCTTTAGATTCTGTAATGTACATGTTTCAATTTTTATTTATTTTCTATACAAAAAGGTTACTTTTTTAAATGCAAACGGCCAGATGTAGTGTTCTTTAAATATAGAAATATTAAACAAATTGATTCTCATCCCCGGAGATTTGAATGATGAATATTCACTGATGGGCCACTCAGTGAACTTCAATGAATTGTGACTCCAATGAACATGCATGCGACCATATGCATTTTGATGGATGTTAAATTTGAAATGGCAATTATTGTAGAAGGATTTAATGAATAGAATATAAAACTTTGAAGGGGGTTGGCTTTTTAAAAATCCTAAAATGACAATAGTTTTTTGGTGAAAACTGATAAAATTATGTGAGCATAGTGTTACCGGTGCTTTTATAACTTCAGAATCTCCTTATTCATAATATCAAGTTATAAGTTTTAACATTGGCTTTCTGGCTCTACATATTTTTTCAGTACAGTGAAAGAAAAGGAAATTTCTATAACTTGTCTTTATTTCATATACAGTTTTAGACAGTCTTTTGGCATTGTGATGAGAACCTACCTAGAAGAAGTACAAGGATTAGGGGAAGAAGAGGGAAAGTGCAATGGCTAGGAGAAGAGGTTGAAGAAAATGCAGAAAATGGACAGAGCCTGCAACATGGCCAAGTCTCGGAGGCATAAAGAAGACCCTACGCCGAGACTGTCGCGACTTGAGTCGCGACATGACCTACGACTTGGCCAAGTCGCGGGTGCTTTGTGCAGACGCTAGGCCGAGACTATCGCGACTTGTGTCGCGACTTGACCAAGTTGCGAGTGTCCCTGGACGCCCAAAATTGCTGTTTTTCTAAATTTTATAGTTAGGGGCATGTTAGTGATTTCGCACTATTTTCAGTTTTAGTATAAATATAACACTATGCCTAGGGTTGTAAGATCTATCATATTATCATCAATCAAATACAAATTGAGAGCATTTTCTCTCAGTCTCTTGGATCAATCTCCAAGAAACAATCGGTTCTTCTTGTCATTTCGTGTGCGAGATTTACTTGGACTAGGGCTTGGGCTATACCCTAAGTACTAGAGAGCAAGGGAATCCCTGATAAGGTAACTAAGCTCAAATCTATCTTGTTACTTTTAATTGTTGTTGGGTGTTTGTGTATTTGGCTATTAGTGAAGTTAGGGTTTGAGGATTTGTGTTAATTTGGGATTAATTGAAGATTGGGTGTGGTATTGTTGATTATTGGTAAAATTAGGGTTTGTGGGCATTTGTGAAATTGGGGATAAATTGAAGTTTGTGGTGCATTGGGTTGTTGATTGTTAGTGAAGTTAGGTTTGTTGTTGGACTTAGAGTTAGGTCCTCAACACATTGTAATACCGGTTTTGTGATATTTTACTAGCTGTAATTTTAGTATTATAGGTTTGTGCTACAGATGCAACTGTTGGTAACTCACTACCTCAAATTATGATTTAGCAATAAAATCATGTTGCTTATTTGATATGATCTCTGAATATCAACTTGGTATGTCTAGAAGCCACATTTATATCATCCTGACTTTGTGGTACGGATATGATCCTTGATTCCTTTACCAGCTATGTAACTCATTCTTCACCTTTAACACTAATAAAAGCACAACTAATTCTTTGAATCAGTGTTGTTAGTATCTTATGATACATGATACGTATCTTACGATTTTCTTATAAAACGATACAAATAAAGGGGTGTATCAATCATGTTAAAGTATCTTACGATCAGTTCTTGAATCTTGTGATAATGGTGCGATACAATACGATATCGATATAGCACCAATGTGGAAAAAAAGAAAAACCCAAAAGGAAAAAAAAAAAAAAACCCAAAAATATTAATAGAAGTGTGAGAGCAGCCGTCAAAAACTGTAAGGAAAAAAAAACTCCTAAAATGTTAATAGAAGTGTGAGAGCAGCGTCAAAAACCTAAAAGGAAAAAAGAAAAGAACCATAAAATATTAAAAGAAGCATGGAACAGCAGTCAAAAACCAAAAGGGAAAAAAAAAAAAAACCCTAAAACATTAAAAGAAGCATGAATTTATAGCGGCTGATGATGAGGATGATACTAGTTTTGATTTTAGAGATGATTTTGTTGTGTCACTTAAAGGGATAAAGATTGATGAACTTTTATTATTTTTCTCTTCATTTGAACTTGATGAATATTGACATTTTCTAGTTATGCTTATAAATATTTTGGATATTGAGCAAATATGAGTGTTTTATTTTTATTTATATGTAATTTTAATTATTATAAAGTTTTGTTAATGTATCTTATGATACACTATACGGTTCGATACACGATATTAATTCACGATTTGACAACATTGCTTTGAAAATGATTGCTATCGACAATCCTGGTTGTTTTAGATGCTATGATACTAACATTTAAAATGATATGGAATGTGTCAGGTTCACGAAAATGCCTATCTTAGTGATTTTCATCACTGCTTTGCACTGCCGTCAAATTCTTCAGGTATGACCTATTGTTGCATGACATGATTAGTACTCGGCTGAAAACTCAAATCATTTGCTAAGTTTTCATATATTCATGCACATATCCTGAAACTTCCATGTAACTGATGGTTTTACTTTGTTATTGGATGTTTGTTAAGGATATTATGAGGAGAAGATATATAATCATATGAATAGGACTAATTTACACTTGACCAGCCTTAACTTAGTCACACCCTTTGAATGTGAATCTTAAAAGGAGTTGATTTGGGCTAATTAATTAAACGTCTGGAATCTGTTTTCACATTCTAATGCCTTTTCTTAAGCAATTTTTTTGTATACAACATCAGTTCTTTAGCTTTGATAATCAGCTCTTTGGTTAAATTAATTACTTATCGGATTCACTAATCATTATCATTAATGTATCTTCCAACATTATGGTATTATTGTGGACTTGATACAATTATAGATTTGTTTATTAACAAGGGCAAGGATTGACATCCCTCCTTGTGAAAGATGATTTTTGTTTTAATTTATTGACTGTGTATAGGATGAGTGAAAAAGAGAGTGTAGGATGAGTTCAGAAGTAATATACAATAGGCTGCATAAACATGAGCATGGGTATATGATTCTACTATCTGACGAAGAAAGCTTGAGCACTCTCCAGATTGAGCTATCCGTTGAAATATCATTAAGCTGTTGTTTTTTTATTTGACATTTCCGCTAGAAGACCTTTTGAAGTAAACAAAGTTATAATTACGTATAGTTGGTCAATAATGTATTTTACTATAATTACAAGGTTATAAAATTATGTCAGAGACAACTTGTGCAACAATATGATCCAATGTTTTCTTGATGCTATAATTTATCTGTTGAGTGCTTAAATAATATGATGAAGACCGCGTTAGGAGAAGCGAGAGACTGATCCGTAAACAGTAATTCCGTGACGTGAACAGTAATTCCGTGGCGTGAACAGTAATTCCGTGAACAGTGGCAATTCGTGTCTCGATCAGTTTCCTATTTTTTAGGCGTTTGACTTTATCTTAATTTCCTACTCTAAGTTTAGTTTAATTACTATTTGTTTTAGGAGTTTTATTCCTTTTAGTATTTTATTTTCCTATTCCTTTTATTAGGAGGATTCTATCTCCTATATATAGCTCATTATCATTAAGGTTGTAAGTTATCAAATTTATCAAAGAACTATTCAGTTTTCTCTGTCTTTTGGCTAAACAACCATAGACATTATTTCGGCTTTTCTTGAGCGTTATACTTAGGATTGGCTTGGGCTAGGGCAAAGGCTAAATAACCTGCGTTCTAAAGAATTGGGAATCCCTAAATAAGGTGACCTAATTCAAAATCTATCGTGTGTGTGCGTTACTTGCTTTGCAAGTTAGGGCTTGTTGTTGGATCTAGACATAGGTCCTCAACATAATATTGTTTTGCTCTTTTCTGTTAGCTTAAGTTTTTAGTCTAGCTGTTACCTAACAAGATATTAGAGCCAATTTTACCAAGAGTGTTTAGATTTTAGTCTCCCTCGTGATTGAATTTATATTTGTTATTTGTGTTTGTTCTATATTTGTATCTTTGTTTGAACTTAGGCAAGGTTGCATGTCCATTGGTGTTGCATGTGAGAATGTGTGTTAGAATGCTTAAATATTGTTGTTTTGGACTCTTACCTTTGAGTTTAAGATTTGGGTCTAGCGGTAACTTAAGATTATCTTTTTAAAGAACTGCATGGTGTTTGAGCTATTTAATTTACCTTTGAAAACAATTATAAGTTGAATTTTCACCATGTGACAGGTGCCAGTGACTCGCTGGCAGCAACTAGACTGGCTGGAATTAATGTTATCATAGGGAGGTGAGAAATTTTGTAGATCCTCTTTGTTTTTTGATTTGAAACTATGTGCTGGAACTAATTCTCTTCAACTTTTTTTTCCCTTGGTGCATAATAGGCAAGGTGAGTCTTGTGACTCCGTATGCAAGTCTAATGGACAATCATGCGTGCTAAATAAACTCTTGGTGCTTAATCAATGTGATATGTGAGTTCTGCTCTGTTTCCTTTCTCTCTCAAAATCCTTCATTTTATCTTCTTAATTTTGTATCAGAAACATCTTTGTTGTACTGTCTTCTAGTGGTTGTTTGGTACCTCTATATGAATGATTTGATAAGTATTATGCAAGTCTCTGACTTGGCTAACTTCACTAGCTTCCACTTGATCTGTCTTAGATAGGTGTGTTTTTGTGTATCTTTTCTCCTTCCTTTTCCGTTTGTTACGGGAAAGGGAGACTTTTCTTTTCTTTTCTTTTCTCATCAAAAAATTTTCTTTTGGATGATGATAATAATTTCAGTGGTTTTTTTTTTCTTTTTTTGTGTCACATAAAAATGCTACCAACAAACCTAAAAGCTTAAACTGATAGAAAAAAAGGCCAAACAATAGTATTTAAGTACTCTAACACACCCCTTCACGTGCACGACTAATGGGCTTGCTACGTGACTCAAGTCCAAACACATATTAAACCTAGAGCAAATTCATAAACAAACACAAATTCAATCACATGAGGGGATTTGAATCCAGGACTTCTAGGTCAAACCAAACTTTGATACTATGTCAGTAACCAACAGACCTCAAAGTTTAAGCTGATAGACAAAGGTCCAACAATAATATTTAAGCACTCGAACACATGTTAAATGACATTTAGTTGCATTTTCCAAGAAGTTTAAGTCATTGCATGGGTTTTAGAATATCTAGATTTTTTGGTGAATACGGATTGTTAATCTGTTACGAATTCTGTTGATGTCTCTACATTTCTCATTTTGTTTCTTTATTTGTTTATCAAAGACTTAATATTTGATACTTGTTTTTTATCTTCTCATCTAACACTCTGCACATAATGATGCATGAGATTGCTCTTCCTTGGATAATAAATTGTTTCTGATGCCTAATTAGGAATATAATGTATGAGTTGGGATAAAATGCAGTTGTTGGTTTGTTGAACTCTTTTAAGAAGTTCGGTGCTTCTGTTTTTCCAGTAATGCTGTATTCTTATGTTTGGATCTATACCTGTTTCTTTTACCAAACAGTATCCGGAAATATATGAACTGCAAAGGAGCATGTTTGGCCAGCATGGGAGCCGATCAACCTGCTGAAGTCGTTGATGATGCCCCTAGCCATATGGTATACTTACTCTATTGCCCTTTTTACCTCTTTTATTTTTAATCTCTGAAATTGTGTTTTGCAAAGTAATCGATGAGGAGTATATTATCTATAAATTGAGTGGAAAATGTCGATAGAGGAAACATAGTATTTAGTGAAAACATTATGGTTACCGCAGAGCAATTCTATTTTCAACTGTCATATTGCTTTTGCATGGAAACATCCTAAAACACTAAAAATAGAAAAATCTATATAGTGTTGCATGGCCTGATGCTTTACAAGATATGAATATATTTTTTGGGTGAGGGTATATTAACTTGAAATTTTTAATTAGATTTGTGATTTCAACATCCCATCTTTGGATTAAGAGTAAATTAATGGTAAAATGATGAAGTCAAAAATTTAAGTAGAAAATTTCAGTTAATATAACCTGACCCAAAAGAGATATATAGAATCTTGTAATAGCGTCATGTCATATGCAAGATGACAATGATGCTATTACACCAGGGTGTGAAGAGGTTTGATTTATATTTGTTGTAATAAATTTCTTTTCTCAAACGATAACAATAAAAATAGTCAGCGTGCAAGAGTCCTTAGATTTAAATCTCGTTCACACCAGGGTGGGAGAGGTTTGATTTATATTTGTTGTAATAAATTTCTTTTTTCAAAAGAACAAAAAACAAAAAAGCCTGACCCTTATGTGTTGAAAATGTTTCTACTATTGAAGAGAATGATGCTTGTACAGATTTCATTTTATATTGCATTGCATTGTTTTCTGTCTCCCAACTATGGATTTCTACTCATACAACCATATTCTAAGAGATTTAAAGGCCACCTCTAAATTTGTGATCTACATCTAGGAAAACATTTAAAAATAGGCTTTTTGTTATTATAATGTCAAATATATTTTTTAATAGAATATTTTATTTGAAGTTTTATCTTCCGGTTTTGAGATGTAAAATATTAATAATTTTTTTTTTTACTTTAGTTTTCTTGACATTTTATTTTTAATATAAAATGTAGCCAATCTATATAATCTTTGATCTTAAGTAGGACTTTATTGATCTTAATTTTGAAAAATTTATTTTGCAAAAGCAAGCATCGTAAAAGCAATAATAACAGTAACAGCCATGATCCTTTTAGTTTGTTTTAAGATTTTGATATATCCAACGGATACAATTTGATTGTGTAAAATATCATAAACTAATTAAAAGCTACAATGTTCAATTATTGATAAATGGGCGTGTTATCTATGATTGCTTCGATAGTTATGTGCACACTTTCTTTCTCCAGCAGTATCCAATGATTTTTGTGAAACCATCATAGAAGTAGTTGATTTTTCATGGGAGATTTTCTTGTCTTTTGGGATCTAGAAGTTGTTAATTTGTCCATCATCTATCAAGCAGGGATGGCTTATGCCTTGGACAAGTTAGATAGTTTCTAAAGCCCATCCTAAACTTAAGGTCCAAAACGTTTCCTTATATAATTATTTATAGTAATTGTGTCAAGTGGAACGATATGTTTTAGAATGTTATATACTCTTGTCTACTTAAATGTTATTTTCTTTTGAACTTTATTAAACCTCATCCTTTTTCTCTCATCATATATTCTTAAAAATAGAAAGAAAGATCACTCTATTGTCATTTTTTTATCAAATTCTCTCTTATACTAGATTACTTTGTTCGATGACGACATGAATGGAGAAAAAAATTAATAAATGCTAAACGGAGTCGTTGTCCAAATTTAAAATTAATAGAACCCTAAAAAAAACATAGAGATTAAATCTTAAGTAGAACGAGTCAAATGTTGTGCTCATCCCATTGTCAAGTGGTGATAAACTTTTTTTTCTTGCTGTCGTGTTTGGATTACCAAATGGAGCCAATAGATGGAGTCGTTCCCTCAAACTTATGATAAGTGACAGACTTATTTACAAGTTTTAGGAAAATTAAACCTGTGAAACCTTTATAATGGTTAATTTCATCAGCACTAGATTTGATTACTACATATTTCCACATTTGCTTTTCAGAATCCTGGAGCATGCTTGTATACTCGATCACAATCAATGCTTTCTTGTGACGGTTCACACCGGCATACCAAGAGACTTTGCCCCTGTGCATAGTGCGATACTCGGTAAGTTTTTGTTAATACGCATATTAGATATTATTTGTTTCTCGTATATGGCTAACTATTCCCCAACTCATAAATTTAAATCTTTTAGTAAATGGCTATATTTTTGGTCCTTATCATCCCAGAGGCTACCCAACAGACGCATCTAAAAGCCTTTAGAAATTAACAAATTTCACAATCCCTTGTATACCATGGACACATTGCATAGCTGTTCGTGTGCATATATCCTCGCTGTTTTCTGTCGTGACTTACTTAGCTACTTCTGTGAAGATACCGCATGAGTTCTGTATGAATTTTCTAGAAAATTATTATCATTTTCAAGTATATATTAAGTACAAGTATCATTCATATATTTGCAGGAAATATTTATGAGGACTGCAGGCATGAAGCTCGGTGGTTGAATTTTGTATAGTGTTGATAATTTATTTTCAAATTACTGTTTACATTGCTCTCTTCCTACTTTCTAGATGAAAATTAATTATAGAGGATTGTTAGACATAATTATTTTGATCTGGAAAATATTTTTGATATCATTTTTGTAATATTATTGTATAAATTGTGTGGGCTATAGATGTTCCGCGAAGGTCACTGGGAGTGGAATACCTAGCCGGGCAGGGGAAACAGAATCTGGAGAAGATAGATCAAGAGCATTGGGACTTTACCCTGGAGGTGGCGCTTCATTCGCTGTTGCTGGAGTCGAATCGAGGGCATGAGATGTCATTGACTGGTGATGGCTCGGGAATGGATAGAAATGGTGCTTTGGAGCCACAGACAGATTAGATTACCTTTATGTCCCTTCGAGTCTGGGTCCAATCCAAGTAGGGCAAGGGATTGGAAAAATAATTTGGCTATTATTTTTGTAATATTATTGTTTATTATCTTGTTTGTGCTACATGGATAATGATTATCCATTCAATTATTTATCAATGCAAGAAGCGAATTATTTTATTCTTTTATGTTCTTTTAGGTTTTTTTGTTTTTGAATTCTAATTCTGGTTAGTCAAATCAATCTTTATAAGTATGGTCTGAAAAATACAATTTTTTATTACGAATATGAAGGAAAAATACAATCACTAGGGATATGAGTGTATGCACGTCCTTTCAATAAAAATTTATGGAGGAATATAGATTCTTTGTTGATAGGACTTTTGATTGAGTTTTAAAAATCTTATAGTACATTAATCTTATCATCAAATTTGTCTTTTGTGTTCTGCTCATTTCGCAATCAAGTAGTAAGTTATGCACAGAAATGTTCCACGATATTGTACAAATTAACATGTGGCTTAAATTGTGATAGGGAAAATATGAACATATTTTAGGGGAAAATTCATAAATAGTTAAAATAAATTTGTAAATTAGAAAAGATTATTTTTTAATCTTACCAAAATACCCTTCATTAAAACTTTCCCTCCAATTTTTTTTTTTAAATTTGATACCTTTCGGGTCAGAAGACTACTGGAATCAATCAAGATTAAATTATACAAATACGGTCCGGACAGCTACTCTCAGTAACGGGAGACGAGAACTACTGGGACCAACGGTTTGGACTTACTACTCCCAGAAAGGGGAGGGGTCTATCCACACGATTGCATTTTTATAAGTAATGGTGGGACAAAATATTTATATACACTAGTTGTTGAACCTTGGTGGCTTGCAGGGGTTTGGACCTCCAACCACCAAGGCAAGTGGAAACAAAAAATAAATAAAATAAAGAAACTTTCAAAACTTACAAAAAAAAAAGAAGAAGAAGAGAGAAACGGTCCATATCCGAGAAATCATTTTGCAAAAGAGAGAGAAAAAACAACGACGGAGAAGAACACACAGATGTCGGAGAAGACAACCCCCTCTTGTAGCCAGAAAAGATCCATTTTCGACAGTTTCAAGTTTGGTTTCCCTTCTCAAATGTGCGGTAACACTTATCCTCTCATTTTCATGGATTTCCAAACTACAAACAATATTAGAACCGTGTAATCCTTTTTGTTTTTTTTTTTCTTCAAAATAAAACTCATTTTGTTGTTTAGGGTTTTGTTTTGTTTGTATTGTTGTGAATCTTGCGGTTTGTTGGTTGTATTGTCATTTTTTTAGAGTATTCAAATGTGCATAGTGTTGGGCATGGATTTGGGGATGTATTTCGTGAATAAGGGATTTGTTTACTTCCATGATGTAATTTGTTCATTCAGTGATGTAAATTGGTAATTACGTGATCTTATTTATGATGTTTCGAACGAATTCTGTGATCAATATTCATCTACATAATGTCTTTAATTAATTTGTGATCAATGTATGTATTCTTGGATCCACGTTATATTTCCGTGAAATTACATTATTCATATACATTATGCTTCTGTTATTTATATTGTCATTCTGTAATTCTGTTATCTATATTCTGATTTGATGATCTATATTTTAATTCACGGATTAGTCTCAACTTATAAGTAGTAACAACAATTATCGTGAACTGTTTAGGTGAAGACATTATCAGTCTTTATTTTCTGGTTAGAGTTGCTGTTCTTGTAAGTTGAGATTGGCTATTTCTTTTTAGTAGGACAAGGTATGTCTATATAAAATGTCCTTCCTTAGACCATAATCTTATTCCACGTAATTTACTTGACAAACTCACCCACCGAACAATTACCATAATAATCAAATAATCTCAATTCACAACCATAATTTGAAAGTTTTGTTTAGCGTTTTGGGTGAGTGAATCATGGTTTTCATTCCTTTTACAACAAAATAATAATAATAATAAATAAATAAATAAATAATACTGAACCTATTTGAGGTTTGTTAAATTACATTCAGAATTAAAGTTTACAAAAATTTACATTTAACTCCCCTACTTTTAAGTTTAACCGTTAAAAAATAGGTTTAAACCTCTCCTGATTTGCAATCCATAATGGATCTATGGTGGATGATCCACTATGAATTTCTTGTTTCTTCTTCTACTTTTTTTTTAACGGTTAATCTTATTTTTTGACAGTTAAACTTAAAACTAAGAAATTTAAGTGTAAATTTTTCCAATTTTGATTCTCAACTATTCAACAAAAACAAACCTAAAACCAAAAAGGCCGGCCTTGCTTTGTCAAATATACTTGCTTATATATTCTCCATCTGTGTTTTTTCCCCAACAGGACACAACACAACATTCCATATCACAAGTAACAACTGTACTCTGGATTATGTCAAGGTTACCTTACAGGCGTGAATTTCAATATAAAGTGAAATACCAGATGATGTTTTAGTAAAATACAAAGTTAAAACTGTGGACTTTATCTACATAATTAGAGTTTGATACACTTCAAAAGCTAAAATTACAAAAAGTAAAAGTCTTTTTAATAACATAATTCCACAGCGCCCTTGAAAAGAACTTAGAGAAATGAAAAGATACACAATCATTTTCAGTCTACAATCACCATCTCAATAATTGCATTAAAAAAGAAGAAGAAAAAATGGAAAACCCAATTTCCAATTTTCTGTATATTTTCTGGGTGTGTGATTAAATTCTGAGACTTCAAAAGCTATAATCTGGTTTAAAAACTTTATTGCTCAGTGGGTTTGACCCACTCAATCCCTTGACCACACCATTTTCACTGTTTTTGTCTCCACCACCAACGTTATCTTCTTGTTGTTTATCCTCTTCTTCCACATTCTCAAAAGTTGGATGGGTCAGGATTCTGTTAAGCAATTGTGTACCTCTAAGAGCATTTGTCAATGGCAAGTGTCCTTCAGGTGTGTCCTTGTTGAGCTCCCAAATGAACTCAGTTGGAAAAGACCTGTAATTGTACTGCTCCATTTCTGTGTCAAGCTTCTTCATCCAACCAACCTTGATAAAAAACTTGGAAAAGTCTCTGTCTGCCTTTTCCCAGATTCTCCTCTGGACACTGTACCCAAACCTGTTGTCACTGTACTGTCTCCAGAGATCATCAATAGCTTTGAGGTCTGCTTCAGAGATGAACTGGACCTCAGAGAAGAAGACATAGCCTCGCTTCAGGGCCGCTTCCCCAGCCAGGGCAATGACTAGGCGGCGAGTCTCTTCATCTGCTTGGCGGAAGTCCTGGGCGGAGAGGTGTTGCTGGAGGAGGTCAAAGGAGATGGGTTGGGAAGTGGTAGAAGTGGGGGTGGCAGAGGTTGTTGAGGAGGAAACAGAGAAGCACGTGGTGGTGGAGGTAGAGAGAGTGGTGGTTGTGGTAGTGGGTTTAGGAAATAGAGTGGAGGGAAGGGTGGAGGGAGGAGGAGTGTCTGAAGGGTGACGCTTGAGAAGACAGTGATGAAGGTGGTGATGGTGATGAAGAGAATTGGTTGCCATTTTGGAGTAAAGAGAGTGGAGAAGATGGAGAGAGAGAGAGAGAGAGAGGGGGTTTGGTGCGTACAATGTAAGAATGTAATGTGTTGGAGACGATGAGGAAGAGGAAGAGGAAGAGGAAGGAGATAAGTAAGAGAGAGGTGTGTGTTTGTGTTATGTGTATGTGTGTTTGTGGATACGAGTGAGCAGAAAATCGTACAGGTGATGAGGAGTAATACAGGGAAGCATTTGATTGGCTCTCTGGATATGGGTGAGGCAACAATCCTC
Organism: Xanthoceras sorbifolium; assembly: GCA_003430845.1. NCBI lineage: Eukaryota > Viridiplantae > Streptophyta > Magnoliopsida > Sapindales > Sapindaceae > Xanthoceras > Xanthoceras sorbifolium. The sequence continues at coordinate 3,394,600 of CM010616.1, forward strand.
TATTCCTCTCTCTCTCTCAAATTCTAAAAATGGACAAAAACAAAACCAAGCTGAGTATTACACCTCTCCTACTCATGTTATATATCATACGAAAAAACTGTAATGAGATTGTTCTTGTTTTTAAATTATAGTTTAAATAATTAACTAATTGGTTGATCGTTAGAGTTAATATTTTGATCATGATAAAAATTATATTGGTCCCTATTTTTTTGAATTATCATCTTTTGACCTATCTTTTTTTTTAATTCTCGTAGTTTTTAACTTTTTAAAAATCTGTCAATTTAATTATTCTGTTAGTCAATAGTAAGTCAAATTTAAAGATCTTAAGGATATTTCAGTCTTTACATATAAAGATAGTAATTCAAGTTAAAAAAGATTAGAAAATATTTATTAAATAAAAATTTAATTCTAAAAATAAAATGATAACAACTAAAAGCAAAGTGAAAAAAATTATGAGATTTTTTTAAATTTTTTATTATTTTAATAATTTATTTTATTTTTAATTTTAATTTACTTCTTTTAATTTTCATATATATAATTTATTTTTTATATTTTGATATTAATTTGAAGTGTTATTTTGAATGATTGAATTTATATAAATGAGTTATTTATTGTAGTAAAAAAATTTTAGAAGGTTTTTAATTTTGGTGTTAATTTTTAATAATTATTTTTAAATTATTATATATATATATATATATATTAATATTTAAGGGCTTCTCTTATACATTTGGAGTGTTTTATAATTTTATTTACGTGGATCTAAAATGGATTCTGATTTTTTTTTAAAAAAAATTTAAGTGTTTTTAAATTATTTCTTTTAATTATACTTAATTTTAAATTTTTTATTTTTTATTTCAATTTTTTTTATCTTTAATTTTTTAATAAAAATATTTAAATTTTTTTACACTTTTAAAATGGTCAACAATTATCTTTAACTGTCAGTAAGAAAGTTAATAGTTAGCTATAATTAGTCCTTTTTATATTAATTTTTTAATTATTAATTTTGTAATTAGAAATATTTTGATAATTTTACACTTTTAAAATGATCAACCCTCAGTAATCATCTTTAACGGTTAATTAAAAACCCTCAACAATTATCTTTAACAGTTAATTTTTTAATAAATTAATTTAATCTATAATAAGATAAATTTCAGATAAATTAATTATAATTTGTCCAAAAATAAATAAGGGTTGCTTTTATTTTTCAAAACCAAACCGTCCGGACCGGATTTCGATTATAATACCTTGTGTTCGCAAGGATCATTTTAATAGATCTCCCTCGTTAAATAAACCTGTTTAATTTCGAGGCAGGTAATGAAAGAAATAGCTATATCTTAAAAAGCACTTTGCATAGCTATATATCTGTTTAATCCGTTGGTTTATTTATGGAACACAACCCTTATAAATCCCACATACATTGCACAGTGATTGAAACGAATCATAAAATTCGCTCATTGGGAGGCTTGGAATTGCCTTATATGCTGATTTTCACAATTTTATGAATCTTCGGTCCGCTCAAGTTTTTTTTTTTTTCTAAATTCAAAAAGTAAAAGTTTGTATGCAAGCTTTTTTAGAAAAAATGCATAATTCCACTGAGTTTGTCATCTCTTAGTAACAACAAAATTATATACAAGTTTATAAGTAATATGGCGACTGGCATTTTCTAAATGTAGTTGTTAACAAATAGAGTTCCAAACAAGTAAAAGTAAACCACATCTACATTTTTGCCAGAAGAACAACATCAACCACTGTTATTCTCCTTCAACTCAAACAAATCAACTGATGATAAAGGAACAGGCTAAAGGAGGGATGACCCTCCCAGCATACGACTCCGATTATTTTTGGAGACCTCATCATCCTCACGGACTTAAGGAGTGGAAGGCGGGAAACAATTATTATGTTAAAAGATAAATAACTTTGTTAAAGAACTATCTTAAAATACAAGTTATCATCATATCAGCCAGAGTATACCCATTTATCAGTGCTGTGATAACTTTGCACAATTAAACACTGGTGCACAAAAAGATGATCATAAAAAAATCTTCTTGTGCGAAATATTTACTAACAAGTAGCATAAAACTGCCTTTTTCATTTGCAAAAGACCCAAGCAAGGGTTATAAAGCATGTGAGCTAGTGAGCTAGTAAGCAAGTGCTACCATGATATACAATCAGCCTAAGACGGTTTGTTCAGAATCAAAAAGGCATGACTCCAGTAATAGACCTAATCTTTCTTTCTATACAATTATGAGAAAACAGAACAAATCTATCAATTATCTAAGACTTTCATACCGTACCGACGCACCAAACGCTGTGCAGTTCCATCACCTATGATACCATCTATCAGCTCATATTTCTTGTAATTTGCTTTAAGGCTGTCCCGCTGCTGTTTTGCAAGTTTCTCTTCCTCTTCCAGTTGGTTCTGAAGGGTTCACAGTATCATTTACAGGTCAAAGAAAACTGTGTAATAGCTAGAAGAGAATATAAATAAATATTGCAAAAACACTGACTTACCTTCAGCACAAATGAAGCTTCAGCAGCATGTTGCCGGACCATTTGCTTCAACTTTTGAGCTACCTCAAAATCTGGATCATTGGGGTTCAACCAACAGCAACGTATAATCCTATCAGGCTTTGGACGATCATCAAACATCTCAACTTCAGCAGGACGTGCTCTCACAGGCCTCGGCATCCCAGACATCATAAAAGGGAATTCACCTAGTGCTGCGATAACAGCTTTAGCTTGCTTCACATGCTCCATCTCAACCAACGCACATAGCGGGATGTTCTTGGATTCTGTGTAATTTGGAATGAACTCAACACTCTTGACAGTCCCAAACTGATTGAGAGCAGTTTTCAAGACAGATTCAGTGACATGTGGCGAGAGGTTGTCCAGGTAAACTGTCCGTCTTACCTTCTCTTTAAATGCAGCAGACTCTGTCTGGGCTGTAGACTCCATGTAGGACGAAGAATACAAATCTAACAATATTCAAAATCAAACGTTTACCTTATTATTTAAATTTCCAATTTCGAAAAGGGTATTCAATACAACTACCAGTAGAATACAAAGTTTATCTGCTATGTGCAGAGCTTAACAGGATAATTCAAATATTAACAAATAACTACACTTTCCAAAGTTTCATAATTATAATGGTAATGGAGAGTTATAAGCATAGGGCTATTGACATGATGCATAAGTTTTTGCTTCAAGTTTTACTTGGTTTTGCTTTGCTTCTCTACAAATAATTAACATAAGCCCATTTAGACTTGAACATAAGCACGTAGAGCAACCAGATCTTCCAAGCATCTTGTGTTGACAAGTACAAACTAATTAATAAAACGGAAGTTACACTAGAAACTCATAATTCACAATAACATTAGTTATGTATAGAGAATATCAAATGCATATCGTATATAAATAGTATTAGATAACTTCAAACCAGACAGCTTCAAAATTATATAATCCAAACCTACTTACCATGTTTCTAGTAATAAGTAATAAATCAAATGTACATCATGTAAATGCTGGGGCGAATGCTCCTCCTTGGATCAAAAACAGTCGGGCTCAGAAATATATATATTGGTAAAACAAGCCACCATAAGAATGACCTTTTTTGTTATTGCTGAGATTGATACCCGAACTTTATTTATAATGCATACGTTACAGATAATAAATTCAAAATCTAAATTGTATCGAGAAGCCATTAAAACAGTTGACTTAAGGGTCTCATCTCTTAACAAGTTCTAGTTAATAAGAAATCAACCACAAAAGTAAAAAGGAAAATCTGGTATGAACACTGATTTGACAAGTCAAATGAGATCCGAAATAATCTAAAGCCCAACTCTCAGTTGGATACTAAAATGATAAACAAAAGAAGAATGGGCTCTCCTAAGAGCAAAGAACCATATTACTAAGAACTACCATGAACATAATAACCTCATAAACTTCAGAACACAATTCGATATTACTAAATCTCATTTTAAAAAAATTGAAGCATAATATTTGCCCACCAAACTACAACCTCTTCGACAGATTATAACAATCTTCAACTATCACCGCGGACAATAACTACCATAGTAATTCCAACAAACACACTTAAAAAAGAATACTTGAGAATAAAATGTAACAGTTAAGCTAAAAAGGTATACTTGTCAAAATAATTCAAGAACTCCAACAGTAGCAGACCGAATTCAATAAACAGATAAGAAGACCGCTCTCTCTCTCTTCAATGCACACACAAGTCAACAATAGTAATATACTATCACAAAACAAGAAACCCCATACAAATAAATTTGTATTAATCGACTTTCTGGGTAATTTCTCCATCAACAAACAATGCGAAAATGCTAACAACACAGTCCAAGGAGAACCGCATTCGATTGACGTAACAGCGAAGGGGCATAGAAATTGGTATATGGGTGGAAGTGTGAGAACCAACTGGAATAGGCGGAAAAATTTACCGATATGCCACTGGTTCTGATTCTGATTGCATTGATTTTGCGGTGAATCAAAATCATGAACGTATGCCAAAACAAAATTAAAATTTTCATGACCGGAATTTATAAATTGTTGTTTGCTAGACAGTAAATATATTTATATTTAGAATGATAAGTTGTGATACCTGTGTAGTTGTCTCAGAACAAAACTCTTCGATCTTGATAGGGTTTTGAAGAACAAGGAGAATCTTTTCTTTTAACCTTTTTCAAATTTGGGCTGTTTGAGTTAACTCACCATAATTTTTTTTTTTTTTGAAGGGTCAGGCTATATTAAACTTTATTAACTTAAATTTATAATTTCACCAATCACCATCCATCTCTTCAGTTTCTCTTAATCCAAGAGTGAAAAAAAGAAATAAATTATTATCTTTTTAAAAGGTAAATAAATTAAATATTAATAACAACACTTGAATGTAGGGGTGGGAAAACCTCCGTTCGGTTAAAAACCGAACATGCTAATTTTGGGTCCCAACACTGACCGAAACCAAACAGTACATGCTGAATAAATCTAAAGTAAACATCATAGGGAATTTCTTGAAGAAGTTGAATAAATCTGAAAGTAAATTAAATCAGATGCTCATATGGAAATCTAAGTCAATAACTTTTCATCAGAAATTGAAATTGCAAATGACTGCATTTATACATAATCGAAACAGGGAACATGACATTGATATCAAAAAATGTACAAGAGCAGGAACCACAAAGAATTAATTTTGCTTTCTAAATAAAATGACAAAAATACAAAAATGAGATGCTCATTCTTTTGAGTATTTTTCATCAAACATATGGTGGGTGTGTGTCTTTGAGTACTCCAACAAACACATGAAAAGCAATAGAAAGAGGGACTCACGGCGTAGAAACCTCAAATCAGTGCGCGGAGAGACGCGAAGACCGACAGCGAGGAAAACCAGAGCCGGAGACCGGCGGCGAGGAAGACAGCCCCCGAAGACGAGATCGCCTAGGAACTCGACTCGCGAAAATGACCGGCGGCGCAGCACCAAGCAGATGAGACTTGCTAGAATTCCAGAGAGAACTGTTTGAGAGAAAGAAATCCGGAAAAAATGAAATCGAGGGTTTTATATATATATTGTACGTGTTCAGTTTGGGTCTGGATATCCAAAACCCGAACCGAAACCGATATTTATCGGTTTTTATATTTGGGGTAATTGAACAACGTTCCCTAAATTTAAGCAAATTACACATATATGAATCTTTGTTAAAATTAATACAAACATTTTCTACTATGAATAGTAAACGGTTAAAATTAACGGTTGACTATCTTTTCCATATAAAAGGTCTAACCAATTAATTTAACGGTTGACTATTTTATTATTTAACTTTTAGTTATTTTATTTATTTAATAAAAAATTAATTTTCTAACCAATTAAATTTATTTATTTTACGTTCTGAAATTAGGTATTTGATAGATGGTAAAAATTTTATTTTATATTTTTTTTTAATTTAAATGATGAAGATGAAGTTGAGTATTTGGCGAAATTTATTTTGGTCCCTATCTTTTATTAAAAAATTACTTTTTGACTAATGTTTTCTTTTTTGGCTTGCGTGGTCCTTAACTTTTCAAAAATCCATCATTTTAGTCCTTTTGATCAAATTTTTGACAATCAAACTTCAAACATGATATAATATGCATATTGACCATTTCACCTTAACTTTAAATATTTAAATTAAAAATACGATTTTACCATTTATTTTTTAAAATTTAACAAATTACCTTTAACTTATACATTAAATAAGAATCTAACATGTGTCAACAAAAAAATTAAATTACAAAATACACAAAATTTATAAGAAAAGTCCTTAAATATTAAAATTAATTAAATTAATTAGTTATCTTTAAAAAAATAAAATAAAAATATGTACAATAATAACTAATTTATGAAAATTTAATAATTCAAAATAATACTTCAAATTAATATTAAAATAAATATTATCTATGAAATAAATTATAATAAATTAAAATTTTAAAATAAAATAAATTATTAAAATAATAAAAATAAAAAAATATCAAAAAATGAGGCATTATTATTTAAAAATTATAAATTATAAACTATTATTTTAATTATTATTTTTAAAAATAAAATAAATTATTAAAGTAATTTTTAATTATTTTTAAGAACCATTTTTTTCTATTTTTTATTTTTTAATTATTGTTATTCTATTTTTAATTTAATTTTTATTTTATAATTTATAATTTATTTTTTAACCTCAATTTTTATTTTTGTACCTAAAAATTGAAATACCCTTAACACTATTAAATTTGACTAATAGTTGACTAACAGAAGGGCTAATTTGACTAATTAGGGACCACGCGAGCTAAAAAAAGAAACATCGGTCAAAAAGTAATAATTTAAAAAAATTTAGGGACCAAAATAATTTTCACCCCTAAAAACTGAACCGAAACCGATATTTATCGGTTTTTATATTTGGGGTAATTGCATAGCTTTTCCCAACTTGATAAGAATTAGTACTTATGGATAAGTTATTGGTTCGAATCCTGATTGGGGGGAGGCGAAGCAAAACTTTTTATTGTAACGTCCGGGACGCTCTACGGCTCTTGCCCGACCCGTTACTCACAGGTACTGTCCGCTTTGGGTCGCTACAGCGTTCTACCCCTCACGGCTTTCTTTCGCCTCCCCCACAGAGATTCGAACCTGGTACTTCTCCATAAGTACCAAACCTTATCAAAGTGAGTACCAATTGAGCTAGTAGCTCAATTGGTACCCAACTTGATAAGGATTAGTACTTAAGGATAAGTAACTGGTTCAAATCCTGATTTGGGGGAGGTGAAGCAAAACCGTGAGGGCGTTGTGGCGGGGCAACCCCGGACGACCCAAAGCGGACAGTACCTTGTGAGTGATCGTCGGACCTCGCGGGGCAAACCTGGCATAGACCAGTGTAGGCGAATCCCGGAGGTAGACGTCACAAGTGTTTTGTCTCTGGTGAGAAAAGAATATGTTAAATGCTCTTTAGGGTTGGTGAGAGTAATCAAAATAGCTTACCCAATACTTTCGAGTCTCCCTTATTTATATTCTTTCAAAGCAGTTCTCGTTGACTCTTAGTTTGGGGGTGATCAGGCGCTGTCAGGGGGACGAGCAGAGCCAGGTTTCCTTAAACATACAACTTCCGTTCTATTAGGGATAATGTCCCCAACTAAGACAAGAAGGTACTGTTAAACGGTAACCTGCGTTGTCAGGACAATTAATTCTTCTGTGACCTGCTGCCCGTGCTGACAATATTATGGTTTTATCTGACATTTCTGTTGGTGTGATTCTACTTATTTGATAGTCGCAGGTGCTATCACAATTTAGGGATAGTGTCAGGCCTTTTTTCTGCTTGCTTTGTTCCCTTTTTTTAACCAGCTAATCTGTTTCGGCTTTATGAAGAGGCGCGACGAAAACATGATTCTAGTGGGGGTCTTCTCGCCGTCCTTAAGGATAAGTAATCGAAAACGTTCTGGAGTTTCATCCTAGCTTATCGCTTCTGGGTCTGTAACATCCCTAATTTCAAATAAATATGAAAAGTATGGTTGAATGAATTTTGAATATGTAAATATGATATTTATGATTTGAGAGGTGAAAAATGTAATTAAATATATGTATAATTTTAAGGTTTTCAGGTGGATCAGGTGGAGCGGTCCAGAAAGAATGCATAAAAGAAATGGAAAATATGGATAGTGAGTACCGACCAGGGATCGCGATGAGCAGCTCGCGGTGAAAATAGTGATTTTGGGCAGTGAGCAACGCGACCAACATCGCGACCAAACACTGCAATGGTTGATCGCGATGAAAGCGGTGAAATCAGTCCAGTGAACAACGCGACCAGGTGGCGCGACCACAGGTCGCGAGGAGCAGTCGCGATGACTGAATTTTTATAAAAAAAAATAAGAGGCGGTGAGAAGCTTCACGAAGAAGCAAGAGAGAAAAAGAGAACGAGAGAGAACGAGAGGAAAGAAAGAACAAGAGAAAGAAAAAGAAAGAGAAAGAAAGAAAAATAGGAAGAAGGGAAGAGGAAGAAGAAGAAAGGAAGAAAAGAGAAAGAAAAGGAAAGATGAGGGAAAAAGAGAAAATGAGAAAGGAAAAAGAAAATCTAGGAAAGAAAAGTTCGTAAAACTGGTATCCAGATTGGTGTACACTCGTTTTTGAAATCTTTATGAAATTATTATGTGTTTTTGGTTTGAATCTGAGATTTTTGGATAATTAGTAAATATATGTTCGTACTATTTTTCATTTGAATGATTTTGCTTTAATAGTATTTCGATTATCCTGATTATGTTGAAATAAATCGTTTCAGAATATCGTATGAAAAAATCGTTTAATTTCCATAAAATCATATATACATGTTTTACTAATATCGTTTGAAATTTATATTTGTTGAATTTAACTTCGATTTGTGAATTACAGTTGTTTATTTCGAAATGAATACCATACATTGATATGAGAATTCGAAAATGTTGTATTGAAACGGCCCTAGGATACTTGAACATAGAAAACGGATATAGGAGGTTGGTATACTAGCTAGGTTATTACCGTATACTGCACTGTTATTACTAGTGACTGTGTAGCGGGGCAATTCTGGACGTCACACCGATACTAGTGATTGTTGTAGCGGGGCAACTCCGGACAATCACACTAATACTAGTGACTGTTGTAGCAGGGCAACCCCGGACGTCACACCGATATTACAAAGACTAGACCCATATTCCAGTCCTGAAATTATGTTGAGTATACCAAAGGGCCATGATTGAGAATGAATTGAATAAAATGATTATAAAATAATTGAGAACTTGATTTCGTATGAATTATTAATTTAATTTAGTTACTTTTATTAAATTGATTTCATATGATTTATTTCAGTGAATGAGTTGAATAATGACATGTTTTTATACGATAGTATTGTGATATTTTTATTATGAAATTTATTTTATGATTTTGATAAATGAGTTTAGTGTACACCCACTAAGCGATATGCTTAGCTCATTGATTTTATCATGCGTAGGTAACAAGGATACAAAGGGAGAAAAAGACTGAAGAGGTGATAGCTGTAGACTGAGGATCAGAGTCACCAAACTTTGGGTAGTTATATATTTTTGTATATTATATTCAGCTACGCATGCATATACAGAAATTTATAAAAGTGTGATATACTGGTTTTGTAAATAATTGTTTTATGGTTTATGTTTTCTTTCAAAGTTTGTAAATATTGATTATATATGTTTTATTTGAAAATGTTTGGAAAGTCGTACTATACGGCCGAGTGCGCATATGTTTGAAAGTTTGACTTTGAAGTGTTGAAATTATATTGTTTGAATTTTTGTGGAAAACAAGAATTTTTGGAAAATAAAAAACAGAGGAAACTCTGGCAAAATTTTTCAAAACAATTCTTGAATGGGCTCACTAGAAAGGATTTTAAATTATAATTTATTTGATTTTCAATGGTTTTTCAATTATATAGCGAGTCAAGTCAAGTTTTGAAACAGGTAACGCTCCCTGGGTTGATCCAGTCGGGTCGGGTCAGAGGGTGTTACAACGTCGTTTTATCAAATACTTATATTTTACTAAGTCACAGAATTATCCCTCAACAATAATTTTTTTTTCTTGTTTAAAATATTTCAAAAATAAATTGAAATGACTCAAATATTCTAATAATAGTTGACTTTGACTAATTATGACTAACATTTTATAACGGTTAACTAACGACGAATGAGTTCACCGCTAGTTTTTCAATAAGTTGATTTCGTTTGTAAAAGGGTAAATCTCAAATAGGTTGGTTGAAATTTGTCCATAAAAGAAATTAAAAGTAAAAAAAATGTAATCTTTATCTCTGGAGATGGAGCTCGATGATAAAATTCGCTCTATTGAGATTCATCAGATGAAGCTATCAGATGGAGCAGTTGATCTATTAGATTGAGCGATCTACTCTAACTGATATGATGGTTGCATTCCATCAGAGATGGAGAATGACTTTTATGACGCTCCGTCATTCCATCACATAATTTTAAGTTTTTTGTTAATTTTTTTAATATTTTATATTGGAATTGAAGATAAAGTTGATTTTAATTTGAGATATAATTAAAGTTATGGTAATTTATATAGTTAGTTTATAATATTTTTTTTGAATAGATATATAATTATGAAATATTTTAAGGTTAATATAGAATTTGAGTTAAGAGGGTGTTTGTGCTAATTTTAAATATTTATTTACAATTTTATTAGTATCCCTAAATTTTGGGAAGTTAGTACAATTAATCCAAATTTTAATAATTTTTTAAAATTTTAATATTATAAACTAGAAGAAATGTGCTATTGCCTATTGGGATACTTTTAATTCAGCGCCGCCAGTTTTCTATTGTCAAATTCTCTCACTAAAATTTTCCATCTCATTTTTTTTTTTTGAAAGGAATTTTCCATCTCATTTTTTGCTTCACTCTTTAATAGCATTCTCATTCTTTTATCATATTCTATCATCAAGTCTCCAATTCAAAGTTCACTCTTTTGATTTACAGCTTGTATTATCATTGAAGCATCAAGAAACAGTGAAATCTAGCTGTTGATTCAACTGGGGATTTCTGGGCTTGTCAAGTCTAGATTAATCCTTCTCTTCATGTTTATTGCTTTCCACAGTTTTTGGATAAAAGGAAAACTGGGTTTGTGAAGATTAATCTGATTCTGTTTTCTGGACTGAAGACTGAGTTTATGAGTGTCTGGCTTAAAGGAAAATTGGGTTTGTGTTTGTTATATTGATTATGGTAGAATGGGGCATGCCTCAAAGAAGAAGAAGAAAGGAGGAGGAAGTGGGAGGAGGAGTAAGGGAAGAGCTCAACTGAAAGATCACACCTCTGATAATGGCGGTGACAACGAGCTTCTCTCCGAGGAGATCACCGCCTTGTAAGTGAATATGTTGTACTTTTTAAACTGGGACTAGTGAGATTTTTGCTTTGAAATTAACTGGGGATAGAATATACTATATATGAGTGAGTTAATTGGTTTTATATTCAATATTTTTTTCGTTGGAATTGGTATAATGCTTATTTCATTCTCTGATTTGATTGAAAATTTGGATGAAATACTTAGCACAATGGATTGAAATTCTGCGAATGATTGCATAACTAATTGATTCTAGCTCGATTGAATTGGATTAGAATATGGGCAGAAGCTATTTATGTCTTCTTTGTTTCATTTTGGTTGATTATATGATACTTTGGTGAAAGTTTGCAGAATACTAGAAAACTGTAGATTTTCCGTGGTTGGTCGAGAGTTTGGTTCTTTGGATGCATTTGAATTTGGGTGTGAGAAAACTATAAGAATGCACAAGTTTGCGGTCTTCATTGATGATAATGTTTTTCCCCCTTCCCAAAAATTCCTCAGTCCAACTTTAATGTCGAGAGTTGCTTGAGTGACCTGCTATTAGTCGGTTTATACTTCCTTATAGCAACCTTGGTCTGGGTAACCTACTTTGAAATCAAGTTAGGGTGTGACCTCTCAATGCACCGGGATCTTGTTACATTGTATATGATGTGATATTTGCATTTTGAAAGATCTGTCTAAGTGTCGGTAATAGAATAAGGTTTAGGGCTTGGAAACTGAGGTTGGATAAATGAGTTGGAAATTTGCTTGTTTGATTTTGCAGTAATTGTTAGTCATTGTCTAAGTGTCATTTTAGTCATTCGGCCAGTCAACATTTAGTCAATTTTGAAGGTGTTAGGGGTATTTTAGTCTTTACACAAAAATACAATTTAGGTTAAAAAAAGAAAAATTAAAAAATAAATAAATTATTAAATAAAAATTGAATTTTGAAAAAAAAATGATAGTGATTAAATACCAAAAACAAAAAAATTTTATTTTCTTTTATTTTTATAATTCATAAATTTTTTAATTTTAAGGGTAAAATGGTCAATATGCAAATTCTGTTGGGTTTATCTGTTAAAAATCTGGTCAGAGGGACCAATTTAATTGATTTCAAAAAAGTTGGGGATCACGAGAGCCAAAACATCAAACATCGGTTAAAAAGTGATAATTCGGAAAAAGCTTATGACCAAAATGATTTTCACCCTTTTGTTTATTGTACATGAAGGGTATTTTCACTGTTTTAGTCAAACCCACACGTTTTAATCAAGAATGAGGATTAGTACTAGTTATTATAAATACCCTTATTATTTTGTATATAGTATTCTTCATTTATATTATTATCAATAAAATTCATTTCTTTAGGATAAAATCCTTGTCATATTTCAAGTTGGATTTATGGGATGGATTTTGACCCCGCGTTAGAGTTCGATAGAATGATTCTATTATGCTTTTATTCTGCTTCCGCTACCATGCTGTGTCACTTTGCAGCTTTAAATTATTTTGGATATAGTCTTCAGCCCTTCTTTACTTCTGTACACATATTTCCTGTTATCTATAAGTAGGGTACCATTCCTTGATAGCTGTTGATAAAAATATAATAGTCACATCAATATTAACACTCAAGCAAGCAATTATCTGTAGGATGTGGAGAAGATAATTGTATCTGTAATAAATGATTAGTTATTACTCACAAATCTCATAACAATCCATTGTAACCAAATTACTTCTTGTATTTTAATTAATCAACTATAATATGACCATTATCTTACATTCTCCCAATTGGTCTTATGGATCTTATCCATATGTATAAACTTTCTTTCTTTCTTTCTTTTTTATACGTATGTATATAGCTTCAACACACATGCACACTCATATCGATAGATAATTGTATCAAAGTAAGGGGGTGCTCATGGAAATCTGCATTGACAAAAGATATTCAATTTTTTCTTACAGTATTCCCTTGATATATGATGCCACTGGTACTTTAAATTTTTTGTCACTCTGGAATTTATAATTACTAATGATCTGCTCTGTGTATATGATTGTATTTATTGCTCAAAGATCTTGCTTAGGTGACATCAAATTTACTGGTATTCATAATATCTTGTGATAACATTTTTGTTATGATGTTATACTTGTTTCCATTTCTTAAATTTTTATTGTACTTTTAGGTGTGCGATATTTCAAGACGACTTCAAAATTGACCAAGGATCACCCCCTCAAATTATTATTAAGCTCAGGTTCTGTTTTTTCCATATTACCTCAAACATGTTAGGAGATATGATTTATCCTTGATTTGCACTGTTTGAAATTTGAGCAGGCCTTACTCAAAGGATATGGGTTATGAAGATCTAGATGTTTCTGCTCGTCTTTTAGTTAGGTTAGTGACATGGCATTCAGCATTGTTTCCTTTTCTTGTCAGTGGTATCCACCATCATGATTATTACTGTTTATTTGTTTATCAGATGCTTACCAGGGTATCCTTACAAGTGTCCGAAGTTGCAGATCATTCCTGAGAAAGGTTTGACAAAAAGTGATGCTGATAATCTTCTGTGTCTTCTTCAAGATCAGGTATTGGATAACTTCCAGTTTTATATTCTTCTTTTTCATGAACTTTGTTGCTATGGTTACAATTAGAAATGTGTTGAGGACCTAGGTCTAGATCCAACAACAAACCCTAATTTGCACCACAATTAACTCACACACACGATAGGTTTGAGTTAGATCACCTTAATTAGGGATCACCAACTTTCTAGAACACGGGTTAATTAGTCCTTGTCCTAGCCCAAGCGATTCTCGAGTGCGAAATCCCAAGAAAAACCGAATAATCTAGATCTAGGTTATTAACCTTAGAACTAGCCCAAGCTTAGAAAAGCCGAAATAGAGAAAGTCTCTCTCAAGTTTATTGATAATCTGAATAATGAATACAAACTAATGAAAATGCCCTATTTATACTAACTAAATCCTAATAATGAAAGGACTAAGAAATAGAGTTTAATTCTAAATCCTAATAATGGAAGGACTAGGAAATAGAGTTTAATTCAAAATCCTAATAATTGAAGGACTAGGAAATAGAGTTTAATTCTAAAAGGAAAACAATATCAAAATAAGATAGGAAACAAATAACCAAAAAAAGAATAGGAAACTAAATCTGTGCCCAAATAGGACTATGGTTGCTTTTCCTCCAGCCACTTAATTTCTTCTTCCGCAAGACTTGTTTCTTGGCTCGCAAGTCTCCTAGATCTTCTGAGGGTCTCAACAAAATGCTTATAATCTGTATTGTTGAATGGAAACCTTTTGTTGCCTCTATGGTTCTTACAGTCAGATAAGTGCACATCAGCGTTTCTTTCCTTGACAAGTTTGTGCACTGGAAGTGAAAATTTCTCTTGAATTAACTTTTAATGTACCAGTGATTCTGCTTCTCTCACCTAATATTTGTAGACTAACACAACTTGCTTTTAATTGTAAATAATCTTTTGGTATAGGCAAACTCTAATGCTCGAGAAGGGCTGGTAATGATTTTCAATCTGGTGGAGGCTGCTCAAGAATTTCTGTCTGAAATCATTCCAGTTGGACGGTCTATCGAATCTGTAAGTTTTGCTGCTCAATTGTTATCAGCATTTCAAATATCTATTAATATTTTTTTCTGTACTTTTGTTTTGCTTAGCAATTAATTAACTCATTATTTGAAAAAAATTGATACTTTTTGGTTCATTACCATTAATGATTAAATTTCTACTCCATTCTTGTCATTTGGGTTTTATGGAAGTTATTCTATTTTCCCCAATATCCCCAGGGACCCTATTTAAATTCCATTTTCTTCATCATGGTTAAGGCTTTACCCTTGCGATACAGAACAAGAAATGTTATTTTGAAATGTTATTTATTTTATTTGGTTTAAATTTATCTGGGAATTTCCTTTTTATTTTAATTTATAGAAAATTTTAATTAAGTAATTACTTAGGTTCACGTTTTTTGTGTTAATTCATTTTTGTTTCCTATTAAAACAAAAGTTAGATTAGGCTTGTGTGCCTATAAATAGGCCTCTTATTGTTATTGTTATATGCACTTTTGATCTATATTTCTTTAGTTTTCCTCTCCTTTTTTCTCCCCCACCAATTATTCTTCTGACATTTCCACTCTTTTTTCTGTAATTTCTTTCACTTGTAATGCTAATTTCGAACCCTATCAAGTCTAAAATCATCACGATGTTTAGCTTATTTTTCTTGTATGTGCGTCTGTCTATAAATATTAATATATTAGTGGTTCTCTAGTATGAAATCCCTTGAATTAAAAATTCGAGGACTTGGATGAAATTCAATGAATGTTAATGGTATTTGTTTATGGATGAAAAGAACAATGAAATATACTTGTGAAGATAAAGAATTTCAAGCACTGGGACTTTTTTTTCCTTCAAATTTTACTATGTTTCTCTCATTTTGTTAATACTTCATATCCAAAAAAATAAAAATTATAGTTCTAGTGTTTGAAAAAATTTCAAAATTCTTTTACAAGTTTGTTTTATTATTCTTATTATCCATGAAAAAAGTTCATCAAAATTCATTGACAAGGTTCTCACAGATTTTAATGTAACAGACTCTTCACTTAAGATAGATATTTATATTAAACAAAATTTGAAAATTTTTTGGGCACTATAACTATTTTTTCTTTATTTTGTTGAATATGAAGCATTAGAAAAAAGGGGCGAAATATAGGAAAAATGAAAAAAAATAAAAATAGTTATCTCGAAAAATTTTAAATTTTTTTATAAGTAGATTCCATTGAATTTATCATCCACAAAAAAAAATAAAAATAAAAATTCACTGAACTTGGTGGGATTTCATCGAGTACGAAAGTTAAAATGAAAGATCCCTTAGGAGAGAATCACTAATATATATATATAATTATATACATACATACATACATACATACATACATATATATAGATGCCCGCGCACACACATATGAAGGAAGACATAAAGGTTTGTCTTCATTTGAATTGAATTAACCAATATGATATGCAAAGTAATAGCAGAAACAATTTGGGTGCTCAAAGAAAATTGATAGATTCTAGGTCTGTAAAAGGAAATAAACTGGTACTGATTCTCTAGCTCTGATTAACAGCATTAACCAATCAGTTTTTAGTTCTGAATCGATATTGCACCCAGAATCCTTGTCCCCTGCATCCCGTGTCTCCAAACAATAGGCCCTGCTTCCTGCTTTTATGAATACACTCAAGCAACTGTTATTAAAAAAAATAGGTGATCAATACTGCTGGCTAATGCCTCCAGTAATAAATTGTCTTACGTATTTTTGATCAACTAATGTTGATGACCAGATGAATTGCATGTGAACATTTTATCATATAATAATATGATATTTTCATGTGCTAGTCCAAATTTTATAACCAGAACTATAATATGATATTTTCATGTGCTAGTCCAAATTTTATAACCAGAACTATTTTAATGTGAATCCCAATGTTGATTTTTAGATATTCAATTATAATATGAATATAATATTTTTGGAAGTTCAAAATATCCGTTGATATTAACATGCAGTATTTTGATCATTATAGGGTGTAGATTAACTTATTGATATAGAATGAATTTTTGGAGCAGATCTCGTTAGGCTGATTCATGGGATGAACAATTGTCTGGTGGCCTTCTTTGCAAAAAAAGTGGGTGGGGGATTGGGGGGAATGGATCTGGTGATTAACATACTGAAACTATCAAACTAACATTTAACTTTTTGTTTTAATACACTCAAACTTGACCTGAGATTAGATTTTATTTATAGCATTCAAATTTGCTTTTGGTTCTTTTCACATATAAGTGTCTTTCATCGTTTTTCCATTTTTTTTCTTTACCCTGCATGTTTTTGATTTACTCCTCTTTTGGAAGGATTTATGCTCAAATGTAGGTAGCAGCAGCCAGATGCTTCAGGACATTGCAGTCTCAACTAACAAGAGTTGCTCTTCTAGGGGACCTTTTGTTTATGGCTTCGTAGACCTGTTCAGTGGCTCAGGAGAATCATGGCACTGGAGTCTTGGAATGGATGAAAACAGGGGAATAGTTTCTTCTGTACAGTCTCATACATCAGATGGTTCAAAACTTGGGTATGAGGTTTTGGCAAAAAAGATTGATAAGAATGTAAAGCCAGTTACAGTGCAAGACACAAAGCAAGGTCCAGTACTTTATAATACTGCCAAACTGGATGCTGTCAAAGAAGAAACTGAAGATGAGAATAAGAGCATATCTACTACTGATTCAAGTAGATCTGTTATGGAAGAATTGGTAGGTAATGCTTTGGAAGATGAGAATGAGGTGAGTAATGACTGGATGTTCTTGTTTCTTTGATTTTTGGATGCATGTATCTGTAACTAAGATTGTCATATTGCATAATGTATTCATAATATGCTATTTCTACCACTGTTATAATAAATATATCTGATCTTTCATGCATTATTCTTGGTGAGCTCTAATTATGTTTATTGTTTTTATGGGAAGTGGAATGATAGAAATATAGAATGTTGAGTACAGAGTATATACAAGTTCAAAATTTACTAAAGAGTCTGCAACCATATTACTTGCTGGGAAACAATCCCCGTTCTCGTAGTCTGATTGTTTAATTTTGATAATGACATATTGTATTAGTAACTTTGTTATTTGTCTTCAACTCTTCTTGGAGGAAGTAACAAATTTGTTACGAGAAACAAGTTGTTAAAATGGAGAACTATATGTCCAGTCATATTATGGCTACTACATCAGAAGTCCAAGCGAAAACAAAAATAAACAAGTGGAAGGATCAAGAGAAAAGTTAATAAGTTATATAGCTGTTTTTCTGCCTAATACATTTCTGTTTGATTTAGTATGGTGAAAACTCCTAAAAAATTGACATCACAGGCATCTAGCTTTGCAGAAAAAAGAAAAAGACTCAATCCTGTGCCTGATGTCTGATGTTTTTTGAAAATAAATGGAGATATGTATTAAGGTCTTTGAGCTTGTAAAAAGCAAACCTAACACAGGGAAGAGCAGAAAATGGCAACTTTGTTGTGATCGAAGTTAGCCTGAAAGTCAAGAAGAGGAAGCTGAATTTGTAGGAACTGTTAAGCTGATGGTTAACGACAATGTGAGCAGAAGCAGAATTTGTTTCCCAATCTATTACTGTGTCAGCTAGACGTAGGTAGAAACTCCAGCTTTATCCAAAATCAGCTGGTATGCATCTCTTTCCAGAATGTCAAAATGCTAGCACATAAAACATAATCAAGTAAAAATCCCACTATTACAAATCTCAGAGAGACCATCTTATGTTTGAATTCTCTAGCCTCAATAAACTAACACTAGATTGTCAGAAGGTATACGAAGGAAAGTGGTGGTCCATTGTTGTGGCTGCTAGTATGTATACTAGTTTTTTTTTGTTATAAAAGTTGATTATTAATTGTCACAGTTAAATATCCCTTGGGTGTGTCTTTTTCTTTAATCTTCTCCGAAGTAGGAAGAAAGAATTTTTATTATTGATTTTTGTATGAAAATCACTATGTTAGATCTTGATACTATTGTTTGAACTTAAACTTGTGGGTTTAGTGGTTATTAACATTGTAACAAAGCAAAATTTTCTAGTAGGTACTCAATTGGTATTGCAATACTTGGTCTTGGTTCACATGACAAACTTGTTGGTATTGCATGTGAAAGCATGTGTTAGAGCTTAATCTCATCATTGGACCTTTGCCTACAAACTTAAGCATTTGGGTTTAATAGCAACTTAACACACTGAAAAGAACATCTGAAGTCCTAGCTCTTCAAGACTTGAGCTTTTGGAAATGGAGAATGTTAGTAACCAGTAGACCCAAAAGCTTAAATTGATAAAGTGCCTAACAATAGTATTTAAGCACTCTAACACACCCTCTCACATGCAAGACCAACGGATTTGCCACGTGGCTCACTCCTAAACACATAACAAATTTTGATAGCAAATAACAAATTCAAATTTAATCATGTGGGAGAGACTCAAACCCAAGACTTCCTGGTATAAAGGTTTTGATACCATGTTAGTAACCGATAGACTCAAAAGTTTAAGCTGATTGGAAAGAGCCTAACAATAATATTTAGGCACTGTAACTGAGAAGATCAGAGGCAGATTGGTTTAAAAAAAAAGTGTAAATTTTCTTTTAGTTGAGTTTAAATTTGAAAATTGATGCTCTAAGTTTCATAATCATGTATTGGCATATCTAGAACATATTATACTAAGATTTAAAAGAATGGTTCGCAAAGCAAGCCAACTCTAATGTTTTTAGATTTTTGACTACACTAATCTCATGGCATAGGTCTAGGTGCCTTGTGTTTGTGATAATCTTCATTTCCGCTATATCAATATTGTATTCCTTCGTAGGATATTTTTCTTTGGGAGCATGTAGCAGAAGAAGATGATAGTGATCTTGAAATTGAGCCTTCCAAGTCATGGTCTTCTGTATCCTTAGGTCAAGATCAGGCATCTCAAAATGTTAAAAAGGATATAATAGTGGTAATTTCCATATACTTTCTTTCCATTGTTGTTAAATGCAGAATTTTATCCAAGTTACGGCTGTTACATTTTTTTGCATTAGGCTCATCTTCTTCGCCTTGCTTGTGCTTCTAAAGGACCATTGGCTGATGCTTTGCCACAGATATCCACTGAGCTGTACAATCTAGGAGTATGTAACTTAATACTTCAGGGAAAAAAATGTCATTTTCATTTAATTCAGTATGATTATTTTTCTGCCCAATTTTGATTAAACTGCCATGCTCTCTGATGATTTGAATTCAGATCTTTTCAGAATCGGTGCGAGATTTGGCTTCTAAACCATCTTCACTCTTTAACCAAACCTTTGATAATGTTTTCCATCAACATATGGTGTGTCACTCTGTTTTGTGGTTGTTTATAAGCCTTTTTTTTTTAATTTCCCCTTGACTTCGACTTCAGAAATTTACGCTTTTTTTTTTCTTTTATTATTTTTTTTCTAGAGTTCATCTAGAGTATCTCAATTTTGGAAACCTGCATCAGATTTTGGAGGCACGACTACATCTCTCCCAAGCTCGCGATATCTTAATGACTTTGAGGAGCTACAACCTCTTGGTATTGCACTCATATAAATTTTCTAATGTAGGTTTGAAAACTAAGAAGTTGTTAGATAACGTGATAGATTCTTCCAAGTGCTGCTATGGCTTTTTTTGGGTATGGATAAATTGTTTGATGCTATTGGAAGTTTCACTTGAAAATTAACGTTCAGACATTGCAGTGAAAGGAAATGTGTCATTAGTAAGAATTTAGTACCTTGTGGAGATTTTTATCCATAACTTAGTTTACTTTAGTTTTACTATTGATCCTGTTGCTTCTTTATAAATTTAAATGCTAATTATAGCATGCTACTTTTCTGTCTAAATTATTGTTTCAAGTTTAACTACGCTTTTTTTTTTGGTGTTTATGTTTTATCAAAAATTTTGTGTTGGTTTTATGGATCTTTTCTTTTTCAATTTATTTAAAGCTAGATATTATTCTTTTAGGTAAAGTTTTCTTGAAATTGTCTTGTGTTTTGGGTCTGATTAAAGTTTTCCTTTATATTAATAACAGGCCACGGTGGTTTTGGCCATGTTGTATTATGCAAAAATAAATTAGATGGAAGGCAGTATGCGGTGAAAAAAATTCGCCTCAAGGACAAAAGCTTGCCAGTTAATGACCGAATATTGAGGTATATTTTTTTAAAAGCGGAACGTGTGCCGGAACTTGTTCACTTCAAAGTATATTGCATTCAAGATCTGTATATGATGCTTGTTCATTTGATCCTCAAGATTACCATTTAATGGTACTATTTATTATTTAGGTGGTCCTATAATCATGTTGTAATCCATTGCAAATCTTTTTCCTGTATAACTTGGTTTGGGACATGCCTGGCATTTTGTAGTTTGTAGCAATCAACCTTACCGTAGACATGCCTTGGTGCTTTTGTGCATGAACTCATTCTGGTATATGTGATGTAGTTCTGCCAGAATGTTTGTGCGGTTACTTGTCTAGCTGTCTTATTTGTCCAACCTTGGCATTGTACTTCACATGGTCAAGGAATCATAATATTGTTAAATACTTATTGTAACTTGGGTGGTTTTACGTTCATATCTTACGAATTAGAAGAAATGAAGTACATGTCTTGTGGAAAGTTCCTTTCATTGGATACTCTCGTTGTTCTTTTTATCTCCCTTATCACGATTTTATTTATATTTAAGAACTATATGTAGATTTCATTGCAAGGTTACAAAATTATCACTATAACTATGCGGTTTACGAAGTAAACACCTGCAGATGTATAAATGTTGTTCTGTCAATAATTTATGGAGTGACAGATTGAGATAGGTGATTAACAGGGCAGTAACACTTCCCGTGAAGGGTTTGTGCAGACAAGATGCAGAAGTATTTTCTGTTTTTGGCCCTTTTTTTCTACTTCAATTTCTCAATTTTATTTTATGTTTCGAAGTTTCTTTCGTTCTCCTATATTAACTTTCATGCTTATTAGCATTCTCTGCTAATTCCCAGGATTAAGTCTTTAGCTAATATTTCAACCGTTGGTGTCATGGGAAAGTTATACGCAATCATATCATCCTTGTTTGGCTATATGGATTTAGTTTTCATTTCATATTATCATATACTGTTCCCAGGATTGAAGACTTTAGCTAATATTTTATCCACTGCTCTCATGGGAAAGTTATATGCAATCATGTCATCCTTGTTTATAAAAAATGGCTATATGGATTTAGTTCCTTTTCATATTACCATACAATCTGCTATTTATATGTCATCGGTATTGCTGATGATTAATGGCCACTCGTTATTCTGGTACACCATTGCTTTTTAGTGAAAAATTGAGTCAATCTAGTTTTATGTTCTATTTTTTTCCTTTTTCTATTGTTGTTCATTTGCAACAAGTTTCTGTTGAATATCAATTTAAACTTTCTTTGTGGTAAACTATGGTGATGTACTTAGGGAAGTAGCCACACTTTCCCGTTTGCAGCATCAGCATGTTGTCCGCTACTATCAGGTGAGAGGTTTATTTTCCTTTGTTGGTCCCTGCATGTTTTGGTGATTATTAAGTCTATGTTTTTGCTTTTGGGGCTGGATTCTAGTTTACTTTCAAAATTCTTAGTGGAAGAAGCATAAAATTTTTTTGCTCTGGTTTCTGTTCTTTTAATCTAAAATTAGGAAATGTTGTTGCATGCAGAAACACCCACAGAGATAAATACATATTTGTCCTCTATCATGGTTGTAATGTTTGTAAAAACTTCCAGGCATGGTACGAAACAGGAGTTGCTGATCCTGATGGTGATAGTGCCTGGGGTTCTGGAACTGCTGCAAGCTCCGCGTTCAGCTATAGAGCTGCAAGCTCAGCTGATGTTTCTGGGCAGGATAATAAGCTTGAAACAACATATTTATACATTCAAATGGAATATTGCCCTCGGTAAAACTTATAATTCACTTCTATTTTTCTTCTTTATGTTTGTGTTCTTAATCTCTCTCTCACCTTCTTTTTAATCTCCCTTGTTTGAACTAAAATAACTATTGATTTGAGTGAATTTGTGTAAATTCCATGTAGAAATGTGGTGAAATTAAATTCTTGGCTCTGCGTATGTTGTCTTTGCCTTTGGTATCTACTTTTTCTACTTATGATTGTTATTATTGAACTATATTGTCAGCCATGATCATCTAAAATTGCCATTCATTGAATCTTTATCTGCATCGAGTAGGTACGAAAATCACCTTTGTCTGAATGATGATTAGTAGGAATCTGGTATTGGTAGAAGTAAAAGTAGAATTGTCTTAAATAAATTGTGGTGAAGCTCATATTTCATGCAAGATGATCATTCATCTAATATATATATATATTTTTTTAAAATTCCATTGGAAATTATTTTGATTCATTTCACATTGTGCAGTGCTGTTTCAGTTCTTGAATATGCAGAGAGAGAGAATGAGACATGTGCTCCCACTTTTTTTTTTTTTCATTCTTTTAAATCTGTAGTGAAGCTACTTGCTTAATTGCTCCTTTACTTCGACTATGAGTATTGTAGAGTAGAGTACTTACAGGTCTTTGTTTTCATGTTTTTTGCAATATGTTATATACTTATATTGACCAAGTTGTATTCCCTCACTCCCCCTCCCCTTCTGGGTTTGAAGGACTCTTCGACAGGTTTTCGAATCATATAACCATTTTGACAAAGAATTAGCTTGGCATTTGTTTCGGCAAATTGTAGAAGGCTTGGTGCACATACATGGACAAGGAATTATCCATAGGGATTTAACCCCAAGTAATATCTTTTTTGATGCTCGGAATGATATTAAAATTGGAGATTTCGGCCTCGGTAAGATCCTTTTCTAAGCTGAAAGTTAATTTGCAAGCAAGATATGTTGAAAAGCCATATCTATTGCAAGGGTTTTGAACATGTTTTTTTTTATAGACACTTTGGTTATAGAATAGAGAGGTGATATGCTTCACTGTATATGTACTGATAATTTGACAGTGTACAGAAGGAGATTTTTAGATAGACTCTGTGGGCATCTTGTTTACCTTTGTACGCACTTCAATAAAATTCTTTTTCATTTCTTACTTGAAAAAAGAGGGTATATCTGTTGTCATATGGCAGTCATTCATTGATGTTGATTCTTTGATAGACTGATAGCAGTGTACTTTTGGCAGACTGGATAAAGATATATATGTTGCATGGCTTAATTCTGCATCTAAACAATTATGTGCTGACATAATGAACGTTATTACATTATGGAATAGAGATCTGTATTGTTATTCTGATTAGCCAGTGTTTACCATTATGATTAGTTATTGGATTTTAGGTAGCAGTGCCCACTGAAAAATAAGAAGGAAAAATGACATAATACATTGATGTTTTGTTTTTCTTGTTCTAGCCAAATTCTTGAAGTTGGAGCAGCTGGATCAGGATGCAGGTTTCCTGACAGATACAACTGGAATTTCAGCTGATGGTACAGGTCAAGTTGGTACCTACTTTTATACTGCTCCTGAAATTGAACAAGGATGGCCAAAGATTGATGAGAAGGTCTGCTTGTACTGCTTCCAGCCAGTCTGTCTTTTATTTGTTGTGCTCCAGCTTTTTAGTCATATGATCTATTTGGTACAACTTTTATGGACTCTTTTATTTCAGGCTGACATGTACAGCTTAGGAGTTGTCTTCTTTGAGCTTTGGCACCCTTTTGGAACAGCAATGGAGAGACACATTGTTCTATCTGACTTGAAGCAGAAAGGAGAGCTTCCCCCTGCATGGCTAGCTGAATTTCCAGAACAAGCATCCTTGTTGCGGCGGTTAATGTCTCCAAGTCCATCTGATCGTCCCTCTGCTACAGAACTCTTACAGAATGCGTTTCCTCCTCGAATGGAATATGAATTATTGGATAGTAAGTAATCAAGATCTCATATAGCCTTGAAAATATCATGCTTCTGCTTTGTGTTTCATAATATTCTTTTGATACATGTAATTTTCTGATAGTTGATTATGACTGGATAGTGCTATATAGGTTCATTAAATGGAATAATAAAGAAGTATGTAAAAAAGAAAAAGTATTTACTCGTTGATTGATATTATTTGTATGCATGCATGCTGATCTCTACTAAGGAATTATTAGGGTGGCATTAGCAACCTCTCTCTTTCTATACAAGTTCCAGTACAATTTTTTAATTTATTAGATAAAGGCATATCAACGGTTGAGATTACATTGATTTGACATTCATAATAAATGTATATTGAAAATAATACTCGTCTATTATAATTTCAACCGGAGAAAGTGCTAAATATAACGTTCATAAAAGTTGTATCATAATTTTTGAAAAAGAAATGGGCTGCTAATCCCAGTCCATATACATATATATACCTCTATTTTGTTATTTTATAAGATTATAGGTTCATCAGAGAAGTTTTGGTATGGTTATGATTCCATATGGATTAGGGATGCTTTTATAATGTTTTATATTCTTTAAAGCTTCATTACGCCTAGCTTGGCCTTTCTATAGAGTCCCCATTAAGATCCCAAGATTAATTTATTTTGAGAAAATTTTGAAGTGCTTCAAGCTCTTTCTCTCTCCATTGTTTCTTCTGTGTACTCTGCCTCTTATTCTTTCCAGTGTATTGTGGTTTTAACCAAGCCTGAAATTCCTTTGTGCGTTTGGCATTCCAAAGTTCATCCCTTGAATTTCAGATCTGAAAATTTCATTGTTTGAATAAAAATATATTTGCTACTGAGAAGTTGCTGAAGATGGCGACAGTAGTATCATGATGGCAGTGGAGGTAGTGGTGAAAATGACTATAATTGTGATGGCACAGTGGTGTTCTGGTGATGATTTAGAAAGGAATGGTTAAGGAAGATCTATTTTCTAAACAATTTACAGAGAATATGGCCATTAATGGGACTGAGGAAGGAAAATGATTTGTGTAGCTGATCTCTGCTACTCCCAAAATAGTTGTGTTACAGAAAAAGCTACGACTTTAGACTATATTTCAGATTCTTGTTTGTCAAATCTTATAATTCAAGTGAAAGCTTTTAAATAGTCTGTGTCATTGATTGCAATATACAATTAACGTCTTCTTCTTTCATATTTTTTTCTAAGTTGTTACGGAAATATTTTTCCGTATGGATATATGTTCGGTGTTTTGTATCTAAAGTACATGTTGTAGATATTCCAGTAATCTGCTCAACTGAATGCTCTTCCTCCTTATTCTTCAGATGTCTTAAGGATGATGCAAACTTCTGAGGACACAAGTATATATGATAAAGTTGTGAGTTCTATATTTGATAAAGAGATGATAGGCATGGAAAGCAGTTATCAGCATGCTGGTGTACTGACGGTCACTGGAGATAATGCTTCCTCCATCCAGTACACAGATTTAGACACTGAACTTCGTGATTATGTTATTGAGGCCACTAGGGAAGTGTTCAGACAGCGTTGTGCAAAGCATCTTGAGACAATACCTATGTATCTGTTGGGTGATTGTCCACAGTTGAAAAGGTTTTCCTCAGCCAAACTCCTCTTTGTTTCTAAATGCTAGAGCTGGCTAATTACTTATGGCTTTCATTTGATAAAAAGGAACACTGTCAAACTTTTGACTCGTGGAGGAGATATGCTTGAACTTTGTCATGAGCTGCGTCTACCTTTCGTTTGTTGGGCTATTGCAAACCAGGTCTTGTTTTTATAACTTCTTCAAAGAACAACACTCTTGTTCCACGCTTCCTTCACATTCAATTTTTTTTCCTTTTTTTGTTTATTGCAGGTCATTTCTGTATTAAAAGTTTGGCATGTAATAACTCAGCTATGTTCTTACTACGTTTGTTGCAGAAATCTTCATTCAAACGTTATGAAATATCATTTGTTTATCGGAGGGCAATTGGTCATTCGCCACCTAATCGCTATCTTCAGGTTCAGATTCTTAACATTGCTCTCAATGAAGTGTTTCTCTGATTTTAAGCAAGTCAAATAGAATATGATGAAATCAACTTGTCAAAACTGATGTGTTGGATATGACAATGTTTATCAATAGGGTGATTTTGACATTATTGGAGGTGCATCAGCTTTGACAGAGGCAGAGGTTCTCAAGGTACTATTTTATTTATCTCATTTAAGCTGTCCCTTTTGGTCTTACATTTGGAATTCTATACTTAAAAAAAATCAGCTCCTATGCAAAATCTTTTGACTGACTAAAAGATCTTGTTGTATATTGTATTGAGAAAATTGTCCTTTAACGTGTAGATGTGATTGCTTCAAACATTCATTTGTTCCCAAAATATCTCTGTTTGTGATTGGTTTGACACTAATCTTTTGCACTGATTTATAAATTCACACATGAATACTTACATACACAGATGCATACATACATACATACATATCTTTGTTTAATATGTAAATATGTTTCGTTTAATAAATTTTTGCTGTTTCCAAAATATCTTTTGCTTTCGACTTATAAGAGTTCTGTTTATTGCTCTATCCACATATAATCACTACAAATTGAAAATTGCAGGAAATATTACTGTCAAAACATTAATAAATGACTAGCATGCACTGGCATAGCTATTTGTGTATGACCAACCAATGAATAACTTTCAGTTTGATGCATGCATCGACCTGTTAGGATGTTGATGTAGGATAGAAACAAGAAATAGAGAATGGAGGGAGAATTAGGGTTAGGGAAGATTGCAAATAGAGGGAAGGAAGGAATTCAAAAGAAAGGGGAGGAAATCAGAGGAAAATAGAAGGGAGAAATTAGGGAAAGGAGGAGAAAATATCATTTATGATGGAAAATCAAGTTTCAGAATATTCTAAGTATTAGAAGTCATTATTAATGAAAGTCATTCAATATTATTTCTAGGGAGATGAAAGAGTATATTTAATGAGTCCTGATGTTAGTTAGTTTGTCTCAGCAGTAGCTGATTGTTGCTGCGTTTATTTTTCTGTTTTTCCTAATTTCTTAGGCTTGATTATCTTGTTAGTTATTTAGTAGATAATAAGAGATTAAACAGTAGTGTTTATCTCCTTGTTAGTTTAGGACTCCTAGTTGTTTAAACAAACTGTGTAACTAGAGTTATATATATCCTTAACCGTTTCATTCAAAGGTTAAGTGATCATAATAATAACTCGTCTCTATCAAGGTTTCAATTCTCTTCATGGTATCAGAGCAATTTTTTTTTTGAAACCTAGAAACTTGGAATGACAAAATATGGTGTGGCCTATCCAAGTACCACAACTGACGAAGCCTCCTCCTCAACTCAAACTGCTGCAAACAGCGGCATTGGAGGTGGAGTATCAGATCACATACAATTCCCTAATCTACCCATCACTAGTCATAAACTAAAACAGTCCTAGCTTGAGTCCAAATCCTTTTAATCAGAGTCATGAGTTTGAGTCTGTCAGTAAACAGCCACAAAAACAGTCTGAGTTGATAATGTATTCTAGAAAAAAAATGTTCTCAATAAGAAATATAGCCCCAAATACAACTTCAGCAGAGCCAAGAAGAAGAACCGAGACCTCAAGTCGTGGATCAAGAAGAGGTTGACACTGAATCAGATCACGAAGAGACAGTTGAGAATACAGAAGAAGAGTTCCCTATTGCTATTACAGGTATCCCATGAGCAATTTTATTTCTTATGATAAACTGTCCCCTGGGTACCGAACCTTTGCTGTCAATTTGTCCAAGGAACAAGTCCCAAACAGTATACAAGAAGCTCTTGGCAGTCCAGAATGGAAGGCAGCTGTCATGGCAGAAGTTCAAGCACTGGAAAAAAATAAAACTTGGAAGATTATGGATCTTCCACAAGGAAAAAAACCAGTGGCCTACAGATGGATATTCAACATAAAACACAAATCAGATGGTACTATTGAGAGGTTCAAGGCGAGATTGGTAGCTAAGGGATACTCTCAATCATACGGGGTAGACTATCAAGAGACTTTTGCCCCTGTTGCGAAATTGAATACCATCAGAGTGTTACTCTCCTTGGCAGCAAACTTGGATTGGAATCTCCATCAACTTGACATCAAGAATGCGTTCTTGAATGGAGACCTAGAAGAAGAGGTATATATGGCCATACCTCCTGGGTTAGAAACAAAGAATAATGCAAACAAAGTTTGCAAGCTTCAAAAA
The DNA here is from genome assembly GCA_003430845.1 of Xanthoceras sorbifolium. Lineage (NCBI taxonomy): Eukaryota > Viridiplantae > Streptophyta > Magnoliopsida > Sapindales > Sapindaceae > Xanthoceras > Xanthoceras sorbifolium. Next base: position 3,423,634 of record CM010616.1, read on the forward strand.
TCACTCTATGGACTGAAACAGTCCCCATGAGCTTGGTTTGGCAGAGTCACCAAGGCTGTGAAACAGAATGGGTATACACAATGCCAACCTATTTGTTAAGCACTCAAATGAAGGAGGAATGACTGCCCTAATTGTGTACGTCGACCATATAATTCTCACAGGAAACTGTGAGGAAGAAATCAGAAAGATAAAGAAGTACCTAGCAACAGAATTCGAAACAAAAGACTTAGGAGACCTTAGATACTTTATTGGCATGGAAGTGGCAAGGTCAAAAAAAGGTATTTCAGTTTCTCAAAGGAAGTACACATTGGACTTACTTGAAGAAACAAAGATGCTAGACTCAAAACCTTCAGAAACTCCTATGGACTACACAGTGAAACTAGGAATAGCTGAGAAAAGTACACCTGTGGACAAAGGAAAATATCAGCGGCTGGTAGGAAAATTACTCTACCTATCACATATAAGGCTGGATATAAGCTATTCGGTAAGTGTTGTCAGCAGATTCATGAATGACCCAAGAGAAGAGCATATGCAAGCTGTGTACAGAATACTTAAGTACCTTAAAATGACTATAGGAAAGGGCTTATTGTTTGAAAAGACCTGTGACAGAGACCTAACAATCTATACAGACGTTGACTGGGCTAGTTCTATGGTTGATAGAAGATCAACATCTGGGTATTGCTCTTATGTGTGGGGCAATCTAGTTACGTGGCGCAGCAAGAAGCAAGCAGTTGTGTCAAAAAGCAGTGTAGAATTCGAGTTTAGATCCATGGCTGCAGGTATTTGTGAGGTTTTTTGGTTGAAGAGAGTAATGACAGAGCTTGGAATAGAAGATCAAGGACCGGTCAAGATCATGTGTGACAATCAAACTGCCATAAGCATGGCAAAGGATCCTGTATTTCATGACAGGACAAAACATGTTGAGATCGATCGTCATTTCGTCAAAGAAAAATTAGAAGGAGGGATCATCAGGCTAATCTACACTCCAACTTTATCTCAAACAACAGACATTTTGACTAAACCACTCCCTAGGAGCAGCTTCGAAAACTTAACTCACAAGCTGGGCATGGTCAACATTTATGACTCAGCTTGAGGGGGGGTGTTGTTAGTTAGTTTGTCTCAGCAGTAGCTGATTGTTGCTGCGTTTATTTTTCTGTTTTTCCTGATTTCTTAGGCTTGATTATCTTGTTAGTTATTTAGTAGATAATAAGAGATTAAACAGTAGTGTTTATCTCCTTGTTAGTTTAGGACTCCTAGTTGTTTAAACAAACAGTGTAACTAGAGTTATATATATCCTTAACCGTTTCATTCAAAGGTTAAGTGATCATAATAATAACTCGTCTCTATCAAGGTTTCAATTCTCTTCAAGTCCTAGGAACTTTAAGACTATTAAATATGGTAGTTAAAGTTTGATTATAAATAAGGGTATGCATCTACAGCAAGGGGGATTGTTTTTTCTTGAAATACAATTAAATTGTTATCCTCTGGAAATAACTCCTATTTTGGGTTTCTTTTCCATATTACTTATTTAAAGATTTTGAAGACTTAGGCTTTGAGGAGTTGACCCTGTGGCATCTTCTAGTCCCTCTATCGCTGCGTTTCGCGCGAGAGGACAAACTCTACCATTTATTTGCCTTATCGAACCAGAATCTCTGAGTTTCTGTGCTTGTGTGTCAAATCCTTGTGTTGTTAAATATGGATTCACATCAAATTGGTATAAGAGCAAGTTCTTTCTCTGCGGCTGTCATTTTCTGTGGTAACAAAATATCTTGGGTATAAATGGCCGAACGGCGTGGATGAGGAAATCGCGGTCGAAGGGATAAAAATTATGTCACTTATGAGATGTTTCGGGCACTACAAGAACAAATGCAAAATCTTACTGCTATAGTTGAGCAAGCCATTAATATTCGGGGGAATGGTATTAGAAATGATATTGAACATAGAGATAGAGCAGGAGATGAAATCAATCTGGTATCGGAAAGAGAAAACCACAGTGCTAGTGATGGTGAATATGATAATTTCAGATAGCCTGCTCGTCGTCAAAGGAGATTACAACATTGGGAAGATCGCATAGTACATGCTCTGCAAAATTCCAAATAATGTGGTGTGTAAGTTCAAATTTCAGAATTTGATGGTGACATGGAAGCAGAAGAGTTTCTTGACTGGGTGGACAACATTGAAACTTATTTTGATTTGAAAGAAGTGCTGGAAGAGAGGAAAGTCAAGCTTGTTGGAGCAAAGTTGAGAGGACCAGCCTCTACTTGGTGGAAACATTATCAAAATGACCAGGAAATTAGAGGAAAGGGAAAAGTTAGAAGTTGGGATAAGATGAAAGAAAAGCTAAAAGCTCAATTTTTGCCTCGAGACTATGAGGAAGCATATCAAAGGGTGCAAAATCTGCGGCAGCGAGAGAAGACTGTGAAGGAATATATGCAGAAGTTCCATATTATCACATTAAGAAGCAACTTGGTTGAAACCGAGACTCAACATGTCGGTCGCTATGTAAATGGTCTTCGATTGACAATCCAAGACCAAGTAAGCCTACACCATCAATGTAAAGTGAGTGATGCTTATCAACTTGCTCTTAAAGTCAAAGCTGCACTTAATCGAGGGTCTTCCAAGAAATTTGGAGCTGAATGTAGTAGGGATGCGACAAGTAAAGCAAATAACAGTACTCGGGGAGGAAGAACAACGGCCCCTGCACGTCCTAATGTCACTGGTGGAAGTGTAACTTAGACAAGGGATATTACGCAGAGACAAGGGTTGATCAAGTGCTATAGATGTTTAGAAATTGGCCACCGATCTAATAAATGTCCAAAAAGAAGGGCTGATGCGCAAGTTAATCTTGTTGAAAATGGTGACGGTGAGGAAGAAGCAATTAGGGAAGAAGAAAGGCAACATGAAGAAGATAAGGCCAATGATGAAGAAGAAGAGGGGATTGAAGTTGACAAGGTTAGTGATGTTCTTGTCATACATAGAACAATGCTAGCATCGCCAGTTATAGAAAATGATAATTGGCTTCGGAAAAATATTTTTCGGATTTGTTGTACCTCCAAAAGTAAACTCTGCAATTTGATGATTGATGGTGGAAGCACCCATGGATGCTTGCCACATTCTTCTTGGACGCCCTTGGCAATTTGATAGAAAAACAGTCTATCATGATGACAAAAACACTTATTATTTTTACATGGGCAAAAAAGAAGTTTGTTCTAAAGACCTATGAGAGATGATAATGCTGTCAAGAAAGGAGATCAATTTGCAGCTTCACTTTTGGGCTTACATGACTTTGTAGAAGAAAGCATGCAATCTGGAGTTGTTTACGTTCTTATTGGAAAGGAAGAAATTCAGGCTCAAATTGTGTCAGAAGCTGTAAATGGGTTGTTAGATGAGTTTCAAGATGTAATGCCAGCTGAATTGCCTAATGGTTTACCACCATTGGGGGATATGCAACACCATATTTACTTAGTACGGGGAGCCACCCTTCCTAATTTACCTCACTACAGAATGAGTCCTAATAAGCACCAGGAGCTGCAAAGACAGGTTGTGAAACTTTTGACTAAAGGCTTTATTCGAGAAAGTCTAAGTCTATGTTCCATACCCGTTTGACTTGCACCTAAGAAGGACGGAACTTGGAGAATGTGTGTGATAGCCGGACAATAAATAAGATCACCATCAAGTACAAATTTCCAATTCCTAGATTGGATGACATGCTAGCATTGCTGACAGGTTCTCAATTCTTCTCAAAAATTGATCTGAAAAGTGGCTATCACCATATTAGAATCCGAGAAGGAATACAGCATTTAAAACCAAAGATGAGCTCTATGAATGGCTGGTTATGCCATTTGGTCTTTCGAATGCTCCCAGTACTTTCATGAGATTCATGAATCAAGTTCTCAAACCATGTATTGGGAAGTTTGTAGTCTTCTACTTTGATGACATTTTGATTTTCAGCAAAGATACGAAGGCTCATATTCAGCATTTGATGGCCGTCCTTGTGATTTTAAGGCAGAACCAGCTTTACGCTAAGTAAAAAAAAAAAAAAAATGTGTTTATGGTTGACAAGTTGGAGTTCTTATGATTTGTAGTCTCAGCTAAAGGCGTCGATGTTGATCCAATCAAAGTGCAAGCCATTATAAGTTGGCCTACTCCTAAACAGTGACGGAAATCCGAAGTTTCCATGGGCTGGTTTCATTTTACAGAAGGTTTATCAAAAATTTCAGCACCATAATGGCTCCAATTACAGAATATCGTAAGAGTGGAAAATACAGTTAGAATTCGCTAGCCGAAGAGAGCTTCCAAGAGATCAAAAAAAGGATGATGCAAGCACCGGTCCTATCTCTACCGGATTTTGATAAAATCTTTGAAGTAGATTGTAATGCATCAAAGGTGGGGATTGAAGCTGTCTTGAGTCAAGAAGGGCATGCAATTGCATTTTTCAATGAAAAACTTAATGCAGCTCGGCAAAACTACTTAACATATGATGTTGAATTTTATGCCATTGTTCAAGTTTTGAAATTTTGGTGGCATTATTTAATTCAAAGGGAGTTCATTCTACATTCTGATCATGAGGCTCGGAAGTATATCAACTCCCAAAAGAAGCTGAATCGAAGACATGCGGAATGGGTAGCATTCTTGCAAGAATACGCATTCATGCTTCGAACAAGGCTGGTTGTCAAAACAAATTGGCTGATGCAATGAGTAGAAGGGTTTATTTATTAAAAACAATGACCATCAATGTTGTTGGCTTGGAGGTTATTCAAGAAAAATACAAGGAAGATCCATATTTTCAAGAAATACTTGAGAATCATGGAGCCAAAGATAGCAGGGTATGTGCTGAATTTGTTATCTACAATGGATACTAATTCAAGGTTGCTAGATTATGCATACCAAAGGGCTCTTTAAGGGAGTTATTAATTGGAGAATTGCATGGTGGTTGTCTAGGGGGGCACTTTGGCAGAAGCAGGAGATTGCAATTAATGGTTGAACGATATTTTTGGCTCACTTTACGTCGCGATGTGTATAGACATGTTGATAGATGTTATACATGTCAAGTTTCCAAAAGTCAGCAGCAAAATATTGGTTTGTACATTCCTTTATCAGTACCTACAGCTCCATGGACTAATGTTAACATGGATTTTGTGTTGGGTTTGCCTAAGACAGCAAGAGGTATGGATTTGGTATTCGTTGTGGTTGATCGTTTCTCTAAAATGGTGCATTTTATTGCTTGTAAGAAGCCATGTTGCAAATCTTTTCTTTAGAGAGGTGGTTTGGTTGCATTGGGTGCCAAAAACAATCACATCAGATCGGGATGTAAAATTTGTTAGCCATTTTTGGAGGACTTGTGGAAATTAATAGCTGCTAAACTGCAATACAGCAGTGCATTTGACCCCCAAACAGATGGCCAAACGGATGTTGTGAATCAAAGTCAGGGAAATTTGTTTAGATGTCTTGCAAAAGACAACATTAAACAATGGGATTTAATTTTGGCACTGGCTGAATTTGCTTATAATGTCTCTGTAACAGAACTACTGGGACAAGTCCTTTCGAAGTAATTGATGGGCGTACTCCGAATCACATTGCAGACCTTGTTGATATATCAAATCAGCCACGTGTTAGTGATGATGTTGTTGCTTTTGTAGAAAATTTGAAGGAAATTCAAGAAGGTGTTCGACAGAGGTTAATCGAGATGAACCAGCACTGCAAAGAAGCATAAGATCAAACATAGGCGGTTCAAAGAATACGAAGTTGGAGATTTTGTTATGGTGTTTTACGAAAAGAAAGGTTTCCTGCAGGTACTTATCACAAGTTGTAAAGCAAGAAGATAGGGCCATGCAAGATATTTGCACAAATTTGGAGAGAATGCTTATGAAGTGGAGCTTCCCAAAGGCTTGAACATATCCCCTATATTTAATGTAGCTTATCTTTATACTTTTCATGGGGAATTAGCTGCTGCAACCAATGAAATTGAGAGATAAATATCAAACCAGATTCCTAGTAAAGACGCTGAAGTTGTCGAATCAGTTGTCCGGGTGAGAGAGATGAAAACCAGATCTGGTTCATATTTTCGTTTTCTTGTAAAATGGATGGGAAAACCTGATTGTGCAAATTCTTGGATAAGTGAAGAAGAGTTTATGAAGATTGACCCTGAGAAGTGCCAAGCAGCAAAGATGGCAACTCGTATGGAGTCGAGTTTTTTAACTGGCGGAGAATGATGGAAAATCAAGTTTCAGAATATTCTAAGTATTAGAAGAGTCATTATTAATGAAAGTCATAGTCAATAGTCAATATTGTTTCTAGGGAGATGAAAGGGTATATTTAATGAGTCCTAGGAACTTTCAGTCTATTAAACATGGTAGTTAAAGTTTGATTATAAATAAGGACTGTGTATTTACATAAGGGGGAGTGTTTTTTCTTAAAATACAATTAAATTGTTATCCTCTAGAAATAACTCCTATTTTGGATTTCTTTTCCAGTGTTACTTGTTTAAAGATTTGGAAGACTTGGGTTTTGAGGAGTCGACCTTGTGGCATCTTCCAGTCCCTCTATAACTGTGTTTTGTCGAGAGGACAAAGTCTGCCACTTATTTGCCTTATCGAACCAGAATCTCTTAGTTTCTCTATTAGTGTGTCAAATCCTTGTGTCGTTAAATTTGGATTCACATCAATTTATTTCTTCAATCAGTGTTTGCAAAACAAATTGCATGGCACGGCCTTTTTATAGACAACTAAACTTATTCAAATTAGAAACCAAATCACTTATATAAGTAAAGAAATAATATCCTAAGAAAATGTGGTCACCATAAAATCCTAATAAAATCAAAGTAAATTGAGTCTTAATCTAATAACGCAATAAATCCCTAAGATATATTGTTTCCCATTCTCCATCAAATATTTTATTTATAGATTCATCATATTCGTTTTACTCATTTTGCAGGTGACAATGGACATTGTAACTCGTTTCTTTCATGCAGAATCGTGTGATATTCATCTCAATCATGGGGACCTACTGGATGCAATTTGGTCTTGGACAGGAATCAAGCCTGAGCATAGACAGAAAGTAGCTGAGGTATATGCATATTTGTAATTATAGATTATTGAATATATGATGTATGTCCTGATTGTTGTTTCTGTTTTTTCTTTTTTTCTTTCTGAATGAAGCTTCTTTCTATGATGGCTTCTTTGCGTCCTCAATCATCTGAACGGAAGTCGAAGTGGGTGGTAATCAGGCGCCAGCTTTTACAGGTTTGAGGACAAATATTAAACATTTTTGTTATTTAGTAGTCTGTAAGATGGCATCATAAACTAATGTCACCAGAACAAATTGTACTTTTAAGATGTTTAGATGTCCCATAGAAATTGAGATGCTCAATTTGATTATCTGCAAATTCGTTACTGCAACTTGGGCCGTCAAATAATATAGTATCTAAAGGACATAAATGATAGAAACTTATTAGTATTCTATGAAACATAGGGAGGAACACTCATTTCTTATAGGACACAGTTCATTTCTGGGCATCTTTAGTCTTATACTTTCCAAAATTCGAAGATTTTCCTTTCTTCTTATTCAGCAGAATTGGGAGTAAAAAATTGCTGGACAGGTTGGTAAAGTCGTGGAGTCTATATTTGTTTGGATTATTTGGTTGGGTGCATTTTTTGTATATTATGCTGATGCATCTCTTTGGGTCCTCTGATGTAAGATTAGTCTACAATGGTACAATTTTAGTCTTTTTGCTATCGCAGGTTCTTCTGTAGATATCTTTTCCACCTATTTTTAATCTTCTTTTCTCTTCTTTAATACAAAGTTTACGGTTTCTGATATAATAAAGAGGTTGGATATCCATGAAATAATAAATTGGATCCTAATAGGTTTTAGTGGAGAAAACTAATATATATATATATATATATATATATAAAATATCAGTTTTTTCCACTAAAACCTAGTAGGGTCCAATTTATTGACCCAACTACTATGATTTGTTTGGTGTGTGTGTGGGTGGGGTTGGGGTTGTTAGACCTACTCATAGTAGTTGAGTCAAAGCATTTTCAAGTTGAGTTGATCTTTGTAAATAAGGAACAACCTGATATTTACTATCTACACATGGATGAACATCGATATTGTTTAGAGAATTTGCTGAAGTTGAATGGAACAGAAGACTGTGGGTTTTGTAAGCAGTGGAGTTGCTTTTTTAAATAACTCATCATGAAGAACAGGTTGAATGGAGCTTGATTCTGACAGTCTATACAATTTGGTTGCAAATAACAACAGATCTGAGAAACAATTGTAGGAATTAGCTATGATATTCTGCTTGAACTTCAAGAAGCTTTATTTGTTAATACTTCACTATGATTACAATGAGAGACAAGAGGTCATGTGAAGAACTTGAAACTTACTTGGCCAAGTTGTGGTTCTTTATGATATTGACTTTGGGGTTGGTGCAACAACCCATGAAGTAAGCTAGAGATTGGCCATTTGAAATAATGCTATCCTATGAATTATATTGGCCTTGTACTGTTTTTTAGTGTATTTACGTGGGACACCCCCTTCTTACAAAACCTTTGGAATCAGCTGAGATTTAGAAGGGAATGGTAAGCGTTTTCTCCTAATGCAAAGAGAGTGTTGATTTGTCATATTCTGTAAGTACAAATATTTAAAGTATTGGAAACATAAAGATTCTATGAATGACGGAAAAGGGTCAAGTTCTAGCTTCTCTTTGGGACTTTGGTCTCCTTCAAATTCAAACAAGACCTTTTTTTTTCCATTCAAAATTAGGAAGATGAGAGGAATGTTCAGTTTCTATTTTTTCTAATTTTTTTTAATTGTACAATTACAAGATTAATTATACATCTATCGGAACCTACTGAGATCAATTACTATATGCATGCATGATCGGAATATCTACTCTCAAAACCGGAAGACTTCTATTCTTACTATACGAGGAGAAATCTCCCCACACATATGGGTAAATGTACATAGTGGGACTTGAATCCCCACCACTAAGGTGGATGGGGAGGTGCACTACCACTTGAGCTATAAGTGGATGTATTATTTGAAGAAAAAGAATAAGTCTTACCACTTGAGCTATGAGTGGATGTATTATTTGAAGAAAAAGAACAGGTCTTTATTATTTCTGGTACAATTAGGAACTCTTACAAATGAGGAAAAATTATTGCTAAATAAGAAAATAGGAAACTACACTAATTTTAAGTTTCTACAGCTGTACATTAAAAAAGTCAGAGAGAATCTGTGAGATTATCCAATACTCCCCCCCTCAAGCTGGTGAATAGATATTCTCCATTCCCAGCTTGCTTGTAATTTCGTGGAAAGGAGTACTAACTAAACCTTTGGTCAACATATCTGCCATCTGCTTGTGGGTAGGAACATAGGTGTGCAAATTAATCCACTTTCCAACTTCTCCTTTATAAAGTGTCGATCTACTTCAACATGCTGAGTTCTGTCATGTTGAACTGGATTGTATACAATACTAATGGCTAACTTGTTGTCATAGTAAAGCCTCATTGGTCCTTGCCATTTAATCTAGAGATCATTCAAGATAATCTTATCGACAAAAGTTCACTAATGGCTCTGAATTCTGCTTCTGCACTCGACCTAACCACTACTGTTTGCTTTTTGCTTCTCCATGTTACCAAGTTCCCCTAAAGTAGTGTACAATACCCAGTAGTTGACCTTCTATCTGTAACAGACTCTGCCCAGTCTGCATTTGTGTAGACTTTAACAGTCTTGTTTTACTCCCTCTTAAACATGACTCATTTCCCCGGGGTAGCTTTGAGATATCGTAGCACCCTATAGATTGTCTGAAGATGAATGCTCTTTGGATCATGCATAAATTGACTTATTACACTCACGACATATGCAATGTTTGGCAGTGTGTGTAATGAGTAGATCAACTTTCTTACAAGTTTCTAATATTTTCCCCTGTCAACTACTTCACATCTCTGGCTTCACCTAATTTATGGTTAGGTTCTATGGGTGTATAAATGGGTTTGCAACCCCAACATCCCTGTCTCTTGAAGATGGTCTAGAATATATTTCCGTAGGGACACAAAAATCCCATCCCTTGACCGAGCCACATTTATTCCCAAGAAATACTTGAGTTTACCAAGGTCCTTAATTACAAACTCCTGTGCCAACCTGTGTTTGAGTTGTTTCATCTTCTCTTTTGGTCATTGCATGTGACAATTATATAATCGACGTACACAATTAACACTGTAATTTCCCCTATGGTAGAGTGTTTGATGAACAAGGTGTGATTCCCTTGACTCTATCTGTATTGCATTCTAAGCATCACCTAGGTGAATCTCTCAAACCATGCCCGGGGAGACTGTTTCAGCCCGTACAGTGTTTTTTTTAACCTGCAGACCTGTTTTCTGCCAAAGTCTTTTTCAAAGCCAGGTGGTCCTGCTATGTACACCCCCTCCTTTAAATCACCATGCAAGAAAGCATTCTCTACAACAAACTGCTGCAAATGCCAATCAAGCTTAGTTGCCAAAGACAAAAGTATTCGTACAGGATTCATTTTTGTCCTTGGTGCAAAGGTTTCATGATAATCCACTCCATAAGTTTTGAGTGTACCCCTTTGCTACCAACCTTGCTTTGTATCTTTCTAAGGATCCATCCGCTTTATACTTTACTGTGAACATCCATTTGTATCCCACAAGTTTCTTCCCTTTCGGAAAGTTTACTATTTCCCAAGTTTAATTTTGTTTAATTCATTCATTTCCTCATTCTTATCCCTAAGTGCCTCATCGAGGGTTTGTGGTATAGGAATTGACCTTATTTGAGTAAGAAAACATTTATGTTATAAAGGGCATTTGTCTAAGGAAACAAAATGAGATATAGGGTGTTTAGTACAGCTTCAAATGCCCTTCCTAACTGCTATAGGAACATCTAAGTCATTAATGATAGGTTTTTGAGTTTCCATACTGGTTTCGGATTAGACTCCTGAACTTGCATCGGTGATGAATCGACTGCTTTTCTCTGTGTGTATACTAGGACTGGTTTTTCAGCAACTGATGATAGCTTGGGTACAATTTCTGGTTGGATTTGTTCTCTGGCAGCTGGTGTTGGGTCAGGTGGAGCTGGTTCTGTTTGGGCTGCAGCTGGTGTGTTGTCAAGTGGAGCTAGTTCTGTTTGTGCCATAGCTATTTCAATTTGGGATGTGTTTTCAGGCTGCAGTGTTGGCCGGGATTGAGTTTTTTTAGGTAAAACATTAGGAACAACAGTTGAATGAGTTAAATCGAGCAAAAAATTCTCTAAAAAACTCTCTTTATTCTCCTCATTCTTATCTTCCATAGTATATTTCTCCCCTGAAGAAAAGAATGAGAGAAAAATGCGACCTTTCAACAAATGTCACATCCATAGAAATAAAAAATTTCCTTGATGAGAGATGAAAACATTTGTACCCTTTTTTTTTTTTTTTTTCGGAAGAATAGCCAACAAAAATGCATTTTATTGCTCGTGGATTAGTTTTCCCCTATTGTGAGCAAGCATGAATATGGACAAAGCTAACACATCGAACACTTTTGGAGGTAGGTTTGATTGTGAGTGAGTTGGGAAAATGGATTAGGAATACTTTCACGGGCTACAGTTAAAACTGCTTCCCCCCAATAAGTCTTAGGGGCGTTTGTTTGAAATATGAGGGCTCTAGCTATCTCAAGTAAGTGTCCGTTCTTTCGTTCGGCAACTCCATTCTGTTGAGGAGTATCTATACAAGAAAATAATGAACAATTCCTTCTGTTTTGTAAAAAAGATGACAAGGTACAATCCCTTCCTTTTGTAAAAATGATGACAAGGTTTGATTAAAATAGTCTCTCGCATTATCACTCCTTAGGCTTTTTATGCTCACTCTAAACTAGTTTTTTATCATTCGAAAGTAATTAGGAAAGACTTCACTCACTTCAGATTTGTTTTTCAAGAGAAAGACCCATGTTACTCTTGTGCAATCATCAATGAATGTGACAAATCATTTTGCCCCCGACATGTTACGTACTCCCGATTGTCCCCATATATTCGAGTGGATTATGGAGAAAGGTGAAGACGATTTATTATTGCTTAAAGGAAAAGGAGCACGATGATGTTTGGCAAATTCACATACATCAAAATGGAAACTACTAATGTCAACATTTTCAAACAACAAAGGGAACTTGTTTTTCATCAGACTAAATGGAGGATGTCCAAGACAGTAATGATAAAGCCAAAGCTCCTCTTTATTTAAGGATGTATCCTTGGATAAGTAAGAGAATGAAGGTTGGTTACTGTTGTTACTTTTAGTCTCTTTTAGATCCATCCCTCTCCTTAGCAAGTCCAATCGTCCTCCCCATAACCCCGATCCTGAAAAACACGACGAGTAGGATAGAATGTTAATGACAATCTAAATCTCTAGTAGCATGTTTAATGGACAAAACTTGGGGACGTGCAACACATTTTTTAAGAAAATATTAGAAAATAGGGTTACAATTCGTTGACCTGCAACACTTGTAAGAGGTCCATATGCAATTTTAATTTTCCTATTACTAGGATAGGGGCTCTAAGTGATGAAGATTGATGGGAATGCATCATAAGAATCAAAAAACTTACTTGTCTGAGCTAATGATCCTCCAATATTTTTAAGGGAATTACACAAGTGACGTAGAACTTGAAACGCGGAGCCCGAGCGGCCGGCTAGCGAGTGGTTAGTGGCCAATAGCGCAATAGGGTTACAGTGCGTTGACCTGCAACAGTTGCAATAGGTCCATCTGCAATTTTAATTTTCCTATTACTAGGACAGGGGCTCTAAGTGATGAAGATTGATGGGAATGCATCATAAGAATCAAAAAACTTACCTGTCTGAGCTAATGATCCTCCAATATTTTTAAGGGAATTAAACAAGTTACGTAGCCTCTCTATGTCTTCTTTGTTGAAATTTTCACCTTCCGACCTATTGTGACTCTGATTCTCATGATGGCTTTCAAAATCGGTCCAATGGGCTAGTCCACCTGGCTATCCTCCCTTGGTCCCTCCTTCTCGGCCTATCCCTTTGCGGTTTTCCATGGAGTTTCCAACATGTCTCTTTGGTATGGCGAGGCTTCGTACAGTGTATGCACCAAATCCCTTCTCGATTTGATGTCCTAGTATTGGCTGCTCTTTCATTCTTCGGATTAGAATTCAGCCCCTGGTTATTTGTCTTTGCTCCATCTTGGTGAATTTTATAGCAGCCATGGCCGAACCTTCTGCAGCTTGGGATTCCAACATCACCGTCCTTCGACTTGCCGCAGCACGAATAATTGGGAGAGTTTCATTAAGAGAGGGTAAGGTCTCTTTTCCCAACACTTGAACGCGTACTGGATCAAATTCTACATTGAGTCCTGCAAGAAATTGGAAAATGAACAAATCAGAACTGTTTGTTGATTTATTCTTCTCCATATGGAGGCAATATATAGAAAAAATACAAAGTAAGAATCAAGTAATTGATCTCCTATAATCTCTACAATTAATCTAACAATCCCCTATAATCAACAATCAACTATACAAAAAATATCCTACATTAATAACAAAATATTCTATTAGAAAATCCTCTCTTTTTCAACAAAATTCTAAAGCATCACGATATCTTTGTTGCACTTCATCTTAACACTTCAATAATGATCCAATTCAAGCCAAAGACCTCTCATAAGGTTATAGTACTTAGTAATTGAGCGTGTATTGCTTTGTAGAGGATATTTTGGTCTTGATCTCATACACTAGAGTTGCATCTTTCATCTTGAAGTATGATTGACAACAGCCTCCCAAATCTCTTGCGCGCTTGGGAGAAACATATAGGCCCCATTGATCTTAGGCTCAATTGAGTTCTAGAGCCATGACATAATCATGGAGTCTTCTTCATCCCATATACTAAACGTTGGATCATCGGTGATTGGACTAGTTCCAGTCAGATGGCTTAACTTTTCTTTTCCTTTGAGGAATGTCCGCACAATTTGTGACCAAAGTAGTTTTTCCCATTCAGTTTATATGAGGGATTCAGATTCTTAAGCTCTCCCATTGACTGATTGGACAAAGGCACAGACGTGACTCCAGTGGGGTTTGAGGAACTATCCGCAGTGTATGACATTTCTAAGGATAAACAAAGGTAAAACACGAAGGGAAAAAAGGGCCAGAGAGTTTTACTGCCATTAAGGCTAGTACTCAGAGAATAAGGCTGATGCTTCTCTAGGCTAGGGTTCAGTGATTAAGGCTGTAGGTGATTAGTTTAGATTGTTAAAAGAGTGATAGCTCTAATACCGTGAAGAAAAAGAATAAATCTTTCTTATTTCTTAAACTGAATATACAGGTATGTATATATACAACCTAGTTACCAATTCTGGTACAATTAGGATTACCAATTCTGGTACAATTAGAAACTCCTACAAATTAGGAAAAGTTAGTGCTAAATAACAAAATGGGAAACTACCCTAATTTTATGTTTCTGTAGTTGTACATTAAAAAGTCAGAGCATTCGTGAGATGCTCCAGCATTATTCTTTCTAGTCTTTTGGTTGTTCTTTTTGTTTATTTTGGAGGGCTTTTTGTCAAAAGAGGGTTTCTTAGTTGGTATCAAATTTCTCTTTTGATTGGAAGACTGTTTACGTAAGGTCTTGAATCTGTCATCCTTTCAGGCAGTTTGCCCTTAGTTTATTAGGTTTTTTTTTTTTTTTTTTGTTGACTGCTTGTCCACTTTCTTCTAGTATCTTCTTTCCCCTTTGGTTCATTGTTGTTTTCTGATCTAGGAAAGATTTCATTTGCTATCCAACTCTTGTGCCTCTTCCTATATGCCTTTTTGTGCCTTATACTTGGATCACATCTCTAGTTTTTACGGCGGTTTGCTCCAAGATTGTCGTTGACCATGTCTTGATACCTGGTAAACCCCCTCCTAGATTGTTGTTGACCGTGTCTTTATACCTGGTGCACAGACTGCAAAGTATTGAAACGTTAAAAGTTCATGATTCTAATCTATTATCAAGCCTCAAGAAAGGATTATGATAGTTTATTTTATCTATGACTTGATAGGCTCTGTTTCTAGTACAGCTGATTTTTTTCTGGTTTTCTATCGGTTTGGATTGAGTTTAACATACTTGTTTACGTATAAAATTTGATGGAAAATTTGCTAGCTATTTGTATTGTTAAAGATGGTTTGAGCATCTCATTTCGGATTCCTGAAGATGCATATATATATATATATATATGCAACTGTTTGAATTGAAGGTTGAAAATTATGGCTTTTTGGCCATGCTCTTAAGACTGTTACTTATCTAGTAGTGCGTTAGTATGCAACTGATTAGCATGGGAATATTGCTTTATGTTAAGTTTTCATAGTTGGTGTATTTTTATATGTTTATGAGAATTCATAATTGGTGTATTTTTATGTGTTTATGAGAAGTGGTATATATATTGGTGGATGTCTTAAAACTCAAAACACTAGCATGTTGGGTTGCAATATCCATTAATATATATACTTTTTTCTTGCTTTTTATCTTTTTAATATGGATTTATCCCATCTTCTTTAGCTTTACATGTGGATTCTTTAACACTTCCCTCACATGTGAGCTCGACTTAACTTTGATAGGCCAATCCTTTTTTTTTTAAGTTGTTGTTTGCCAGAGCTCGGTCCAGGCTTAAATGATATTTGTCGAAGGTTTTGATAACATGTTAAATTTTCATAATTGGTGTATTTTTATGTATTTATGAGAATTCATAATTGGTGTATTTTTATGTGTTTATGATAATCCATAATTGATGTATTTTTATGTATTTATGAGAAGTAGTATATATATTGGTGGATAGCTTACAATCCAAAAAACTAGCCTGTTGAGTTGTGACATTCATTTGTATATATACTCTTCTCTTGCTTTTTATCTTTTCAATATGAAATTTATCTCATCCTCTTTAACTTCACATGTAGGATCTCTAACACTTTATTCACGTTTGAAGGAGATGAAATATCATTTGTAGGTAGTATTATTTAATTTGGATTGAATAGATTTCATTTGCTCACTTAAATTTTATCCATTCCAGGAACTTAATTTAGCAGAAGCTGTTGTAAATAGATTGCAGACTGTTGGTCTAAGATTCTGTGGAGCTGCAGATCAGGCCCTCCCTCGGTTGAGGGGTGCTTTGCCATCTGGTAACCTTCATTTTATATATGCTTTATTTATGCTTTGCTTCTTGCAAAGTGCTTTAATTCAAAGTAGATCGAAAAAGTCTTCTCAATAGTCTTCTCAATATAGTGGGTGGTGTTTTGATTTTAGGATAAAATTGACTGATAGAGAGATTGAGGAATTTTCTTCTCTTCTCACATTGTTGGATGGTGTTTCTTTCAATATCGGAGGTGAAGATAGGAGAGCTTGGTCTAAAGATTCTAAAGGAATCTTTTCTTGCAGGTCTTTCTTTGAGTTGTTGGTGAGTGATAAGTTTCATCCATTGTTTGAGCTTGCTAATGTAATTTGGAAGTCCTAGGTTCCTTACGAAATCGGATTTTTGGGGTGGTTGATTTGAATCATCTTTTTCTCTATTGTCCAATCAGTTGTGGATTTGAAGTGGGCTGCTCCTTGGTTTGTGGTCTCTTTCTTTTTGGAATATTTTTAAAGCTATTTTTGCTTTGGGGGGGGGGGGGGGGGGGGGGATGTGGTTTGTTGGGGGGGTTTAAGAAAGTCACAATCCTTTGGATTGTGGGTTATTTGGTTAGAGACGAATAGAAGAATTTGTTATGAAGCTAAAAAGGAGGACAACTTTTTATGGGATTATTTAGCCTCTCTATGGTCATATACCTTTGAAGAATTTAGAGACAATTCTCTATTTTTCATCATGTTGCATTGGAAGGCTGTTGTTTTGGGTTGAATTCCTTGTATTTTTTATTTTTGTTTAGTTTGTTGTTTTGGTGGACTATTGATTCACTCTGTACTTATATTTTTCATCTTTGAATAAAGTTTTTTGTCCTATTTTTAAAAATATTATTTATAGTATTGTGTGAGAAAGTTCTGTACGTATAATTCCCTTCGGCACCTCTGCAGATAAACCCACCCGCAAGGCACTTGACGAGCTCTCTGACCTCTTTAGCTATTTGAGAATTTGGAGGATCGAGAAGCATGTTTATATAGATGCACTAATGCCACCCACAGAAAGTTATCATAGAGATTTGTTCTTTCAGGTAAATCAAGTAAAGTATTTGGATTTGTGCCTCTCTCTCTCTCTGGTTACTTCATTAGTGATTTCACCTAAATTTGGAACCTAATCAAATATACCTGTAACGTTGAAACAAATGCTGTCTTCAATGGAGATTAAATGGTATATATATATATATATATAGTCCTCTAATGCCGATGTCGCAAACTTGCGTTGAAGTTCATAAAACTCATGTTAAAACTATGCTTACTTTATGTTTACAAAGTTAGCATTCAACTGCACAGATTTAGCATGTAACTTGTGAACCAAACACAAAGTGTGCATAAATTAACTTAAGTTTTGCAATGTCCATATTTTACACATTTATGAATTCCTATGTATAGGCTGTTGGAAATAGTTTATTATTATTTTATTTATCTTCTGTATTCGGTTGCTTAATAAAGAGAGTTGATTTAATCAACTCTCATCTATTAGGTAGTTTCCAAACTAATTAGGATACTTATCTTTCCTAGTAAGTCTATCTTTTAGTTGGTAGCAGTTTTGTTTTTATTAAATGACTCTATATATGTAGCATCCGCTTGATTAATAAAAGAATGAACGTAAGAACTCTTTTTCTTACTGTTTCTCTTCATAGGCATTTGTTGTAAATATACATACAGAGATTCTCTTTTTCAACACAAATTATTACACAATTTTGGATTGTTAGATGATAGCATTTCCAACAGCTAAAATCACATTAGTTATGCATATTTATCGCATGACAGAAAGCACAAATTTCAATTGCAAGTAGCCATAAACTATTCATCAACTGTTGACATATGGCAAGTAGCCAGTTTTAGTGATAAATACCATTGTATTTGGTTCAAATAAAATTTTCTTAGAGATTTTAATGTTATTAATTATTTGACTACATAATGGAGCCCGTGTATTGAACTGACTTCACATTTCACGTATCAAAAGAGCAGACTAGATATTTTGTGATTAAATCTTGAAACTTCAATATAAAACTTACAAACATTGGAGTTCGTTTATTAATTTTTAAGAAGCATTTGATTTCTAATTCGAACTAGTTGGAGTTCATTTATTAATTTTTAGGAAGCATTTGATTTGTAATTCGAACTTTTTTATAAAACGTAGAATGCAGTTTTTTAAAGTCATTTGACTACCATTCAACTACCTTTTTCTTTTTCTAACTATTTTTTATCCTCTTTTTTTTTTTTTTTTTTTTTTCCATAATCAGAATTATATTTGGATTGTAAATCAAACAAGCTTAATTATCATAACGAGCGAGAGCAACAGTCTTTTTAGTTAATTGAAAAGTCTGACTTGTAAACCATAATGTGAAAATTTGGCACACTACAAAAACCTTTTTGAATTAGGGCTTAATTTTATTTTCTGTTGCAAACAAATTTTTTTGGAAGAAGATGCCAGATTATAGCGTCATTTCCTTATGTCGAGAAGCGGGTCAGAGTAATTTCAATAGTAAGTTCTTGGTCAAAATGTGAATGTGTGCTTGCACATTTTTAATGACATGCTTTCCTATCAAGTAAGTTGGTATCAACAATTGCATCCATAATTAATTGTAGAAATAATTTGTACATTCCGCATGTTGTATCAGCAATCTGGTTTATGCTTTGTAAATCAAATGTCCTCCATGTGTCTTTCCCTAGGCCTAATATGTGAAAAGAATTTTCTGTTAAATATAATCTGTAACAAATTGTGACTTTGCTGCCCAGATTTTCCTGATGAAGGAGAACAATCCTGGATCATTGATTGAAGGTGCATTGCTTGCTATTGGTGGTCGCTATGACTATTTGCTTCATCAAATGTGGGACCGAGAATATGTTGGTTATGCACCTGTGAGTTTTTTTGCCTACTTTTCATTCTCAAAGACCATTTGGTGGTTGCCATGACTACTCGTGAAGCTTTATCTAGATATCATTTTATATTCTTGTGATTCAGTTATCCGGCACATCTTCTGAATGCCTATAGTTTTATTTGTACCTTATCCATGCATGTTATTATATTGTATGTTTCATCTGCTGATTTACTTTTTGCCCAGTGAATCAATGTTATTCTATTTATTTTCGTTCATAGGAAATGCAAATTTTATTCATAAAAAGAAAACTAATGCAAATAATAATATGAGCATTCTAACAAAAAAAGAAACACAAATATTAACAAACAATGATCTTCCAATCAAGCTGAATATTAAAAAAAAAGAAAAAAAGGAAAAGAAAGAAGTAACTTTGAATTTCTTCGAAAAAGAAGCCCACAGAGAAATTAAATAAGGAGTTTTATCCCAGAGAAAGTTGATGTCTTCTTCAGCTTCTTCAAAAATTCTCCTATTCCTTTCTTGCTAAATTATCCACAACACTTTTGCTTTTTTCCCATACCTAAAAGCTTTAATATTTTCAATAAGAAGATAGAGACAAGATTTTTGATAGGAAACAGAAACTACTTTATTCAAGGATGAATAAAATGAGTACAACAGTGAACAAGCAATCCACTAAAACAACAGACTAAACAAAAAAAAAATACAAGAAATTCAATAAAAAACAAGAGCTTCTCCAATCCAACGTGATGATAAATAGAGAACTGTCTCTAAATTCTCCAGAGGGTAGATGCCCATAGAGAAGCCAAATAATAAGCTTTATCCCATAAATTACTATCATCCTCTTTTGCTTCCTCA
Organism: Xanthoceras sorbifolium; assembly: GCA_003430845.1. Lineage (NCBI taxonomy): Eukaryota > Viridiplantae > Streptophyta > Magnoliopsida > Sapindales > Sapindaceae > Xanthoceras > Xanthoceras sorbifolium. The sequence continues at coordinate 3,443,476 of CM010616.1, forward strand.
AAGATTCTTCTATTCCTCTCTAATCAAATTACCGACGAAATTGCAAAAATTCCACAATACCAAAGGACTCTTTCTTTTATTATTAAGGACAGCTTGCTTTCTCCTATTATATATTTTTGTTCAATACAATCGTTTTTGTTCAAAAAAAAAAAAAAACAAAGTAATATAGCTTTCTTTCCTCCCCCAAAAGCTTTAAAATCTTACAAAAAGAAAGAGACCACAGTCTGAGGAGGAGCTCACTTCAAACCCACCATTTAAAACAACTTAGTCCATAACTTTACAGTCCCGGACAATGGAGAAAAAGATTATTCAAATTTTCTTCAAGATTTTAGCACATAACATTCCACGAAGGAATAAAACAAGAATTAGGATGGCTCTTCTGAAGAATATCACAAGTATTTATTTTGCCATGAGCTATCTACTATTCCGAAAGTTTGATTTTGTTAGGAACCTTTTACTTCCAAATTACATTAGTTATCTCAAACAATGGATGAGACTCATCATTCACCAATCACTCAAAGAAGGACTTGCAAGAAAATATTCCCATAGAATTCTTAGACCATGCCCTCCGTTCTTTACTTCCATATTGAAAGAGACACCATCCAACAAAGAGAGAAGAGAAGAAAATTCCTCAATCTCTCTAATCAGTCATGGTTCTCCTAAAATCAAACATCACCCACTATATTGAGACAAGATTCAATCGCCACATGACATAAACTACCGCAAACAACTTGTTCCATAGGTTTGCAGCTATTTGACAATGTAAAAATAAATGATCCAAACTTTCTTCATGTTTCTTACAAAACATACACCAAGGAGGTAGACACATACTAGCAAATGTCCTAATCTTCCATGAGCTATCAGCCACTTAAAAAACTTGACTTCAGAAGGAACATTGGCATTCCATGTATTCTAGCCAGAGCAAAAGGAAGGCAAGGATCACCCTTCACCTACCAGTTAAAAAAGGATTATATGTCAACATTCCGGAAGGTTCTCTAATCCACAATCTCCCATCGTCATTTTGGAAATTGAAAGAATAGTTTACAATAGAAAGGAGATTGGACAAATTTTCAATTTCTTCTAAAATGTAAAATCAAGGTTCCGCCCTCCAGAAAACTTGAGACTTCTATTCTACTTTGAATTGAGACATTATGAGGGGAGATAATTTTATATAATCTTGGAAACACCAAATATAAAGGAAGAGAACCAATCCAATTATCTTACCAAAATCAAACCCTTGCACCATTTCCAACCACCAAATTTAAGTTAGAAAAAACCACCATAGCCTTGGATGATTACTTTCCAAGGACTTATACTAGAGACTTTGCTTCCTCTTTAGCATCCCACTAATATCTTGAAGTCCATATTTACTTTTAACAACTTTATACTATAGAGAATTTGTTTTCAAAGGAAACCTCCATAAGTTTACCCAACATTAACAATTTTGCCAATCTCAAGACCATCCGAATCTCGTGGGCTGGAGACAAAATTCCAAATAACCAACCGATTTTTCTTCCCTTCCGCAACACCATCCAATAAAAAATCCCTCATTAGCTTCTCAATGTTATCAGCGAAGGTAGAATATGGTGTGTGTTCCAGATTTCAATGGAACCAAATATGTTTACATTTCTAGTAAATCACATGCCATGCTGAGATGTCTAACCTTTAAGCGTGAAAGTTTTAGAGTTTATATCTATGTTAACTAGTGCTGTGCTATTTTGTACAGAGAACAAATCCCCCTGGTGCTGTTGGCACCAGCCTTGCATTAGAGACAATAATTCAGCATTCTCCTGTTGATTTTAAACCTATCAGGTGCAGTTTTCCTCGACGACCTATCATTTCAGTCTTCTAATATTGACTCAAGGCTTTATCTTTCATCTTTCTGTTTACTTCTATAGAAATGAAACCAGCACCAGTGTTCTTGTTTGTTCAAGAGGAGGAGGTGGTTTATTGGTCGAGCGCATGGAACTAGTTGCTGAATTATGGGAGGAAAATATCAAGGTTGGTTAGTAAGTTATTTGGTATATAAGTTGCAATATCGGATTATCATATCTTGCTTGATTCTTGTCAATTATTTATGCTCATCAGGCTCAGTTTGTGCCCATACCTGATCCAAGCCTTACAGAGCAGTATGAATATGCAAGTGAGCATGATATAAAGTGCCTTGTCATCATAACAGACACAGGCCTGTCTCAGACTGGTTTTGTTAAGGTAATTCTGATGTCAGAGTTCATTTTTTAAGTTTCTGTTGTTCTTTAGTAGCTTTCTTTACAGTCCATGACAAGATAATATTTGTCAATTTATGCTAATTGAAACATAACTAAGACTCCAGGGCCTATATTCTGCCTTGGTTGGATTGAATAAGCGCTTGGCTTCAAAACTCAGTCCAGGCTTGGATCATCTTAGAGGTTCTACTTTATGACATCATGATAAAAATTGAAGATGAAAATTTATGGGATTTTTTCATGCATAAATATCTTATTTCGGTAAAAGTCAAGGGTAGGCATTTTTCGTTTGATATGGTTTTGCCATTTTGGGTAACTGAACCAAACCAGAAAATGATCAGTTCCTTTTTTTGGAACCAACCGCATTAACATGATTGATTCATTTGGCTTTGAGCAACATTGGTTGAGTCTTGTTAAATCTAGCTGTCAATCAGCTACAATTGGGGTGTCAATAACTATAGATTGATGTAATTAACTAGATAATTGATTGATTAATTATTGTAAAATAATTCTACTTCCTTTTCTCTTCTAGGCCTAGCACTATAAATTCATATACCTTGGCTGAATAATTAACATGGTATCAGAACACCGATCCTTTTTATAGACAAAATCTTTAGAAATATCTCATGTGTGTCGCCGTTGGCAATGGTAGATAACGGGCATACGGCGGCACACCTATAAAGGGTCCAAAATTCTGGCAACCCAACAGTACCAGTAATTTTGTCCATCGATCTGTCCAATCCAAGTTATCATTGATCATTTCGTCCCCAATTGACACTGTTTGGTCACCTATTGTCTTTGTCCTCGACCCTCTTTTTTCTGCGACAACTCTCTTTCTTGGCCTAGATTTGGGTTTGCTTTTGAAAATGTCTCTAGGTTATTGTCCATTGATGAGAGAGAACCCAAAAAAAAAAAAGTGTTTTCTCTCTCTTAGTTAGACTGCCAAGTAAGATAGATAAGAGCTGCATCTGACTACATTAACCTTCTCTAGCTAGGGCTTAAGAAAAAAATGCTCCTTCTCTATTAATAATTTCAATTTTCATTTCTGTAAAAAGAAAAAAAAACAAAAAACCTATATCAAGTCGTCTCGTCGGCCACTAAAAAATGAAAACATATATTGGATAGTATACATTAACATATGACCATGTCATATGCATTAGAGTTCTTTATTTTCTCATATTTATGTTTTATTGTGTGCATGCCTGTATTATTTCATTAGTACTAGTGTTGCAGGATTGAAGTTGCTTTATCACCCGTTTAATATATGAAATTAAGAGTAACAACGTTTTGTATGGGTGTAACCAACTTTTTGTCTTCTTTTCCATCCTTCGTCCTCCCATCTTTTGATTTATTTCATATTTCAGTTGTATTTAGTTCTGCTTGAGCTCCTTCTCACTGATCTATCTGCATCAAGTACTAGTGTTGCAGGATTAAAGTTGCTTTATCACCCGTTTAATATATGAAATTAAGAGTAACAACGTTTTGTATGGGTGTAACCAACTTTTTGTCTTTCTTCTTTTCCATCCTTCGTCCTCCCATCTTTTGATTTATTTCATATTTCAGTTGTATTTAGTTCTGCTTGAGCTCCTTCTCACTGATCTATCTGCATCAAGTACTAGTGTTGCAGGATTAAAGTTGCTTTATCACCCGTTTAATATATGAAATTAAGAGTAACAACGTTTTGTATGGGTGTAACCAACTTTTTGTCATTCTTCTTTTCCATCCTTCGTCCTCCCATCTTTTGATTTATTTCATATTTCAGTTGTATTTAGTTCTGCTTGAGCTCCTTCTCACTGATCTGTCTGCATCATATTCATACTGATCCCGTAATCAAATTAATTTCCAGGTTCGTCATCTTGAAGTTAAGAAGGAGAAGGAGGTTAAGAGAGAAGACCTTGTCAGGTTCCTATTGGATGCAACAGCAACACAATTTAGAAAATCCTCCCTCTGGAATTAAACCCTTTTCATAAAAGTTTTAAGTTCATATAAGCAATTTATTGCTTCTTCCACTACTAAAACCATTTGAAGATGCATTTCAGTGCCTTGGTTGCTCCTGGAAAAGGAACTATACAGAGTTGTGTCAAGACCGTGTTTTGGGGTCATGCTAGGATTGAGAATCAATATCACTTCAGAAACACTATAGTGGTGAGGTTTTGTAAGCTATAAATGTTGCACAGTACTAGAATTGCTAACTTGTGTTTTTTTTTTAATAGTGTCTGTGCAAATATTTAGATCAGAGTTGTAAATTTGAATGCTAGAATTGCAGTTTTTTGTAAAGATAATAAATTTTATCATTCAATATGATAGCAATTTTCTCTTTTTGCAAAGCAGAAGCAAGAAATTTTGCAGCTTTAGTTTTTGCTTGCTGGAAGATTACTTGTTTTATATCTAGGGTCCAGGATATATATACACACACACACTTTATTGAAAAATCAATGAAAGCAAGCTGGCTTTACATCAAGCCATACAACTTCTTCACGAGAAGAAAAGGCAAGGGAATCCAAAGCGTGTGCTTCACCATTCCAGGATATTGATAGGGTCATGTGTGTGTGTCATGTGTGTGCGCACACACACATAACCAAGGGTATTTCAGTCTTTTCTACGTAAACATGTAGCTTTCTATTGTAAATAGAATAAACTTCTAATGAAATATAGAGATGATTCTTGCATTTAAGTATAATAATACTGCAGTTCTTCGATTTGTTCCTTAATGCAATAGAAGATTCAGATATATTTTCAATATTATAGATTTTGTTCATGTCTGTATGGAAAAATTACCACTAAACTACATTTTTTTTTTTGTTTTTTGTTCTTTCCTTTAACACAATGTCTCTGTGAATGGTTTTTGATAAATATGCTATCCTTTATTTGCCTTGAAGTAACCTTTATCAGTTGGACATGCAACAATATCTCAATTGTGTAATCTTTCCTCTTGTTCTATATATTGCTTCCTTGGTATTAAATTATAAATAGGAGTTGAGAAACAGTAACCCATCATCTTTTACCTCATCAAAGTTGGAAAAAAAAATGCCAAAGAAAATTTCAAGACATTGGATTGGAACAATTTTGTTGAGAGAGCATGATTCTGATTAATTATGGTAAAAGATGAGCCAGTGATGCTCCCAACAAAAACAAAGTAATCATGGCAGAGGTAGCACTAGCAATTCATCAAATTACAGGCTTGCAAATGCCTTTTGGAATCAGCTCAGAAATTGTGCTGCAAGAACAAGTTTTGCTGAGGAGAAGCAGGCCCAATCTCTTCCTCCAAACTCCTCAACCCATCTCCAAAATTTCTCATACTGCCCACATTTCTTGCTTCCATGGTTTTCCCATCAACATCTGCTTCGGAGACTGAGGACTTTCTCCTTTGGGAAGAAGTAACACTTGGAAAGGTTATCCATGAAGGAGCCCTGAATTCGAATCGTTGGTCTTCAGCTTCGACTACATCAGTTTCCGAGGCTGAACGATTCGAAGATCTTTGTGAGGATTTCTTGTGCATTCTGTTACTTCCCAAAACCACCTCAGTTGGCAAAATTGGTTGCTCAGTACACGGGCTACCCATCAGCTGTGCAAGAGCACGTTCCAGTGCTGTTGTCACTTTATCCATTGACGGCCTCTCCTTCCCTCTCATTCTGACACACTTGGAGGCAACATTTGCTATTCTTTTCAGGGCATCAAGATCAGATGGAGGCTTCAAGAGTGGGTCTAAAATTGCTGTAACATCTCCGGCTTTGATCAAAGGAACTGCCCATTCGACTATATTGCCTTCTTCATATTGCATATCAATGGCTTTTCGACCACTGAGGATCTCCAAAAGCAGCACACCAAAGCTGTAGACATCAGATTTGGTTGTGAGGTAGTGAAGTCTGTAGTACTCAGGATCGAGATATCCAAGAGTCCCAGCAGGTAGCTCAGCTAACGGGGAGCCACTATCTGCAGGTCCCAACAATGAGAGACCAAAATCAGCAACTCGAGCATTGTGTTCTTCATCTATAAGAATGTTTGATGACTTTATGTCTCGATGAATCACAGGTGGGCAAGCATAACCATGCAAGTATTCGATTCCACGAGCTGCTTGGACAGCAATAGTGACTCTTCGAACCCAATCTAATTGCTCCTTTATTGCCTTCTTCCCATGAAGATGCTGATGCAAAGAACCATGAGCCATGAACTCATAAACCAAAAGCCTTTCTCCGCCTTCTTCGCAATAGCCAAGCAGGTTGAGCAAATGAGCATGATTAAGTCTTGATAATAAATCCAACTCTGTATGGAACTCTTTCGAATTCTTCTGCCTATCCGAAGACATTATAGCCTTTTTAACCGCGACAACCGTCCCATCCTTCAGTATCCCTTTATAAACACAAGAGAAGCTGCCCCTTCCCACTTGGGATTCTTCTTTGAATCCTCCAGTGGCTCTCTCAAGTTCCTCATAAGTGAACATCTGAGCTCTCCTTATCTTAAGCTCGTCCAAGTCAGGGCGGATTTTACCATTATCCTTCTGGTAAGAAGAACCATTCCCATTGATCTTCCGGGACTTCGAATCTTTCGTGGAGCAATGGCAGTTTCTTAACTTGTAGCGTACATATAAAACAGCAGTTAAAGACACAACAGTTATCAAGAACACAGCAAAGGCGATTTCTGCAATAATGACTGGCAATTGCATTGACCAAAATTTTTCATTCTTCTTCACCCCCATACCATTAGAATACAGTGACGAACAATTTGAGAAGCAATCCGCTGAAAAACAAATCGAACAATTATATTCACATACTCCATCAGATTTCAAAGTGCATCCAGCCTTTTGGTACATCTCAGCAGAACAACCATTGCTGCAAGGCAAGCAAACGTGGGAACCATGGGACTTGCAGGGAGCATTTGCACGACTAACTTCATATGAACCAGGAGGGCATGGAGTACTTCTACAAAGTCCTGGAGAGACTGCTAAAGGAAGAGAGGTAGGAAACCCAACACCCCAACAAACTGGTTGCAAAGACTTCTCTGCTAGAACTCCACAAGTGAAGTAATTCCCAGCCGCTATCTCATAGAGCTTAATGCCACTCGGAGGTGGGGCGCTTGGTTTCATTAGAAAACCCCAACAGATCACTCCATGGTCATAACTCTTTATTCCACAAGCATGGAACTTTCCTCCTACTACAGAAAGCAGAGGCTCTTTTGGAGGCAAATCAACATTTCCTTCACCTGAGTAAGCTACCGAGATTTCTTCTTCAAGGTCTAAGCTTCTTCCCCAACAAAAGGCTCTAGAATTCACTCCCTCTAAGATCCCACATACATGATACCCTCCGGCTGCAATCTTTAGAAATTTCATTTCTTTGGGAATTAAGCTAATCACGCGGCTACTAGTCTCATCACCCCAACAAACAACTGTCATATTTTGAGAAAACAATCCACAATTGAACACAGAACCGGCTGAGATTGACTGGATTTGCCCATCAAATACATAGTTCTTGGTCATATTATATCCCCAACAATCAACAAATGAATAGTTTCTCTTCTTTCCTGTTAAAGGTTTTCTCAAACCGCATAAATGATAATCGCCTGCACTTATTTCCAAGTACTCAGCCCCTTTGATCATAGGCTGAGGCACTCCCATTTGGATATAGGCACTGCTTCCCCAACAATATGGTTGGTTAGAATCCATTAACAGTCCACATACAAAGCCATCACCAGCAGTTAGACCAATAAACGGGAAATGAGCAGGAGTTCCATAGATTACCGCGGAGTTTGATCCATAACAAGTTACGAGATGAGATCGATCCGATTTCAAACCACAGAATATAGGACCATTCTCACCATAAGAAATGGCAATAGAAGACATTGAGCCTAGACCAGAAACCAAGCACAACAAAGTTGATAAGACCAAAACTTGTACAAGAAATTTATATTTCCAACTGTTAACTTTCATGACCCAGATGGGAAAAACTCTTGCCACAGAGCTGACAATTTCCATTACACCATGCAATTTAACTATTCAAAGATCATGGAACCCCCCAACCACACTATATTTTAACAATTGCAACCAACACTTGAAGTTGAATAAGAACTGACTGCTCCTAAGTTGCATACTCTCCTTTCAGACCCAGATGAAAAATCAACAATTCAAATAGTGCTCGAACAAAAAACCAGTACAAGAATCAGATTTAGGTGACAAACTTATACTCTCAGAAACTATCAACCATACTATGCTCTCCATTTTCGCAGCCATGGTTGGACAATCCAATAAAGAAATGATATAAACAAAAAAAATGTGTGAACAGCGATGGATGAGAAAATGTGATTAAAACAACACACAGTGCAATTGATAGTCAAACTTACCAAAAACCCAGATCAAAAAAAGCTTCTCCTTTAGTCTTTACTTGGCCAAGAAACAAAAAAAAGTCCCATAATCTTACGAATGCAACATCTTAGAGAGAGAAATCCAACAACTTTGCTGTTTTACACAGACCCATGTGAGAAAACACATGCTTCTAACTCTCCTTCCCTAAGAAAACGCTCATCATTTCGACCTGAAGAGAGATTTCCACCACTTTGGATCAAGAGACTTGCACTAGAAAACCATTTTTGACAAACCAAGTTTCCTCATCATCTCTCTTCCTCTGCATGTCACAAGAAAACCTCTGGATGGTGTAGATAAAAATGGTAATGGCGAAATCTAGGTGAAGATGGACCGTTGATGGTGGTTGAAGCTTAGAGAGTATTCTTGTTACTTGCAGGGAAGAATGGAGAGAAAGGGAGGGAGAGAGAGAGAGAGAGAGAGAGAGAGAGAGAGAAAGTAATAAATGTCCATAAAAATGCAGCTTCTCAATATGGGCAGGTGTAGGTGAAGACATTAAATGAGAAGTTAATGCAAATTGATCTTTTCATGCCTGGATTACTCCTCTCTGCTTTTGCCCACCTATTTCGAATTTTTTTCATCGTTCGCTTGCATGACTTTAACTTAAAAAGTGAATCCTTTTTTGTTTCTTTTCATTTTTTTATTCTTTTCCTCTCGTGCTTCTCTTGCATACTTGCATGCATTTAAACTTTTTTGTCACCCTTATGTCCTAGCTATTTATTTTGAGAAAATTGCACAAACTCCCTAGAGTTTAGGTAATATTGCACTCAGCGGTAACTTTTACTATAATTGCATAAATATCCCCTAGAATCCGTTGACTACCAGTTGGACTAACTGTTAACTAACTGATTCAAGGGTATGGTTATTGAATTATTTTTCCAAAAAGTAAATCGGTTCCTTTTTTTCCTTTAAAAAAATTAATTGCTTTTAATCCAAAAGGCCTTTTTGTATAAATACATAATTATATATACATATTGATGTCTGACACTGGTTGAGTTGGAGATCTACTATAATCTGACGAGATTAATCACTAAAAGTACAGTTTGGAAAGTAATTCCCACTACATTTGATGGGTCTCTCCTTACTTCGTGAGTTTATTTATATATTTGCCTTCATAAAAGTTTTTACTTTAAAATCAATAAAATTAAAAGTCAAAAGGGAACAATTTCTTTGAACTCTCTAGCTTTTAAATAATATTAAAAAAAAAACTTAAGTAATTTTGCGAATTTAATCAAGAATAAACGTTTTGTTGTTAAATTACATAAATTTAAATTTTTAGTGAATTCCCACCGTGAAAAATTATTTTTTCTCATATATCTTTATTTTAACCTAAGTACCTAACTTGAAAAGAGATGTGGGAAATTTATTAATTTCTCCATCTCTTAAATGAAAAAGAAATAATTATTTGTGAGAGAAATGTGAGGTTTAGGTATGGTAATGAAGTGAAGGGGCCACCTCTCATATGTGTGTCAAATGAAAAGTCCATACACATTTATTAATTGGTATCTATGTTTTTATTTATTTACTTCTTGTATGCATAGATATGAGTGAAAGTCTTCTATGCTTCCTTCAATTTTATAATACTCATCTTGTTATTAAACTATTTTAGTTATAGATGCTTAAAACTAGTTTGAATGTCTATTATTTTCTGATTAAAAAAAGAGTAAATAACATTCAAATCCCTTGATATTTGCTCTTTTACAAGCAGAAATAATTTCTTTGGTTTTATTGATGAAGACCTCCCCTACTGTTAGTTAAATTCTATTCTATTTAACGGTTGACTAGATTTAACTGTTAAAAAGATTAAAATACCCACAAAATAATATATAATATTATTAAAATTTATTAAATAAAAAATAAAAAATAGTTGGGGTAGATGGTGAGATCTTAACTATTTTTTCTTTTTTTTTTTCTTTTTTATTCAATAAATTTTAGTATTTTTATATATTATTTTGGGGACATTTTGATTTTTTTTCATAGTCAAATAAGGTCAACTGTTAAATTAGATGGAATTTGATTAACGGCAAGGAAGGTTTTTGTCAATAAACGCAAAAGTTATTTCCGCTTGTAGAAGAGCAAACTTTAGGGGACCTGAGTGTTATCTTTAGGAGAGGGATTGTGGACTATTGTGTTTGTGTTTTGTGTGGTTGTCCTCCAGATTCTCCTAATCATACAGTGTGGGGCTGTAGTTTTTTACAACCTCTGTGGGATGGCTATCCTTTTTTATCTAATCTTAGATCTTTTAAAGTTTTGAATTTTTTTTACAGGGTTATGTGGGTTTTTTCCAGCTTCAGCTTGAAGCTCTCCCTGTCGTTTTTGGTTGGCTGCTGGTTTTCTTGGTTCTCCAGAAATCAGAGGCTACATGGGGGTTTTATCTTGCTGGATCCTAATGTTTGGGGCAGAGCTGGTTCTTTCCTAGATGATTTTCTGGGTTCTCTCCAAATTTATGCTGCCTGCCTAGTTGTTGTCCCTGCTGCCCAGTTATGGAGTCCTCCTGCTTTTGCGTTAAAGGTAAATGTTGATGCTGCTGTTGGTGAGAGAAATGGTGTGTTTAGGGTTGGTGTGTTTTTTAGGGACTGTTTTGGATTGCCTTTAGTTGTTGCTATAAAGTTCTTTTCTTGTTTTTTTTTATGTTGAATATGCTGAGGCTAAGGCCATTCTGTTTGGGTTTCAATTGGCTGTGGATTTGAATCTTGGCTACTCTTCTTTTAAGTTTGAATCAGATGCTCTCAACGTTATTAATATATGATGTGGTGCTACTGCCTCTTTGTGTGAAGTTGACAATATTGTTCAAGACATTAAATTATCTTTTGGTTGTTTTTTGAACTCTATTTCTTTTGTTCCTAGATCTTGTAACAATGTTGTGTTAGCCAAATTTGTTGTAGGGAGACATTTGGATTTTGTTTGGTTGGAGTCCTTTCCTGACTAGCTGTTAAAGCTTGTGGAAAGTGACTATATTTCTGGTTTTCCTTCTTCTTAATGAAGTTTTTTCTTCTGCAGAAAAACCTAAGTACCTAACTTGAAAAGAGATGTAGGAAATTTATTAATTTCTCCATCTCTTAAATGAAAAGAAATAATTTATTTGTGAGAGAAATGTGAGGTTTAGGTATGGTAATGAAGTGAAGGGACCACTTCTCATATGTGTGTCAAATGAAAAGTCCATACACATTTATTAATTGGTATCTATGTTTTTAGTTATTTATTTACTTGTTGTATGCATAGATAAGAGTGTAAGTCTTCTATGCTTCCTTCAATTTTATAATACTCATCTTGTTATTAAACTATTTTCGTCATCGATGCTTAAAACTAGTTTGAATGTCTATTATTTTTTGATTAAAAAAGAGTAAATAATAGCCAGACTCTTTGAGGTTTACTCTTCTACAATCGGAAACAACCTTTAATTTTATTGATAAAGACATTTCCTGCTGTTAGTTAAATTCCATCATATTTAACGGTTGATCAGATTTAACTCTTAAAAAGACTAAAAATACTTCTAAAATAATATATAATATTACTAAAATTCATTAAATAAAAAATAGTTGAGATGAATGATGAGATCTTAACTATTTCTTTTTTCTTTTTTATTCAATAAATTTTAGAATTTTTATATATTATTTTGGGGGTATTTTAATTTTTTTTTACTGTCAAACCTGATCAACCGTTAAATTAGATGGAATTTGACTAACTGTAATGGAGATCTTTGTCGATAAATACAAAAATTATTTTTACTTGTAGAAGAGTAAACTTCAAGAGATCTGAGTATTATTTATTTTTTTTAAAATATCGACTAATTTTAATGCAACTACAAAATAAAATAAAAAATAAGAAGGGAAGAAAATTCACATGGGTATGTATTGATTTTTGTGCAATTACATTACATTCTCTGTGGTCCAAAACTACAACCTCCTTGAGTTATGCAAGCTTTTTAATTTTTATTTTTTTTAAATTTTTGAAGCATTGAGTTATGCAATAAATGCTTCATTTGTTTGTTTTAGGGATTGCTTTTATGGGATTCTTGTTTCATTGGTTTCTCTACAAATGTGAAAAATTTAACAAAAAACTTCTTCTTTTTTTAATTATAAAAATCGTCTTTATTATATTAGTACTTTCTGTCTCTAAATTATTAAAGTACAAATTACTGGATACCTACCTAAGGTTTGACAGTCTACACTTAGACATAAATTTATCAATATTTAACAATGACATCCCAATTGTTAGTCAAAATTCGTTAAAGTTAATGTTGATTAAGTTTGGCTTGTAAAACTTCTAACATAACCTTAACTCAAAAGATTAAAAAATTAAAATTAATTAAAATAAAGTTAAAAAATTGATAGATAAATCTCCACCATCTAGATAAATAAAAAAAAATGGTGATCCAAATCTCCATCTCCATTTGATGGAGATCAGGAGAGAAAACAAAAAATTTAAAGAAAAAAAATGGTGGATATCTCATATGAGATCTCCATCTCCATTAATAGAGATCTTGGATATTTAAGTATAGAGATTCAAATTGGGGTGGAGATCCAATCCGTCCATCTACTGAATGATAGAGATCCAATTCGACCCCTATTTATTTTATTTTTATTTTCTTCATTTTTTTTAAATTTTTTTTTTTTTTAAGTTGATTTCTACCATCTATCTTAAATATATGGACCGTGGATATCAATTTTTTTTTTTTACTTTTAATTTTTAATGGGGTCCCACCGTCAATATTTCGGTGGGGATTCAATTTTTTTTTTTCATTTTTTAAAATTTTTTAAAAACATTTAATATGACATAAAATGACTATTTTACCTTTCAATTAGTTAAAGTTAATAGTAAACTCTGGTCGATAGGAGAAAGTCATTGTCCAATTTTGGTAAAGTTGTTTCTCAGTATAGATTGCCAAACCTCACGTAGCTATCCGGTATTTTTTTTTCTTATTAAAAATACATCATTTTAATACATGTAGCAAGTTTTTTAACAATCAACGGTAACAATATTTTTTTAATTTATAAATTTCGTGGAAGGGGGATTTGAAGTTGAGACGTCAACTTCGTTGAGAGGTGTAGTTACCACCGGATTATGCATGCGACCATCGGTAGCCAAAGTTATAAAAGTAATATTTGTACCCATATTATTTATTAATAGAATCAAAAAGACAATTTTACCCTATACCTTCTAAGATTTCCGTTTATTTAATATCAACAATCCAATCAAGATCCAACATATGTAATTCAAAGTACAAACTTAAAATCTAAGAAATTTACAAAATAACATAAATAAATAAAAAATGTACAAAATTAAAAAATAAATAATATTAAACTCTCCTAACTTTAAGTTTACCCGTTAAAAAGTAGGCTCGAGTCTCCTTAATTTGTGATCTATGGTGGATTCACCATAGATCTCTCGCTTCTTCTTTTATAATTTTTCTTAATGGTCAAACTTAACGTCATGAGAGTTCAGTGTGAGTTGCTATAAACTTTGGTTCCAACTGTCATTCAATAAACCTCAAGTAGGTTCTGTGTTATTTGTTCTAAAATAAAAATAACTTAAAAATTTAGAAGAAAAAAAACCTTACAAATAACTTTAAAATTAAAAGACTAGGAAACTTAGAAAACCTATGAAATTGCATAAAATTTAGAAAATATTTTTAAAATATATTAAAAATTAAAAACGCTTTATAGAAAAATTTAATTTCAATATAAAAAACCTTTAAGAATAATATAGAAAGTGTATTTACTTATCGGAGAATCCTTACGAATGAAAGAAAACTTAATGAACTGCCTACTTTCAGTCTCCCCCTGTTGAGATCGCCAGCCTGCTAGAGTGTGATGCAGGGAGTCTTTTAGACTCTACTTAGGTTTTTGTTTTTTTTTTTTTTGTCCTGAGTTCTCTAGCCCTCCAAAAAAATAAAAACTTAATTTCTAATTTGTAATCACAATGTTTACTAAAAATGGTTAGGAATCAAGTTACGTGAACCTTATACCCAAATCAAAGGTTAAATTCTCATAGAAAAAGGAACTTAATTTCTCCAATGTCCATCCATCCCACCTCATGAATTAAGTTCTCTTTTCAATAAATTTTTATTCTTAGTTAGTAAAACTCGTAGAGAAAAAAATTCAAAAAAAAATCAAATCAAATTAAATGATAGTAATAAGAAAATAAAAATTGTTTACTAATAATAAAGAACAAATTATAGTCAACCTACCTAGAGTTTGTCCTTTTACAGACAGAAATAACTTTATGAAAAATTAATAGCAAACCTCCCTACTGTTACTGTTGACCATTAAAGATGACTGTTGAAAGTTTCAAAAGTGCAAACAGACAAAAATACGACCAAAATACCCCTAATTAAAAAATTAAAAAAATTGAAATAAAAAAGGACAAATTACAGTTAGCACCTTAGGTTTATCTTTTTACAGGCGAAATTAATTTATTGAAAAACTAACAGTTAAGTCCTCTGTCATTAGCATCAACCGTTACAGATGACCATTGACTGTTTTAAATGTGCAAAAAGATCAAAATACATCTAATTAAATAATGAAATAAAACATGAAAACAAATGTATATTCAAAATAAAAAAATTTAAAATTAAGTGTAAATTAAAAAAATTAAAAACACTTAAGATTAAAAATATAAAAAAAATACATTAAAAAAAACAAAATACCCCTAATTAAAATACGACCAAAATAAAAACATACCAAAATACCCCTAATTAAAAATAGACAAAAATACGACCAAAATACCCCTAATTAAAAAATTAAAAAAAACTGAAATAAAAAAGGACAAATTACAGTTAATACTTTAGGTTTATCTTTTTACATGTGAAATTAACTTATTAAAAAACTAACAGTTAAGTCCTCTGTCATTAGCATTGACCGTTACAGATGACCGTTAACCGTTTTAAATGTGCAAAAAGAACAAAATACATCTAATTAAATAATAAAATAAAAAATAAAAACAAATGTATATTCAAAATAAAAAAAATTTAAAATTAAGTATAAATTAAAAAAAATTAAAAACACTTAAGATTAAAAATATATATAAAAAAAAAACAGAATCCACTTAAAATCCACGAAGGTCTTCCATGGGAGACAAGTTTCCTATTCGGCGTGCGATGAAGGTCGTCGCACCTTACAAGGCGAAGAGCCTCCTCTTGCGATGAAGGAGAGGCTCTTCCCCTTCCTTTCGTCGCACCAGTGGAGACTCTTGGTTTTACTTGGTTCGTTGATCTCCATAGAGGTTGCCAAATTTTTTATTTTTTTTTAATTTTCATCGTCTATTTAAGAGGGATGAATAGACGGTGGAGATCTTAAGTGTTTTATTTTTTTAAAAAAAAATCTCTACTGTTCACCTCATTTGATATGGACGGTGGACATTTTAAATTTTTTTCTATTTTAAAATAAATTAAAATAACTAAAATGCCCTTGGAATATTTAACTTTGACCAATGTTGACTAACATTTTATAATAGTTAACTAACGGTTGGAGAGTTAACTGTTAGTTTTTCAATAAGTTGATTCTGCCTGTAAAAAAGATAAACCCTAGGTAGGTTGGCTGTAATTTGTCCCAATTTAAATGGCACAATGATCAGTCTACCCTTTTAGTCAGGGTTAACTGTTAGCACTTGACGGGCAACGTTAACGGTAAGGACATTCGCTATCAATTTTTTATAAAGTTATTTTCGTCTATAAAATAGCAAACCACGGGTAGGTTAGTACTTAGGTAACTTCATTGTAAATTGCAATTTACCTTTTAAAAGAATTTATTTGTCTTTTAATATTTTACAAATTTCAACATATATCTTTTTAATTAAAAAAAAATCTATCTTATTTCTTGAACACCTTTTTTATGTAATTTATTAATCTACAAAATAGTCATATAAATATATCATCAAATCTTCCATCAATGTAAAATAACTTATTCATTTCATAACCAAACAACATTGTTTGTCTTCATTTTTTGTTGATAACAAAAACTCTATTTTATAAAAGCTTCACTCATAACACATCTATTTCTTAAGATGTCAACTTTAAAAGTCATCGCAGACAAATCAACTCAATTAAGCAAGAGCTTTGGGCAGTAGACCATGTAACATTATGGTTTACAAACAAATGTTAAGAGATTTTAAAGAAAACAAATTATTTCATTTGAATTTCCATCGTTATTCTTCTTGAGCTATTACAATTAATTCGAAATTTGAAAATGAGGGATACGACTTGAACTTATAATTTCAAGGAGTAAGTATGAGAAGCATGTCACTGGACTATACTCATCTAATAATTTGAATTTCCATTGTTTTTTTTTAAAGGTACACTTACAATATTAACAAATAACACTGAACTTACCTGAAATTTGCTGAATTATACTTCAAAATCAAAGTTTAGTGAAACTCACACCGAACTTCCTTAGCGTTAAGTTTGACCGTTAAAAAGTAAGCTTGAACTTTTCCTGGTACGCGATCCATGGTGAATCTCTCACTTCTTTTTCTACTTTTCTTTTTTTCCTAACATTAAATTTGACCGTCAAATAGTGGGCTTGAACCTTCCCTGGTGCGCAATACATGGCGAATCTCTCGCTTTTTTTTTCTTTTTTTTTTTTTTAAACGGTCAACCCTATTTGGTCCGGATATCTACTCCCATAACGAGATAAATCTACACCTTCGCTGATACGCGATCCATGGTGGATCCACCATGGGTCTCTCGCTTCTTCTTCTACTTTTTTTTTTCTTTCAACGGTCAACCCTAATTCATCCGAATATCTAAGACATCTACTCCACATAGGATAAAATTACCCTACTCCATAATAAGGGGAGAAAACTACTCATACATACTGGTAAATACACATGGTATGACTTAAACCCTCATCACTAAAGTATAAGAGGTATACATTAACCACTTAAGTTATAAATTAATGTAATTAAATTTCCACAGTTAAATGTGTTTTTAGAAACAAATCAAGAGTACTGTAAACTAGTTGAGGTGTGAAGTAAAGGTAATCTTCAAAAATCAAAACAAACAAATAGATAGACAAAGACGGTCCTCCTTTAGCCCAACAAAGTATCGAGGCTGTAACTTGAAACAAGTTTAAACTATTAAACTATTGTGCAAACTACAAACTTTTGTTTGACTGTTTGACTTCTGAAGAAAATTTTTTTTTTTTTCTTTTAATTACGATATACACCCATGTAGTAAATTTTTTTTTTATCTTTTCTATCATTAATTATATTTCTTTCTCTGTAGTAAATAAAAAATATATCTCAAATGTTCAACGTTAAAAATTTAAAAAAAATGAATAAAAGAACTTATATTTATGTTTTTAAAATACATGAAAATGGATTAATTACAAAATTTTTAATTAAGTTTTTAAGTCTTTACTATGTCTCCTAGCACGATAAGAGGATGCAAAATAATTCCCGATATTTTTAAGGGGTCGTTTATTTTAATACTTAAAATTTAATGGGTCTGAATTAAACACATTTTTTGTTTACTTTTTTAAATGGTCAAACAACTTTAAAATACAAAAAAAAATTAAAATAAAAGGTTAAAAATCTTAACTTATCACTTAACAACTAATCACTGAATTATAATTATAATATTTCTATAATTATCATTCTTATATTAATATATTTTTAAATTTATTTTTATTCAAATAATTCTATTTTAAAAAAATAAAACATCAACACTTTTATTCAATAGTATGAAAAACGAAAAAAAAAAAAAACATATTATTTAGGTTTCAAATTTAAATCCTCGTTCAGTCTTTACAAAAATTAAAGTCTATTCAGTCTTTAAATAAAAAACAAAAACCCCTAAGTCTCCAAAGTTACACAGCAGATTAAATTAGTGGAATTAACTAGTCTTTTTATAATCCGAAAATTTAATTTAATAAACAATAATTATACTAAAAGATTTTCCTATGACTCTTACCGCAAGATCTACGAGTTGATGTAAAATTTAATTTAAACATTAAATCTTAAATATATATACAGTTTAATATGAAATTTGTTTTCAAATATATTATAAGAAAGTAGTAGCATAGCAATAGAATACTAAAAAAAACCCACAAACAAGCAAAGATCTTTTGTTGCTGCCGGAAGAAGTACCAAGTATTTATTTAAACAAAGAAGATTTTTTGGTATTAAAAAAAAAAAAGGAAATTGTATAGTTTAAGGAACGCAATCCAGAAAATCTTCAATTACATGTTATGTTAGCATGAAAATAACAGTTGTCATAAGTTATTACTTAGGATTTCAATTTTTTAAAGCTTGTTTTGTCTCTTTTAAAATTATTTTACTCTCCAGCCAAAAGAATATATATTGAAAAAATTGGGGTGCAATCAAAATTGATCTTCAGGACAAACTATACATCCGTACTTCTAACCAATAAATCAAGACGTGTAATAAAAAGGAACAGGTATACAAGCTCAAAGAAATAGGTAGCAAATAGGTGTGCTTTTGAAATGAATAAAAACATTTTCTGCAAAGTACTTGAAAACAATGCCAATGACATAATTCTTTCGAATAAAAGTATGCAGTTGAAGTTATTTTTTTTTTAAAAAAAACAAATAATACTAAATTTACTTTAAATTTATTAAATTATACTCACAATCAAAATTTATAAAAAATCACACTGAACTCTTTCGAAATTAAATTTTACCGTTAAGAGTAAATTTTGCTTCACGATCTATAGTAAAGTCACCATAATCTCTAACGGTCAAACTTAAAAACTAAAAAAGTTCAATGTGAGTTTTTACAAATTTTAATTCCGGATAAAATTCTACAACCCTCAGGGAAATTCAGTATTATTTATTCACTTTTTTTTTCCATATTTACACAATTTTTTTTTTTAAAGTGTAAATAATAAACATAAATTTTCAGAAAATAAAAATAAATAATCCCAAACATACTATTAGTTAGAGGTTATTTTGAAACTGAGGCTAGTATCACAATAATAATTTCAGATATAATATCACATAAACCCAAATGAGTATAGAAACACAAATCTTGATTCGAAAAAATACAAATACAAGACTGACAACTAAAACTACCCTTTCTTTCTTTATTTTTATTGAAATTACGATTGGACTTTGTCGAGGTAATTAAAAAGAGGAGAAAAGTTGGAAGGGATTAAAAACCTTGAAGAATACTTGCAGTTTTTTCTTTTTTTATATCAGAGAGTGTGATTGTGCTTCAAAGAATGTCGCGACCTGCAACATGTAAACGCCATTAAAGAGGATGGCTTAAGATAACTTCATGAACAAGAAAAATTTGTCGAGGTTAGTGCCCGTGGATAAGTTTACAGTCGCAGCAACAATTTACTGTGTAATATGCATTTCATCTTTGAAATAATGGAATATAGTGTCACTTGATGCGGTTGGCTTGCAGGACATAATATCACTGCAGGAGGAGGAAATCATCATTGAGACAAATTGTAGAGCGACTCGTGTAAATGGAAATGCAGCAAAAATAAATGTAAGTGAATAACCTGGGCCAATTACAGCAAATTTGAATGTATGGATGCGTTTCATAAACATACATCACGGAGAAAAGAGACATAAGGAACACGTTAATGAAAAACATGATAGCCGATGTAAATCTTAGAATAGCCTAATGTATTCCGAACGAGAACTATAATAAAGTTGGGGTTTAAGCAATAGCCTTTCACACAAACAGTAAGGATGGAAATTCAAAGGAAACGAGTTACAAACATATACACTATATTTCAGCAGTTAAAAGCTTAAATTAAGGGTCTCATTCATCCAAAGTATCTTTGCAGTCCACAAGAGAAATAGCTTTTGGAGATCTCCAACTATTTTATCGATAATGTAGTTAAAGACTGAGAAAATACAAATGTCACAAGTTTGCAGGTCTAAACTCATAATTCGACTGTTGTAACATGCACCCACGCGGGTTGCTAAATACTATTTGATATATACCAAGGCCAGTTATTGAAGAACAGGAAGGGAAAAAAGCCAATCCTGCTATCTTTTATGAGAGTTCAAGCTGGTCATTTTAAAGTTTTCTTCATTTTGTCATGTTATGGCTTGGTTAGTTACAGGTTATTCACGTTAAAATCTACAATCTTTTTCTATCTTCTAACTCAGTTTTTCAAAAATAAAATTGAAATAATCTTTGCATAAGACCAACGTCACTAGAAATAGTAAATGGATTACCTATTTTATCTACTAAATATATTTGTTAGCAAAACTAGAATACAAAAACTTAACATCTTTGCTTCTCAAAAATCAAGAAAATTTTTTAAGTAAAATATTGTTTACATAAAACAGAAAACGTCTAATTTTAAATTTTTGCTTATGGCCTTATCCTTGAGCTAGCCTGGTTTTGTTACTATCACCATGATTCTGCACTCTCTACAAGCAAATTGCAAATATGATAAGGTAGAGGAGTTGATTGGAACTTTATTCAGTCATGTTCTAAGAAAAATCACCAGAAGAGCATGACAGCTAACAAAAGAAGATATTACTTGCCTAACCTGCAGAATTGAACTAGGGTATTATGTAAAGGTAAAGCTCAGAATACCATGCAAGGAATATCTTACAATGTCTTATATCCAATGAAATGATACCAAAAACATCAACTTCAAAACTAGTTTATAAATTGAAAATAGAACAGTCTTGCTGCATAGTAATCCAGGATGTCCCATTAAAAGCATGAGACCTCAATGCCACTCAGTTTTTAATTCTATACTTCTAGAGGGTTTTAGGTTTCCCAAACAAATCCTTGATCCATTGGCAAATTAGGGAAAGCTATCCAAGAATTAATAAAAAAAAAATCATATGGACATGCAGACTAACATTTTAATAAACAATGCATGATTTAGGGCTTTTCACACAAGTTATTCTTATTGCATCTCTAACTCTTCTAGATCACAAATGCCATGTACATCAATATAGATGATTTCATGTAGGCAATTGCAGGCTAAAGGAATGTTTCAAGAAAGGACCTTAGAGACCAGCCGCATGGATCTTCTTGGAAGGACCTCCCCTGCAAAATGTTTTGTGCTTCTTAAAACCTTTGCATCAGGTTTACCGCAGCCATTTCGATCTTCAATCTCTATATTGGGCCTTTTTCTGGAAAGTTCATTAGATTCAACATCATCAAGCCTTGAACAAGTCTTCTCAAATGAGTCTTCAAATTGTACGCATCTGAAAGACAAAAATGCATACACATGCTTAGTTCGTTAAAAAATGATAAAAGTTCTGAAGCACAAACTTCTATTAAGAATAGAATTTACTCTGAACCCTCTACTCCATCAATATGTTCGATACTTTCCTGCAAAGGATAGAACATAGATAAAACTTAGTGTTGCCATGGAATATGCTGAGAAAACAGATGTAATAAACATCTAGACATGATAGCAGCAAAAACTCTGAGATCAGATAAAAGTTTTTGGAATTAACAATGGTTCCAGAAAATTGCCCGACTTGTAAATTGCCTTTTCCCAGAGGGGCAAGGAAGAATTATATTAGCAAGAGAGTCATAAGAAACGGAGCAGACAAACTGCAAAATCTGTATTCTGAAGTACATTTCACAGTCTTATATAGTTTATTTCTAACCAGTCATTAAATACAAATGAGAGTAATGAACCATTAAAATCTCATATTATAAATTTCTTTTTTGCAACAATAGAAAACAAATCAATAAGAGAATAGAAACAACAATATTAAAAGAACATAAAAGTAATTTGCAATTACTGGGTATCCGGGAAAAAGTAATCATACCATTTCATTTACTCGATTATTATCGTCATCAATACATAACTATACTATAAAAGTCAGTTTTGAATTAGAGAAAATTTATTGTCCAACACAGAAATAGCACAATGATAAAGAACTTACCAAAATGGACCGAAAATAACTTACCAAAATGGACCGAAAATAAAGTCAGACCCTTAATTGGAATAAGATATGCAACAATATCTTACCACTCCAATAATTCAACAAAATCTGCATAGTACTAATAACTTCCAAAAAATCAATGAAGCTATTAACTTGAGAAGAAAACTAAATGGACAATTAAGACCAAATTGATTATATAAGTGAACAAAAGTGATTATATAAGTCTGTCTTGAAAGTTCCACTTCCCAAACAACTCTATCAGGGGAAGAAGAATAGTGTGATCTCCATAATTAAA
The DNA here is from genome assembly GCA_003430845.1 of Xanthoceras sorbifolium. NCBI lineage: Eukaryota > Viridiplantae > Streptophyta > Magnoliopsida > Sapindales > Sapindaceae > Xanthoceras > Xanthoceras sorbifolium. Next base: position 3,466,189 of record CM010616.1, read on the forward strand.
ATGGTGCAAATGTCATTGTAAAATCCAACAATTAACTTTAGTTTCTATGTAATCCATGTTATCTTTGATTTCCTCTACTGCTGACTGCTTACCACTAACCTTATCTTGAGTATATGAACACCACCATGTCATAACACATAATAATATAGTGCCCACCCATAATTTATCTTGATTCCAGAAAGTAAAGATCAAAGTAACAAATGCATGTCTGACAAGAAACCATATTACCAGGCATGCAATCCTTTTTAACAGCATCTCGCTACATCATTATTGCTCAAAAAGAAATGCTACATTATCAAATCTAAATGCACTAGTACTCAAAAACATCATTGCCTATGGCAATGTACTAATATTTAATTCACTTATGGTAGTAGCATTCTTGTCGGGAGGTAGAGATAATAGGGTGATACCCATTCTTCGTCAGCTGATGGCAAGTGCTTCCTGCAAATGTCAAGATGAGACTGTCTTGAATCAGCTAATCCACCTTGTTCTGTTACGTCGTTGCCCTTTGGATCAACCAAATCTAAGGATTCACCATTTTTACAAAACGCATCTTTTTGTTGCACCGCAGCTTCTGATGGTGGTATCTCCATGGAATCACCTGCAGTACCTCCAGCAGTAACTACCTGAGAATTCACAAGACTGCAACTGTTCTCTGGGGCTGAATACTCACAGGTTACGTTGCTGGACTTTGATTTCTGATTCTCCTGTGTGCCAATACTTATTGAACAATCTGATACATTCACAACAGAATTACCAGCTAACGCTTTCCTAGGAGTATTAACAGCATCCGAATCAAGAGTTGTCATACAGCCATTTTCATCAGTACAAGAATGAATATCATCACGTGCATCAGAATTGGGTTCGGAAGAGTTAACTCCTTGATCCTCCAGTAAATTCTCTGACACCACCACAGCAATGCTGCTCGGTTCTATTGCAGTTGATGTTAACGATCCATCACCTCCATCTTGATGATTGAGCTCCACATGATTATTTTCTTTCATGAATGTACTAGGAGACGATGCGGATTGTACATGGTCATCCTTGATTTGATCAGCATCTACAGTCCACGGAAAGGAACTATTGATCTGCTTATTACTCTCACCAAAGCGCCCAAGCTCCTTATGAAAACTACGGGACTTGTTATGGCTGATGTTCTCACAAATGTTAACCTCACTTTTCAACTTTCCAATCCAATCTGATGGATTAGAATTCAAATCAACACAAAGGTTAATCCCATCTTCTGAATGGACATAAAACTCAAAAGAAGAGGAAGAAACTGTTTCAAACATTCTCATGGAGGAAGGCAAAACATTTTCTTCAGGGCTTGAAACAAAGTTTACATCAGTATGTTGACTTTGGTGCATACCCTCCATCTTGCAATCTCTTGCCATACCTGAATAATTCTTACACAAGATAGTTGTTGGAGACTCCTTCCTGTTCAAATCATTCCTATCACGTTGAGAAAGAAATGGAGGGTTGGACGTTTCCTGGAAACAATAAATTGAGCAACCATGGCCTTCCTGCAATGACACATACATGAAAATTTTAACGAAGACTAAATTTCAGAACTTTCTACCGCAGCAATATAAGTAATTTCTTTTCTTTAATTTTAATTTTTACATTTTTCTTTTTGCAAACTCATGAGAACCCAGGAAATATGGGTCTACATCGTTCACACCTTTCTTAGAGGTAACATAAGTTTGCTTTTTACATGGTTATTTCCATTTCCTAACGCTAATGGAAATAGTTAGTAAAACCTCCAACAAGTGTGATTTGGAGAAAGAAACAATGTTCATGTTCTGAAGGAAGGACCAAGAAATAAATTAAAGATGCATAATTTCATGTCATGTAGCACTTATAGCATTGCACGTGTGAGAACTAAAGAGAACAAGAGATTTCTAGCTGTCTCTCCAGTGGGCTAAAAGAACATGCAAAGTCTATTCAGCTCTTATCATAAGACAATAGGCTTTTAATTACAAACTCTTAAGCACAAAAAAATATACATCTATGAAAGGGAATCCTACCTTATCATAAGTTTTATCGCACGCAAAATAACCCAATTCATTAATTTTAACAGTTTGAGAACATTTCCTTCTGCTTCCTTCATCTTTAGAACAGTAGTTGAGTCCTTTGCCATCTGCAAAATCACCAAGCCATTTTTATGAATTTATGCATCAACATGGTCTAGTTAAGAATGAGAGTATAAGCAATTTACAAAATATGAAGTACGGACTCATTTGGAAGCAAGATAATGGTGCAAACCTTTCCTGGCATCCTCTGGAGAATTTAATGGAGCTTCAGGCTGTAGTCCTGACATCAGAAATGTAGGTAATGAAGCCTCTTGAGTCCCACATAACCTTTCTCTTGGGGATAATGAACTCAAATTTTTCTGCAAATTTGTTAGACATCAAGGTAATTTGTATGCATTGCCACAGATATATAATGCTCATACTCATCTAAAGAGGAAAATTTGACAAAGACAAAAAAAACTAATTAGGGCTGAGACGAGCATGACAAAATATTGTTAATTAGGGGAAACGCATCAAAAGTCATCCCCTTTGCATTACTGACTTTCCTTTTAACCATGACCTCATATTATGCTGTGAAACTTCCTAAAGAAATAATCTTTAATTGGTAGGTGTCAGTACCCTTAACCTATGATGAAATCATGAAAATCCCAATTATCACCAAAGCAAACACTATGTCCTTACCACCAACTCATTGATAGTTATTCCGGCCAGTTAAATAGTGGAAGAACCGTGCCAAAACAAATAAATAAATTCAAGCAGGAAACTTCTCCAAATAAATGTCTAACGAATCAAACCAAGGTTCAGAAGAAGGTTCATTTACATAATACTCCTCATGCCATCAATTTAACGTATAAATGGATCTTGATCCAACACATATAGCAGGGTCCTCACCCAATCAATTACTATGTTTACTCCTATAAATTACTTTCCTTTGTTTAAAATTTAATTGAACTAGAAGAGAGAATATAATGAAGTAGCAGTTGACCAAAGGGACCCACCAAAATAAAAGAAGAAAACCTATGACTGCGAATTCTCAAAAATCAACAATCAAAAAGTATCAATCCTATTGCTATCCATATACAACCTGCCCCCCGAAAAAGACATCCCAAAAATGTACAAAACTACAACAATACCTCTTCTCAGTTAATATGTATAAAGAAGTTGGAAGTGTCTTTTTAAATTCTTTAGCCTCCGAAGCCCAAAAAGACGCTAAATAACAGGTTCTTCCCCACATGGTAGAACTATCTTCTTCCTTTCTATCTAGAAAACTTTATTTATTTGAAAAGAAAATTTCTTAAACTGCAAAAAGGGATTTGCCAGATTACTGCATACAGATTGGGGAAAATAAAAGTTTAAAATAAAAAAGAGAATGATGTTCTGTTTGCACATGAACGTGAAACTCATCTTAAGCAATTTAAAAGTTCTTCCTAAGAGAATTCTTAACATATATGACAGGTGAAAATGGGATGAAATGGTAGTTTGGCTTCACTAGACCATAGAAATTTATTAAATCAACTGCCGCAAAAAACTACCTCGAAGTGAGATGCCAGGGATTTAGCCATCTCTGAACTTGACTTATTTGCAGGCAAACTGTACCTCTTGCACAAACATTGAAGCTCCTTCCTTGAAAGGCTCTGACCAGATTCCTGATCTCCTTTAATCCTCATCTGTCAATACCAAAAACAATTAACATTTGAGCTCTTATTGCAAAACGTTTCCACATAAATGCAAGTAGCAGAATCGCACAAACACGATACATCTAATAACAGCAATGATAAAACACATAATAAAACAACAAATGGATAAAATCATAACAATATTTTTAATTTCCCAGAGTGAAAGCGACAACAAATAAAAACTAGCCACATTTCATAAAATCATTTCATTGCTCAGAAACCTACTAAACATAAAAATTAAATAAATAAAAAACTTTATTTTTTCCACCATTTGAGAAAAATCGCAACATAATTAAGCAAAACATCAGTATAAAACAAACAATCTGATGTTTAATTATCTTCGTTTCTCTACTTCTACTACATTTTCTCATCGACCAAACAGACAAAGCTATCTATGTTATTGTTAACAATACAATCAAAGTAGAAAAACGAAAGAGTGAAATAAAGTAGAAGCGTAGCGTGTGTTTGTTACCTGATCGGAGATTTTTCCTGGAAAATTGTCGAGAAAGTGAAGGAAATTGCAGGAATATTTTTGAGCTTGGAAGCACTGCGTGAGAGACCTCTTCAAATCTGTGCTTTTGTTTTCTCCCGATAGTCATGGAGACGACTTGACGATGGTCAGAAGACATTCTCAGTGGCAAATTAGTAAATTATGGGATTTCTTTTGCCTATTCTAGTAAATTAATGGCGAAGGTCGGTCTAGTGAGATCTTATCCCATGTGTCGCGGTGTATGGTTATAAATCTAGTGACTTGTAAGAGCCTCAACCATTGGCATTTCTTACACTCACAATAATATGTAGGGGCAAATTGCATCTACTAACCCCGAGTTTTGTTAAAATTATATATACATGTCACTTTATATCAATTACTCAAACCACTTCTAACTTTAAAAATATTACTTGGGCAGAGACCGGGTAAAGATGCTATCATTGTTCCCCATTCCCAAATGTAACAAAGATTTTCATCCTTACGACATTCTCCGCTTAGTGCAGGGATGAGAATTAGACATTTGGGGATTGCTTCTTTTTCCTGCCAAGCCTCACTCCCATTTTAATGCGATATTTCATTATTTTGTACTTTTTATTATCAACCATAGTTATATCCATCATAAAAAATTAAATGGCTTATGGAAAATATTACTTAATTGCAATAGTATTTTCTTTCAACTATTAATAAAATAAATAAACCTTTGATACATATATAATAAAATAGTAACATGATATTGGTCATAATTAAGAATGACATTTATTGTGATGTCACACATCGGACAAGTGTATCGTCAGTGTGATCTTCCATGAATTTCTCAACAATATCTTCTTCGTGATCTTCCTCGAGGTCTTCTTCAGAATCTTCTACCATATTGTCTTCATTGTACTGAAAATTAACTTTACAATCATTAACATCATCATCGCCATCCTTATAGCCAACATATTCATTAGCATTGTAACTTTCTTTTTCAAATGTATGTCATCTTCCTTTATCAAAACGAAGGTCTTCAAAATGTCATCTTAAGTAATGTAATTTTGGTGAAAATCCAATGCCTCGTAAACTCAAGGGTTCCTCTACAAAGTTCATCCATATAAGGTAATTGACTTAATTTTAAAATGGGAATCAAAGATGTCCCATTTATCGGGCACAATAAGATAAGATTTGAGAATGAGTTTGGATAGGATCTGGATTTGAAAGGATTGAGATTTGACAAACAAAAAATGTTGTTCTTTATTTGGCATAAAATGGGATAAGATTTGATAGAATTTTCTCTAAATGAATTTTATAAAATTATTTTAACTTTAATTTTGACAAAATAAAATTATTTATATAACTTTTAGCAAATAAAAATTATTTATTAGTTTTACAATTTTATTTAATTTTTAAAAAAATAATAAATATAATTTTATGTACAATATAATTTAAGTAAAATATCTTCACAATATATTTTTAAAGTTAAATAGCCCTTGGATTATATTTAAGACCATTTACTATAAAAAAAAAATTCTAACAAGGGAAAAAAATTGATTAATTTCAATGTTTACTAAAAACATTTTGGAATTAAGTTACGTGGATTCAACCTATAAATTGTAATTAGAATTTCGCTCGAAAACGAACTTATTTCTCCTCTCCCAGTTAAGAAATTAAATTTTTTTTTTCCTGATTAAAAAAATAAATAATTTATTTTTTCTAACGTACATTCTGTTACTAGATCCGCATGTTATATAAATATGGGTATTTTTTATAATCAACTTGTTTCTTTTTATTATAATCAATTTATTGCGACATGTCATACAAATTGAATTGAGTTTTAAAACAAAATTCCTAGCCACAATATACGTTACTAAAGTATTTGTACAAATGTCAAACAATAATGTATATTTGTACAAATTAAAAAGACCAAGTTACAAAATATCAAACACAATAATTATAATGTGATTCAGTCAATCCGCGCCTATATTCACGCCTCCAATTGCCCATCAAGTTGGAGGAATCTCAACAGCTTAAAGACCTCAAGCCCAATTCTATTTCACAATTCAATATTGGTAATAATAATAAACGCCAATCTCTACCAAGTGTGATTCTCCATACTTAAATTTTTCATATTGGTAATCATGAATTTGTAATTCAAGTCATGTTCACATTCTTTAACCTCAAATCATAATAGCTCAAAAAAGAGGAAAAAAAAAAAATCTTTCTTTTAATTAGCTACGTAATTGAATTAATTGTTTGTTTCGTGTGAAAACATAATGAAAAATGAAAAGTTAAAATTAAAAAATAACCTTAAGAGAGGGAGAGAAAATTGAAAGTAAAAAATGGAAAAAATTCCAATTTATTTATTTTTTAAAATATTACAATTTGGGGTCTGCCCCGTTTTATATTTGAAAATTTATTAGGAAGGGTCGCCACTTACCATCACATGTAATGGTAAGGGTACACTTTTTTTTTTTTTTTTTTTAAGAAAATAGATTTGAAAAATCGAAAAGTATCTGAAATCATTCAGAATTATACCCCCAATAAATTAGGGATAATCATTTATCCAAACTTAAATATTTATCAAAAAACAGTCTAACTAAGTAAGAGAATGAGCTCCCCGATTAGCCGAACGAAAAACAAAATTAAAGGAGTGAACGCTGCAAGCATGGTGAGGCTACTTACGTAAGATAAGAGGTTGTTTTGTTATCAGATGAATGCCCTATCATTTTTTTTCTTCACACAAATTTTATATTGTAGTATGATTACACTTTTAATGGTTAAAATTGTATCAAGTATATAACTTATACATGTAGTAAACAACACAAGACATATGTAATTTGACAAACAAAAAAAAAAAAAGAGAAAATTTAAAATAATTTCTTACAATTTGTTTATTTTTTTCAAGGGATCATGCTTACAAGATTTGTATCAATAAAATAACGTTATTTTAAAGATAATATAATAATGAACATCATTAGATACCAACAAGTCGCTTTGGCCGAGTGGTTAAGGCGTGTGCCTGCTAAGTACATGGGGTTTCCCCGCGAGAGTTCGAATCTCTCAGGCGACGAAGATTATTTTTCTCTCATTTTTTTCAAAATCATATAATTAGGGTCCTGACGTTTCTATTTCAAGTACACATGGTATCTAAAGTTTTTAAAATGTTTTATTTTATTCTTAATAAACTATTAATTATTTTTAATTATTTTTAACATTATATATATATATATATATGTTTTTATTTATTTAGTTTTCTTTGTTGTGTAAAACTTTGACCCTCGTTTTTCCACTTAAATTTAAGGTCTTACTTAGTGTCCGTTTGAAAGAGCTACTCCGAGTAGAGCTTTTAGGAGTAGATCTTTTTGAAGTTGATCTTTTAAGGAAAAGCCGTTGGTCGTTTGGTTGTCAATTAAAAAAGCTCTTTTAAACTGTAGATTGTTTAGTTGTATTAAATTTAAAAAGCTCTTTTACATGATAAAATTACAAAAAAGGGCATTAAAAAAATTTAAATACAACAAAGAAAATATGAAGTAATATTTTTTATGTGTAATTTAAATTGTAAGAGAACAGGACAGTTGCAGTAAAGAAGAACAAAAACAAAAATAGCAAACAGTAAGACCTTAAAAAAAAAAAACTGAATTTTACGGCAATTAAAAAAAAAAAGTAGAACAAGTATATTGTGATTAGAAAAATATAATATAGAAAAAAACTCACAGGTTAACGATGATTTTTCAAAAATTCAATGCGTTGAAAGTAGTAAAGTTATATTTTACACTAAAAAACTAAAGTCATTAGGGTTTATAATTTAAAAGGGTATTATGGAATTATAAAATATAGTAAGGTTATATAAGACATTTTAATATTTTTTAAAAAAGCTCAAAAGGCTCTACTTGGAAAAGTTTCAAATTTGAGTTTCTCCAAATAGACGTAAAACAGCTTATTTAATCGTCTGAAAGCTCTACTGGGATGACAACCAAACGACAAAAAAGAAAACTTAAAAGAGCTTTTTGGATTAAATAAGCTCTTTTAGCCAGTAGATAGGCTCTTCCAAACGTACACTTAACCTCCAAAGAAGTTTATAGGTTTTTTATTTTATCTTTTATGCAATTCATAATTTCCTGAAAAATTTATAATTTTATTGATTCAATTAACGTTTACGGACAAAATTGTCTTTATGCTTATTTTTAACGGTTAATACTTAAAAATTGGTCAAAAGAATCAAAATGATTTATTTTTAAAAATTTAATAATAACACATATCTAAAATAAAAAAAAATTTAAAAGATAGAAATTAAAATAAAATTTCCCTGTTGTAAATTATTTGGTGGAAATTGCAATGGTGCTTAGAGCTTATTCGTTAACATTTTCGGTTTCCTTTATCCGTTTTATCAATTTTTATTAAAAAACGAGAAATTAATTTTCATTTAAGATATGAAAACGTGTCTGATAGCAATAATTAAAAATAATATTTTGAAAAAATATAACAAATAATAATATCATAATATGTATTATGTGACGTATTTTAAAAATATATTTTTAAGATATTGCAAGAGCAAAAAAAAATAGTTAAATTAATTTTAATTGATTTTTTAAGTAGAATTTTTTATTTTATTTTTTTCTAATGTTTTTCAAATGATGATATAAATAATATATATTTTAATAATATCAAGAAAAGTATATTTATTAATAATAAAGAAATAATCCATATTTATTTAACTTTAACCTCTAAGAGTTTCATTATTTTTTAATTAATAAAATATATTTTTTTCACACGTCTCTTATCTAATTGATAAAAATAAAAAATAAAAGTACAAAACAATAAAAATGTTAAAATGACATTTTCAATTTTTATTTAATAAAAGTGGAAAATATATTTTCTATTTTTCTTGTTATTTTTAAAAAATATAGCTGACAAGCGAATTTTTATTATTTTTCATTTAAAAAAACACATTTATAAAATATTAATAAACAAGCTCTAAATTTTCAGCATAATAAAAGACTAACTTTACCTTTTGAAGTTTCTATAGTAAGTTATATGTCTATAAAATATGAGTTTAAAATTATAAATTTATAATTTTGTATAATAAATATACATATAAATTGAAATTCACACCTCTAACATAATTTTATTGATATCATGCTATAAAATGAATTGAAAGTTTGAGACGTGACAAGTTTTTATACCCACGATAGTAACATTTACTATTGTGGGTTGAATTACTTTCCGAGGTGTGCGTAAGTTGACCCGACACACCACCTGACTGTAATAAAAAAATAAAAAAGAATTGCAAAATTTTGGTATCATCAATTCAATTGTTGGCAATAAAAGGAGAAATTTTTTCCTCGTAAACAGCCTTGAAAAAATCTCTAACAGCAACAAACTCTCTACGTGCCTTGTCGTCAATGTGACAACGCAACAAGGACGGCATGAACAGCCACAAACTGGTAGCCGCCACGAAAGCCAGCGTCAGCATCCCCGAAACGACACCAGGCAGCCGTCGTTTGGCGTCCACGAGGAAAGCCTTCTTGACGAGGACTTCAACAGCCAAACAGGCGCCTTGTAGGACGAAGAAGCACGTGAGCTCCCACGTGGGCTTTTGTCTTCCTATGTAATAAAATATCAGCTCGTGCATCAGCCCGGACACCAAGAATGTCGCTAGGATAGCAGGGATCGGGGCCCACTTGCGTCCAATCCAACGGCTGGAATTCGACAGCACCGGATTGTACACGGTGGGACGTAGAATACTGGAGACCATGAGATTCCATCTCCGTCCCCAGAAGTCTTGCAACGAAGTAGCTAGATAGGGTTCATTGAATTGCGGCTCGAGCTCCAGTCCGAGCAGGGCTCGAGCCAAGACGGCAGTGATGATCAGGACCATTTCGAGACTGATGTACAAGTAAACACAGTACAAAAACATGACAAGTTTCAAGTCAATGAAGTCCTTGTTGGTATAAACTGGTACAAAAGTGGACAAAATGAGGCTCTTAATAGCCAAGTTGAGACTTGATGATTTGTGTGCGGTAGTTCTGGTGATTTGGTGGTGAGATGGGTTGATGATTTTGATGGGGAGAGAAGCGATGGAGATGAAAAGAGGTTTAGGGAGAGGAGGGTGAGAAGAGAGGGGGCCTTGGCCGAAGGAGAAGAGGAGGAGCTTGAAGTTGGAAAGCCAAACGAGGAAGAAAGTGGTGGGGCCGCCGAGAGTGATGGAGGAGAGAGATAGAGGGAGGAGGAGGAAGAGGAAGATGACAGGGAGGATAGCAATGAACCTGGTTTTGCCTTTGGGGAGGATACCGCCAATGAAATGGCAGTAGTGAAGTGAAGCCACTGCTACACTCCACACCATCATTACGTTTTTCATCTCTCCTCCTTCCATTTTCATCATCAGCAGATGCTTTTACTTTTTCTCTCTCTCCTTTTTATGATTTATACTCACTGCTCAGGAGAGATCCAGAGAAAGAGATGAGGGATCATGGAGGGATTGGAGGCATTCTATAGGGTAGTTGTTGATAAATTATTATTTTAATATAATTTTTTTTTTTTTTTTTTAGAGTTAGTGGGTCAATTTTGCCTACGGAAAGTCTATTCTGTGTGTTGCATGGACCGAGAATATTTATTAAATACAGATCCGCCTTATTTGAAAGGAGAAATTCCCAAATCTAGGTGGTAAGTGGTAACTATGGTCTCATAAAATATCTAATGTTTTTGGGATATTATCATTTTATTATGTAGTTTCGAGTATTTATTCATATTCCCCCCCTCTAATTTTATTTCTCCTTTTCCCTCTTCAGTTAACTTCTGATAGCATTTTAGTAAAAAACTATTAACCTTAATTGTTTTAAAAAATAATAATTAAATATTTTTAAGATATAAAAAATAAAAAATAAAAAAACTATTTTTAATAAAAAAGATAGTTTTTAGGTCCATTTGATGGATGGTAGGGATTAAACTAAAAGTAGGATTTCTAAAAAACTGGATAGAGTGGAGATCCATATTAAGAATTTTTTTTAAAATCTAGTTTTTAGTGGAGATCCATATCTACGGTCCATAAATAATTATTTTTTTTAATAAATTGACAAAAAAAATTTGGATCTGGTGGTGGCACTAAGATCCATATGTGGATTTGAAGATTTAGAGATGGATCCATAAAATGGAAGGCTCAGCCTACCCTTGTTCGCGGCATTCTAGTTTGCCACGAATGGAGCCTCCCTATTTTTGCACCATACGCCGCCGCCGCCTACCCCAAAAAACACACCCAATGTCGCCGTTGCCTCCCCTCAACCACCACACCTAGACCATATAAACAATATAATACAGAGATTCATGTGTGTGAGAGCAAAGATGTAGCTCTGTGAGGGCTAAGCCCACCCTGCCAAAATGAAAAAACATTATTAGTATTACCTGCCAAAATGAAAAAAAAAATATTAGTATTATTATACATTCTATATTTGTTCATCCATATTTATATTTTAACCCACTAAAAACTCATTCCAGTTAATATTTTTATTTCGTAAAGGTCCAATTTACAACATTATTAACTCGGTTCAATTAATATTTTTATTTTTAAAAGACCCAATTTACAACACCATTAATTCACAGCTTACACGTTCCTACTATTAGATATAGAATAAGCTCAACTCCTCTTATATTTTTTTTTATCTTCTCTACACAACTCACAATTCACAACTTTGTCTTTGCTTTACATAACTCACAATTCGCAACCTTTACCTTCTCTTTCCATATTTTTTTTTCCTTCTCTTCACAACTCATAATTCACAACAATTCTGCTTCCCTTGTCCAATGATGTTTCCACTTGTGTTCGATCACCACTCATTTGTCCGGTAAGTGTTTTTTTTAATTATTTAGTAGTTTATTTTATTTTAATATTGTTTGCTAAAAAATAATAATAATTTTTTTTTAAAAAATAGATATTGAGTTCCTCGAACCCCACTCGAACTGTGTTCGAACCAAACGAATCTGAGAAACAAATCTAGAACTTGGGTTCGCATTTGAACCTAAAACTTGGGTTTACGTTCGAATCCAGATTATGGGTTCGTTCCTTGAAACAAACCCAGATCTGGGTTTGTTTCTGGGTTCGCATTCAAACCTAGAACTTGGGTTCATCGACAAATCCAGAAGTTGGGTTCACGTTCAAACCTAGAACCTAGGTTGATTGACGAACCTATAAGCTTTGTTTAGTGCTGACTCTTCCTATTTCCACAACAATAACAAAACGAATATTTTCAGCAATGAAACTTTTTAAGACATTGCTTTGCAATAAAATGGAGTAAGAATTTATAGCAAACTCCATGATTATTTATATTGAAATAACAATTGCTGATTCTATTGATTCAGATTTTATAATTGGTAAGTTTGATATTTTAAATAATCGTAGGCTACGTAGTTTTTTTTTGTTGTATTTGCATTGTATGTTTATCTGGTACTGTATTTTTGTCTTTTCTTTTAATTAAAATTGTGTATATATTGTTTATGTTATACATTTTGAGGAGTATGACTCACTATATATCAGTTCACCCTGACCTACGTTTCTGGCTACGTCCCTGTGTGAAAGGGAGAGTAGGAAAGAGAGAAAGAAAGCTGTGTGAGAAGACGACAATAAGAAGGAGAGAGAGAGTAGATAAAAAAAAGAGAAGAGGAAAAAATAAAATTTTATTTAATATAGATTTATTTATTAATTTTATTATGTTGCAACTACCTATCTACCATTCAATATCTAATGGTCAAATTTAGAAATCAAATAGAAACCTAATGAGAGTGGGGATTTTGTGTGTTTCCATAAACTAGAGGGGGGAAAAGATTAAAAAAAAAAAAAATTAGAGGGAAAAACAAATAATACCCTAAACTACAGGTGGTAACATGATAATGTGCTCTCTCTTTTTTGCGGTTAATGAATTTATTATAACGGTCTCTCAAATTGTAAAACATATCATTTTAATCCACACTTTCGATAATTAAGATAAATGGTAAAATGATATTTTCATCTTTTAAATTATAAAATAAAATTTTAATTATGACGAATGATGAAGATGAGATTAATATTAATTTGGTTCTTTTTTTTTTTTTTTTGGAGGAAAAAAACAAGTTAGGGTTGGTGACATTGATTTTATAACTTCGTGAAGATGATTGAAATTGTCGAGGAGCTGGGTGAATATACTTTTTTCCATTTTCATTTTTGGAGGTTACTGTAGCTGAAGATTATTTTGGTTTGGATAAAAAAATGCTCTCATGTTTTAGTTAAAGAGGTGGCTTTTGGGGTTTCTAGTGAAAGAGATGGTTTCTATGATTATATATATATATATATATATATATTTTTTTTTTCGGTGGAAAGATATGTTTTGATCTTTTATGCAATTGATTTTGGTTAAGTTGAAGAGTGTTATTGGAGGCCTTTTTTTTTCTTAAAAAAAGAAAAAAAAATTTTTTTATCTTAATTATATATTTTATTTGCTTTTATTCGAAGGGTATTCTTATCATTTCAAAAGTCAAATTTAGTCGAACTAATAGTTTGTTTAATGGGTTGTAACTATAAACACTTTTGAGGTTGTTTTTCAAAATTTAAGGACTCCATTGGTACACACTTAAAATATGAAGGACTATTTTGAGCAATATGTAAACAATGAAAAGAATTGGTATTTTGTAAAACCATGAGGGCTCTTTTAGAATTTTTTTTCTATTTAGAAAATAGGCAGACATTTATTTATAATTTCTGATAAATTTTATAAAACTTTTGATAAAATAACAACTTAGTTTTTCCTTTTTAATGATTTTAAAGAAAAGATTTATTATAATTCTTAGAATGGGAAAATTTTGAAAATCCTCCAAGATTTAACCAACTTAAAAAAAAAAAAACTATATTTACAACATTAGATAAACTCTCTCAATAGTTAGTCAAACACCCTTGTATCATTTGTCGAGAACCTTGCTCATAAGCACATCTATTCATAGTTTAAATGGTTAGTGCATATCTATTTATGTTCAAGTTTCACTATACGCATTTATCAATATGTGTGGGTAGTTTTCTTCTTTTATTGTGGAAGTAAATGGTCAGATCACATGTTTAGTAATTGATCTCGATAGAGTTATAAGTAATCTTATAATTATGTAATTAAAAAAAAAAAAAAATTGTTCATTGGGGGTAGTTTATCTAACTATGTAATTGCAGAGTTGTTATCTACTTTTGGATAAAGTGGTAGGGTTCTGAAATATTTCCCTTATAGAATTAGAAGAAAAGTTAATGACATATTTCCATATTCAAAGATTCCTACTTGTATTTTGTCAATGAAGTTTTTTTTTTTTTTAAAAAAAAAAACATAGAAAAGTTACTGCAAAATTTATAATACTTTTTTCCTATTAAATAAATTATTTTATCATTCAAACTTGATTGCATGTAATAAAAAAGTAGAAAAAAAATCACTGACAGATAGTTGTTGTTGTTGTTTTTCAACATGGTGATCCCATGTATATTGGTATAGATCTAATCTCCATTTAACTCGAAAAGTTAATAAATATATGATCATAGATATACTCTACTAATATGGAAATTGTATCTATTAGAATTTAAACTCAAATATTATCGAACGAGTTGCTCCCTATATAATGTGTGATGACTAATCGTGTCATCCATAATGGTTATAGATAGGGATTATGATCCTCTTCTCATCTAATTTGTACTTATCTTCTTTTAATCTCATGATACATAAATATTATAATAAATAAGTAGTTAGGATATAATTTTTTTTATTATTATATTATTAATATCCGACCGTATATTTTAAAAAAGATAAAAAAACAAAAATAAGTTGAAAAGAGGATTTAAATTCTTTTATAAGATGCTATTATTTGTCCCATTACCGACAATTTCATAAAGAAAAAAAGAAGGTAAGAAAAAGGTGCAGCACGCACATTCTCAGAAAAAAGTCAACAAAGTAATTAAATTACATAGCCTAATTGGGTGCCATGTGCCATCTCATACCTTCTTTTTTTAAGTGCTATAATATTTATTTATAAATTTCCTGTCAAGCATGGGACATGGTTTTTTACTTTTTTTTTTCATAATAAAAAATTGAGATATTGTAAGATTAAATAAATTATTAAAGTACAGTAGACATAGATAGATCTCCCCCCGATAATAAATAATTATATATTTTTTGTTACCTACTTGATTACCTATATAATTGTTCCGACATTTACTTGAAGTCTTTTCCATTAAAGATCTCATATATTTCATATTTAAAAAAAAAAAAAAAAAAAAAAGTGGAAGGTGATTTTCAAAAATTACCTATACCACGTGTTAAATTTTTAGCGGTACGGTATTATTATGTACAAAATTTCATTAGGTCTAAAAATGCAAAGGAAGTCCAATGAATCCTGATAAAGTAACAAGGCCAAGTAGGCGCAAAAAGACCAACAAAGGCCAATATGGTAGATAAACTTGACGTAGAGGTACCAGCTCTATGCGAGTTGCCACATTTAAAGTACCCGAAAGAGTTAATGATCCACCTCTCATCAATGATATAACTCTAGCTTATATGATACCCAACTTGAAGCTTCAGTTATGGAAAGAATCCCAAGAATAAAGGGACTCGACCCGGTCAACTCACAGAATCCCAATCAATCTCAATCTCTTTAATTTTAATAATTCTATTTCAATTAGAAGACGATTTTTAGGGATATAATTTAGTCCCTAATTTCTGTAATTAGATCCTATGTAAAACAGAATTACTCCAATCCTTTCACACTATAAAATGGATAGGTCATCACTGTTACAAATATTACTATTTTTTCCAGAAAGATACATACAGTGAGCTCTGCATAGACACATAGCGAGTTCGACTTGAATACTAAGAACAGTGGATGTAGGCATTCCTCGAGACCGAACCACTTTAAAAATCTCGTGTTAATCTCATTTTATTTCTTTTGTCATTTTATTCATTGTCAATTACGTTGACCAGATTCGCACGTCAACATTTTGGCGCTAGAAGGAGGGCCTCGTTTGAGGATTCAAACCTCCGTTTCTGGTAAGAAATAAAGCTTTTATTTTACTTTTCAGGGAAACTCTTCCAAAAATGGTGAGAGGCGTGGGAACTCGTTCCAAAACATCTAGAAGTAGAGATGTAGCCCCCACTGGAGGGCACTCAGAGACGCTCACTAGCCTCCGGTCTCACCAATTGTCCCAAACGTGGCTCTTGCCGTTCCTACGGCTCCACCATCGGCCTTAAATCCTCCAGTTAGTTCGCTCCCCCCTCAGGCGAAGCTTTAGGGAAATGACCAGGCTGGTCTATCGAGGCCATCAGACCTCAACCAGTAGATGGAGAAGCAGGCCGAACTAGAGAGGATGGTGGCGAAAATGTTCCGCAGCTACCATTTCCTGCTACAAAATCAACCCCCACGCGAGTAGGTTGTAGAAAGTACCTCGCCTCTATGACCTGAGGGAGATGGTCCGGTACACCCCGCCCGCAGGATCGATAGACAGAACCCTCAGCGAAATGAAGCTCAGCGGAGAGGAATTTCCATTCATTTAGCCAATGCGACGAGACGGGCTAGAGCGGGGCATGATGAATGGCGCGAGGAACCTCTCTACAATGGGCCAGTAATTCATATAAATGACAACAGCAAAAGGTATGAAGAATTCAATAAGGATCGTAGAGCTGTCCCAACATATAGCACGTCTCAACGACCCGGACTACGTCTAGAAACCCACAATTAGCGACCTGCCAGGAATAGCAACGGACATAGACACCACAAGGTGCTGGCCGCCGAAGTTCCCAAGTATCAGCGTGCTGAACCCTAGTTAAATGGGAGGAGGTCGCCTAATGGGAACCCACGGAGGTCGCCAAATCTGCAAAATCCATCTCGAAGAGAAGATAGCGCCACTTCCAACGCATCGATGACAGCCCCTCTAGCCCCGGTTACCAGGTATTATTACGACAACTGGATCTATTAGAGCAGTAGCGTGGAGGGGCTGAGCCTAACGATATGTACATAGAACAAAGCCAGTTATTCTGGGAGATAGATAACGAACCGCTACCGGATCGCTTCAAAATGCCCATCATCCTCCTCTACCAGGCGACCAACTACCCCATTGATCACCTGGATGCCTACAATGTATAGATGAGCCTTCTCACGACCAACAGTAAGGTCAAATGTCGATGCTTTCCGGTAACCTTGGGGAAAATTCTAAGGAAATGGCTAAGGGGGCTCCCAACTGAAAGCATAACGAGCTGAAACTAATTCCAGAAGCTCTTCGTGAACCAGTATTAGGCCTTGAAGAAGCAGCTCATCTCTTCATGTCATATGGTAACTATCTTTCAGAAGTTAAGTGAGCCTTTGAAAAGATTATATAGCCCGCTTCCAAAAAAGAGGTCAATTGTGTGGACAACCCAACTGATGAAAGCGTGTTCACTACGATCACCGTCGGCCTGCGAAAAAATGGTGAACTCTACCGGAGTATATACAGCAAGCCGGTCAATACCCTCAGGGACTTTTACAAGCGGTCTAACACTCATATCTACATGGAAGAAGCCTTCGGGCCCAAGAAGAGCTCCAAGAAGTACAGAAGCAGGAGCCTGCGGGATAAGAGCAAGTAAAAAGACAATGGGAAAATGACGGTGGTAACAGCTGTAGCCGTAATAGAGGCTTAAAGAGAGATGATGCTCCAACAAACCAGGTAGCTAAAAAGGCCAAGAATGATGAGGATATAACTAGAAACGAAGGTCGCTACCAAACCTACGCACAGCTATCCGATTCCCGAGATAGAATCTTCCGCTACTCTTGACCGTATAATGACAGTATTTATCCCAAACCAAACGATCACGCACTTATAAATGCGATATATTGAGACTTAGAATAATGTTAGTGTTCTTCTAAAAAAAAAAATCGAATAAGATGGGAATTCTAGGCCCATGTATTCATCTTAAGTTCACGAATAGTGATTTGATCTTGACAGAATTCTGAACATGTTAGGCCAAGGAAGACAACAATCATTATAAACTGAAATTGATAAACCACTCCAATCAGCAGAATCCTTTCTCGATCACTTCTTGGCTGCATAAAATACTTTTTCACATAAAAGAGGAAGACGATCTAGCTTTTGCCTACAAAAAAGTTTATTTATAAAAATAAGCTCCTTTAAGTACTCCAGCAGTCCAGCCGCTAACGAATTTGGTTGATGGATTGACCACTATCCTTGCTTAGCTAGGAATGCTCTGTAAAAGAAGACAACTCACGAAATCCTAAACCACCATTCAACTTATGGGCGGAAATCAATTTCTAAGTACACCAATGATTCAATGAAGCTTCCGTTTATCATCTTTAGTGTCCTACCAAAATCGAGCACTAATGTGATGAAAATTATTGATTAGAGCTTTGGAAAATCAAAATAGACTCATGGAATAAGATGGAATAGATTGTATAATTGCTTTAAGAAGAATTTCTTTACTCCCAGCTGAAAAACAATCTGATGCTCCGTCCTTTTAATTTCTTCCATACTAGTTCTTTAATGTTCGAAAATAAGGACCGCCGATTAGAAAAACTAGAAGACCAAGATATTTTTCATGACACCCAACAACATTAACCCCAAAATTCTAACCACATCTTCTTGCATAATATTAAATCCAAAATTCTAACCACATCTTCTTACATAATATTAGATACTAACTTCCCAAAACAAACAACTGATTCGTTGAAATTAATCAATTGGCTAAAGCAACTGAATAACTAAACAAAATTGACTTATGAGTATTACAATATGAATGTTCGGCTCGTGTGAATAACACACAATCGTCAGTAAAGAATAGGTGTGTTTTCGTGAGACCGCTCTTTCCACATCGAATTGTAGATATTTGATCAGACTTCTCAACTTTTTATAGAAGGGAAGAAAAACCTTTCTACACAAATGAGAAAAGGTAAGAGGATAGAGGTTCCCCTTGCCACAGACCATTAGTTGGGGTTAGTGAAACTGTAGGCACACTGTTAACAAAGGAAACTGTAGGACACAATAGACACACAATCCATAATCTTATTAACCCATTTTGAAGAAAAATCCAAATTGGATCATCATTTGACTCAGGAAGGTGTTGTCTAATTTTCCAAATGAAAATATTATGCAAATGTATGGAGTCGACATAAGTAATATAAAGTGAATCAAGTATTGTTCCCTATGAGGACTTTATTAAAATGTCAAATACGGAAATTAAGTAAGCCTAATTCTATTTGGAAAATCGAGTATATTATGGTTTTATTAACTAATTATCTAAGCTAAACTAATCAAACAATTAATCACAAACTAAAAAGATGAATGTATAAGAGAGAATGATAGTTAAGATTTCCGATTTCACTTAGTATGTCTTATTGAATTCATGAAAGTAAACTATTGAGAATCAATTGTTATTGTTGATGATCATGTTTTACTAAATTAGCCAACAAACTCTCTCGAGTCATGCCAAATTTATTATCACACATTAATATTCTATCTCTCAATAATTATTATATGCATGATAATTCATTAAGCATAATAAACACACTATGAAGATCACATAAGTAAATTAGTATGTCACTATCTAATTATATTTATGACAGACTTTACATCGAGCATGTTATGGGCACCACCTCTCAGTCCATAATACACAATCATAAAATCAACTAAATGTAGGTATTTACACTTAGAAGCATGAAGCACAATAATATCCACTCAACAATAAACAATCAATCTTAATAAAAGCAATCAATCCATTCAATAATTTAGAAAAGGATCCATCATCATTCTAACAAAGAGAATTAGTTTATGTTTGAATAAGAACACATGGTAAATATAACCCTAAACATGACTAATCAAAAGGAAATTAATGAAAAGAAGGGTAAGAAGAAAAATCTGGAGAAGATCTACTCTTGTTTCTCTTCTCGTGATGAATCAACTTGCCCAATTGTTCTAAATTAATGATGCGACTGGTGATTGAAGCTTTGAAAAGTTATCTTCGTTCGTCTCCTCCCCTTTTGGTTGAATCTCATTCTTCTATTTATATGAGAGAAGAATTTCGATCTTTTTAAATGTCTTTAAAAGACTTGAAAAACTCCCGTTGCGAGTTGGGGTTCGACCAATTGTTGCACGACCCAACTTGCAATACTCTCGGGTTCTTCAATGCACACCATTTATTAAGGGCATAGCCGCTGATACGTATACTACTTCTACTACTAAAGCTAATATTTAGTAGACCTTGTCGAGTTGCAACTGCTTATAGTTATATCATGGTAAGCTTTGTCGACTGGTTCAATATGCTTTTGTATAGTATTCTCTTCTTTCTCGCTGGACTATATGCCTTGTCTGGGGACAGCTAGTTCACCACTTGCACCTTTTCTCCATTTTATACAGGTTCTATTTCCTCGTAAAAGAAAGTTGATTCTTGGTACGCTTTCATTTGTTTGTCTAATTCTCCCACTCATTCTATTTTTCTCCATATATTTTGACATTGCAAATCAACCACGAATATATGCTATTTTTCTGCAGTAGCCATGCAACAAAACTTGGTTTGTTGAGATTTTAACATGAGCTACCGATTAACAAAGTGTCAAATCTTACGATCGATTAATATACTGAGACAGGCATGGGGATGTTCTTTACATCGGTCTTCTGCTAAGTGTATACGGTGCAGGTTTGAAATGCTCACTCATATCTGGAAAATGAGAACAACACAGTACATAGTATTTTCTCGAGCATCACTGTGTTTGGCTTTCATGAAAAAGTAATATATATATATATATATCTTTATGCCAACAGAAAATTCACAATGATTGGAGAACATCTGGAGAGAGTAGTAGTGATGAAGAAAGATGTTACAATATAAGTATTCACGATGTGTTTTAATACAATAATTACTACTTTATTTTAGAATTTAGTGATGTGATTTGTTTGAGTTGGATTTTTACTTGTTTGATATTAGGTGTTGGGGTTAGGTAGTTTTGGGGTTCTAACCTAAAAGAACTGATACATTTTAGCAAGTTCTCGGATTAAAAAAAAATAAAAAAAATAAAATTGTGATAAGATGAGGTTGGTTAAGTGGTATGTCAATCATACTTATATCTCAAAATTGTGAGTCCGAATCGTATTCCCCTTCCCTAAATCCCGAATTAATTGTAATAATTTAAAAAAAAAAATTTAAGTTCTTGCGATGACTCACTTGGCGTTCTACATTTTTTCGAATTATTATTTTTTGATCTGTATTTCATTCTTTAACTTGTGTGATCCCTAATTTTTTAAAAATCCTTCATTTAAGTCATTCTGATCAAATTTTTGACAGTCAAATATGACAAGATATACACAATGGTCATTTTACCCTTAACTTTAAATTATTAAGTTAAAAATACGATTTTACCTTTTATTTTTTAAAATTTAACAATTTACTTGTATATTCAACAAAAATTTTACATGTATTAACAAAAAAATTAAAATTATAAATATCCGAAATTTATAAGAAAAACTTTTAAATATTAAAAGAAACACAAAAAATTATTTAAAAATAAATTAACACCAAAATTAAAATTTTTTATAAAAAAATCATTATAAATAATTAATTTATAAAAATTTAATAATTTAATATAACACTTTAAATTGATATTAAAATAAAAAAAATAGTTTATATATAGAAATAAATTATAATAAATTAAAAACTAAATTATTAAAGTAATAAAAAATTTTAAAATAATTTTTAAAAATTTTTAGAAGGAGACATTATTATTTTTAAAAATTATCAATCTTTAATAATTATTTTTAAAATAAAATAAATTTTTAATTATTTTTAAAAATATATTTTTTTTTTTTTTCTTTTTATTTTTTTATTTTTTAATTAAATTTTTATTTATTTTATTCTTAATTTTTATTGTTGTGTATAATGATAAAAATATTCTTAACAACGCTATTAAATTTAAAACTTGATTAATGGAAGAAATAAATCAATAAATTTTTAAAAATTTAATAATTCTAAGGATTTTAGCGACCAAATGGATTTTGCCGTAGTTGGGCTGCCAAACGAGCGTAATCAATTGAAATGGTGATCCCAGTGAGTACGCGGATTCCAATACATGAGTGTTGTTGGTTTGTGCCCGTTCGATCTGAGCCTTCTTCTATCTCACCTTCAGATTTCTGATCTGGTTCTCTCCCTGAAACCGGCAGCGTTGGTTTATCAACTTCAAACCTGTTTCGAACTACTAAAGTCTTCAACGCTCAGATCACAGTAAGCTCATTACTTTCTTACTCTTATTTATTTAATTTATTTTATTATTTTTTTAGGTCAGTAGTTGTTTGTGAAGTTGTGGAGAGAATGTATTGAGTAAGGGATGAAGTGGGTCATCGATTTTTTTAATTTATTTTTTGGTTTTTAATAGTAGTTAGTTTTGATTGGCAAATCCAGGAAAATGGTTGAAAAGAATGGGTGCTTGTGTTGTCTCTGCTGCTTTTTCTTGAGAAAATGAGATATTTATGTTCATTTAATCCAATAAATATTATTGAGTTCACTTGAAAATTTTTGTATAAATTGGACTTTGAAATGAATCTCACTTGACAACATTTGGCAAGCAAGCAAGTTCTCATGAGTAGTTAGTTCATGCGCGAGACGATTATGTAATTTTCAATAATAGTCCTTCAATGCTATCGAAGATTTTGGCAAAGCTTTCATGTGCTTGCTGGGAACACTGTGGTTAATATGATCAATTCTCTCTGAATATGACCTTTCTGTATGAATAAAAGATCCCACAAACAAATAAATTGTAGAAGGAAAATTCTTTAAATCATTCTGGTGTAACTAGCTGATTGTTGAGGCTCCATTACCATGGTGATTTGAAATAATGATTAACAAATGCTTGTCAATTTTCATGCTTGTTAGAGAGGAGTATATTCATTGCCCTTGAGAATGTTTATAAGAAAGAAAAAAAGTAAGTGGGAATTATTTTTAAGTTATTTGAGTTCTGCCCTATACATGTTTGTACTTATTGGAAGTACATTGGAGAATGACACCATAGATAGGAGTGTGTTCCATAAAAATAATTTAAGACTTGCAAGGTTATATAATGGGCTATTTGCTTTTGTGACTGCAATGTATATTAATAAGGGAACTAAAAAGATTCATTGGATAGCCTTGTGTGTATGTAGGAACAAAATGGCAGGCTCTGCTGGACACAGTTTTGTAGATTGTGATGGTGGCTCAGATAATGAAACTTTGGAAAGCTTTGATGAACATGAAGTTTCAGAAGATGGGTTGTTGCTGCATTATGATTCACACAATGTTGTAAATAGTGACTTGAATTTGATGATACCATCAGTGGAAGGTTTAGCTGCAGAAAGCTCTGAAATTGTAGAACCATATACTGGGATGACGTTTCCATCTTTAGATGACGCAAGGGATTTCTATTATGAATATGCCAAGCGTATAGGTTTTACCATACGAACGAATCGCATCCGACATTCGCTAAAGAACATGGCTATAATTGGCCGGGATTTTGTTTGTTCTAGGGAAGGTTTCCGTGCTGCAAAGCATACACTTAGAAAAGATAGGGTTCTTCCTCCACGACCAATTACAAGAGAAGGGTGCAAAGCAATGATAAGATTGGCAGCAAGGGATGGAGGTAAATGGATTGTCACCAAATTTGTTCGGGAGCACAACCACAAACTAATGACTCATTGCAAATTTCCCGGGGAACTGCCTATTATAAATATTCTAAGTGAGGTATGCCTCTTTGCACTGCTTGTAAAAATGGTGAATTGATCAATTTAGCCACAGTAATACTCTCGATATTTAGCCTGCAAACCTCTCTTTTAGAGTCTTTTAGTACTTTTCAGAAAACTCCATGTCAAAGCCTCTGGTATCATTTCTCATAGCATTATTAAAAGTTCCATTCGTGGACATGTTTCTGCAATAGGTTTCTGAGTTTCTGAATTCCATGGTTGACAGGGATCAATCCCAGCCTTTTCTTGAATCTTCATTTTTGAACTTAAGGGCTATCCTATAGAACTCTATATGTGCTTTGTTTTGCATATTTGTATTTATGACCTAAATTGACAAACTAGCAATAAAATTATTGTCATCATGTTTAATGACTATATCTATCAGTATATCATTTAAATTAAAAAGCAGAACAGGGGTAAAAAGTCAAGTTTATAACTATGATAGGAGATCAGATTATATTAAACAAAATTACTGTGAAATAACTCCGTGGTAATGGTTGCATTTTGAACTTCTTTTTTCTTTTTTTCTGTGGGGAATAGACATTGCCCATTATGAGAGGGGATGGAATCCTAGTTGTGATTGATTTTAACCCTTTTGTTATTTGGTTAGATAGGGCGGTGATAGCCATGTATATATATATATATATATATTGAGCATGCCGAAGACAATCATACTGTAGATTAATTTTTACTTTATGAATGCAAACTGCTGAAAGAAGAAATCCTGTGCCCTTTAACTGGTGCAATAAACACATCTTTGCTTCAATAATTTCATGGTTCTACTTTTGATGAAGAAGAAACGATATTGTTGAAACTCATTGCAGTAGTGCTCTTCTTGTTGCAAGCGTCGTCGGTGATGCTTTGCTATGGCTAGATAACTAGAATCAGTTTCTACGTTTTACCTGAGCTAGTTTTATGATATATATTTAAAATCCAGCATCCGAGGATAATGTGATAATTTTTTTATTTTTATTTTTGTTTTTCAGTGTTAAATAGACTGAAACTGTTTTTTGGTAGCAGCTAGCTTTAATATTGTCAACATTTTGACAGGAAGAGAAGGATAAGAAAATCCAGGATTTGTATGATGAACTTCAGCGTGAAAGAGAACGATCTGCAGCAGTCCAACAACAGCTACACATGGTATTGAAAGATCTTGAAGAACATGCAGAGTTCATGTCTGTAAGAGTCGAAGACATTGTCAACAGGTTGAAGGAAATCGAACTTGATGATCTATAGCTTCTCAGCCACAGAAAGAGAGTACAATTACATAATATTGAATGGATCATTCAGTCTGAGTCCAGGCTGTACCAAATTAGAACATGCGTCATCGAATGTTACTCTAAAGCTGAATTTATCATCAACAATTCACGCACACAACAAATGCTTCTTGGAACACCACAATTGCAAAAGACGCATACTGACTGTTGTTCGGTGTTGTTTTCCCCAGCAGTAGAATTCAGTACTCTTATCCAAGCTGATGAATATGATTATTATAACATGTTCATTTCCAAAAGTTGTGAAGAAGAATTTGTTGCAAGCTGAAACGTTCAAATCATGCGCACTCTGTGCTTTGAAAGCTTCTCGGGCCGTCTCTCCAAGCAATCGGCGTTGAGTTTTCAGCACACCACCTATGTGATTGTTTCTGTAAGCAAACTGCCTCCTTGTAGCCTAATTCATGGTTTTTTTTTTTTTTTTTCTTGTAGCTATTTGAGCCTCTTTTTCTTTTTTCAAAATATGTGGAGATAACCAATTGGAGCAGAGAAGGATTACTGTAATCTCCTTTTAGTTAAGGTGGATAGCATTTTTGTTGATTTAGCACTTTATCTGGCTTTTTGTGTAAACACAAAGAAAATCCAAGATGTCGGATCCAATTGGAATTGGTATATCACAGAAATGCTTCAATTCTATGGGGGATATTATTATAACATCATCTTTGTATACCTGATATGATTTTATGATGACGTGCCAAGGTCGACTCAGAATACCCTTAGGAAGTAGAGAACAGTGGATTGTGTGAATTTGTTTTATACTGCTCTGTTCAGGCATAGGTCTTTCTGAAACTTATTTTTGACTTTTTGAGTGTATTTTTTCTTTTAAGAGAAATTTTAAATTTTAAAAATTCTTCCAAATAAAATAAAAAATATGTAATTTTTATAAGAAGAACTTTAAAAAAAAATAAAAAGCTCAAAATTCTGTCAAACATGGCCTGATAAAAAAGGGGGACTTAACTATTGAAAACCAAACATCATTAATTAAAACTCCCAATAAATTAACCACTTAACTTAAGAAGTTCGTATTAATTTACACTACACAATATAAAAATAAGAGCTAATACCTCTCCTGATATTTTATCAACTATAAGCGGAGTCAATTTTATCGTTATTGATAAACACTTTTTCTGTTTTTAATCAAATTTAATCCTGATATTTTATCAAGCGGAGTTAATTTTATCGTTATTGATAAACACCTTTTCTGCTCTTAATCAAATTTAATCAAATATTAAAGTTGACAAAGAAGGTATTTATTAAAAAGACAAAAGTTGATAAACTCCATGACACATAAACATTATTTACTCTAAATTTTATCAACTATAAGCGGAGTCAATTTTATCGTTATTGATAAATACCTTTTCTGCTCTTAATCAAATTTAATCATGATATTTTATCAACTATAAACGGAGTCAATTTTATCGTTATTCATAAACACCTTTTCTGCTCTTAATCAAATTTAATCAAATATTAAAGTTGACAAAGAAGGTAATTATTAAAAAGACAAAAGTTGATAAACTCCCTGACACATAAACATTATTTATTCTAAATTTTGATAATGCGGGATATATCAGAAGCACACTCTATATAAACCACCAAATTCAATCTTCAAATTTATATAAGGAAAAAAAAAAAAAGACAATAAAAATGAGCCCACAATATCGATCTCCTTCCCTTTTGGTGTTAAAAAAATAAATTTGTTTCCTCTCTCACCCCCCATTGCTCTTCTCTCAAATTCTTCTTCCTTCTCCTTCTTCCCCCATTGATTTTTCCAGCTCCGTCGCGTGTTTCACAAGTTTCAACATCAAATCATATGATTAATAATAATTCCCGAGGTATTTACAAAAAAAAAAAAAAAAAAAAAAAACGTTTCAAAGACTCAACTTCAAAGCTCTCTCACACCCACCACCACCCACCCCTACCCCTATTTTGTAAATGAATCAATTGAATTCTCTTTTTCTCAAATTTTTGATTTTTGGAAAGAAAAAAAAAATATATCAAGACAAGCACTAAATCCTCCACCGCTTTTCATCATCTGCTTAAACTCCTTAAAATCAACCATGCCATCACCGTCGGCATCAACCTTCATGATCATTTTCCTGCAATCCTCTACGGTCCTCCCTTGGTTAAGCCCCAACGACCCCAAAACGGACTTTAGCTCGTCCACCGTGATGAAACCGTCGCCGTTTTGATCGAATACGTTAAAGGCCTCCTTCATGTCTTCTTCCTCCTCCTCTCTCTCGTCCATGATGGAGTTGTAGAGCTCCCCGAACTCGTCAATGTCAACGCATCCGTCTCCGTTCACGTCCACCCTCTCTATCATCTGGGTCAGGTCATTGTCCGGAATCACAATCCCGAGATTCTGCAATGAGTCATTTAGCTCCTTCTTTGTTATGCTACCTGTCAAAAGATCACCCACCCACGTGAGCCAACAGCATACACACCACCAGTCTTTTTGTAATTTAATATATTATATATATATATATATATAGAGAGAGAGAGAGAGAGAGAGAGAGAGAAAGTAAAGAACGAACCATCTCCATTGCGGTCGAACATCTGAAAGACGCGCCGGAGCTCAGCAGTGTCCATCCTAGAGGATGACGATGGAGGCAGAGGCGGAGAGGGAGAGGTGGAGGATGAAGAAGGAGTAGGAGGAGGAGGAGGAGGAGGAGAATACCAAGAAGTGGGGAGGAAGAATCTGACCTTCTTGGGGACCAAAGAGAGGAAGAAGGAATTAAGGAGATTGTAGACAAGGAAAAACCTGAAGAACAAAAAGGTACCCATTTGGATGGATTGTGTGGTTATTAATTGTTGGAGAAAATATTGGAAGAGTCTAAATATAGAAGAAGAAGAAGACGATGATGATCAATATTTGGAATTCAAATTCAGAGAGACAACAACAGAAACAGAAACAGAGACTCTGGGTGTGGCGTGGTGTGGTGGCCTTTTTAGAGACTTGCCTTTGGTGGGACCAAGGGACTTGGTGCCTCTAACTTCACGCGTATTTCCGTTTATTATTATTATTATTTTGATA
This sequence comes from Xanthoceras sorbifolium, assembly GCA_003430845.1. Classification (NCBI taxonomy): domain Eukaryota; kingdom Viridiplantae; phylum Streptophyta; class Magnoliopsida; order Sapindales; family Sapindaceae; genus Xanthoceras; species Xanthoceras sorbifolium. Next base: position 3,494,395 of record CM010616.1, read on the forward strand.
TAATTATTATTATTATTACTATTAATTATTCACCATTACTCTAATATAAAGTTTCAAAGACGCGTTGCTATAATTATTGTTGTTTGGTGTGTGCTTTTTTTTTTTTTTTGGTTAACCTGACTTATGTTGGAGGCATCAATAAATGGCATTGGAAAACCTAAATAAATATAATATACTTATAAACTATATATATATATATATATATACACATTGTTGGTTGGAAATCGAAATCTCTCCACATTAATCACTAAATGTGCTGTTTGAATATCTATTTCTATTATGGAAAATATTTACTTTCATAATAAGAGGAGAAAATTACTCATATATGTTGATAAATGTGTCGAGATCAATCATTAAACGTCCGTACGGTCTGGATATCTACTCCCATAATGGAATATATCTACACTCATAATAAGGGAAAAAAACTACTCACACATACTGGTAAATATACATAATGAGACTTTAACCCTTACCAATAAGATAGAAGGAAGGTGCACTAACCACTTGAATTGTGAGTGGTTATTTTTTAATATTTATATTGAACTGATAATTTTTTTTTCATTACATTTTATTTTTCGGTGCCAGGCAATTGTCTCTGCTCCACTTTTCTCTTTTTTTTTATTGATTTGAAAATGCTTGTTTCTCCTACAAGGAATTGAAAAAATCAGACTGTTTCTCAAAAGATTAAAAAAAAAAAAAAAAAAAGGAAAAAAAAAAGAAGAAAACGACCGTTGATAACGGATCTGAAATGAGAGAGAGATTTTAGGGGGAGTGTGGCCGGCTACGGCTAGTGATGGGACTTGGGAGACCGTTGGATTGGTCTCAACGGCTATTTGCGCGTGATAGGTGGTGCTGTGACACTTGGCGGTACCTTTGAAATGGTGTCAAATTTCTAGTTGGACCACTACCAATATCATAATTATAACTTATGTGGTTCGGTTGGTATTGGTATACTAACTCTCTATCTAATTTGGTGCTTCTCATTTAATTACATCCTAATTTTGACACATACGTTACGGTAAAAGACTTTAATTCAACTTGATAATATTTTACATTTAAATTGTAGCACCGTTAATGGTATATAAAACTAAAATGTGAATACCAAGTCCCTTATCTCGATAGTTAAAGGAGCCTCAAACCCCTTAAAACCATCAAGGTTCAATACTTTAATAATATGTATATTATTTTCATTATTATCCATAAAAATATAATAATTGTGTGGATAGATTCATCCCGTAAACACATTAATGGTATATATTAAGTGCAGTCAACATTAGATGTTCAACATTCTAGAATGATGAAAAGTGCCAAAAACCCAAAATTAGAATATTACCTAGACATTTTGAATTGGATGCTTTGTCATGGTATTATTAAGTCTTAAACACCCGCAAAAACCAAAAACAAAACAACAAAAAACTCCTAGTGAGTAGTGACCTCAAATTACCACAATTATAATTTTAAACATTACAAATTTATATATATATATATATATATATATAATTAACTATAAAAAGGGATACCAAGGCTTATATACAACCTAATACCATATGTAACAACCAGGCTCGCTATTTACTTTGGATCATCAGATAAAATTGATTCTGCTTATAGTTGACAAAACTTCAAAGGAGGTCGATGCAGTTATCTCTAATAATAATAATAATAATAATAATAATAATAATAATTAAAAGATAAGCAAATGTTTATAGGACATTACTTATCATGTGCTTTCTATTGCTTGTTAGATTTATGTAAGGTTTTGCTGGACATACAGTTGAAGCCACACAACTTGTCAGTACTCTTGAGTGTTTGATGTATAAAAAAAATAGTCCATCATGATCCCCACTAAAGCAGGAGTCACCCCAAAGGAAAGGAAAGTCTTGCTATATAGAGAGAGCTTGGGTCAAGGAATTGCCAGTTGTCTCTTCATTGAATTTCTGTATTATAATCAAAGTGTCAATTTCTAGAGCTACACTCAAACTACTTCACTCATCACCAAAACTAACTACTCTGATCCATCCACTCATAACACACTACGCGATAGCATGTGCTTCATACAGGTTTTTCGAAAGTTGGTAAGTTGACTCCTGGTTGGATTAGATTGTATTGATATTGGCATCTTGTGCAACATGGGAGTATAGTATAGATAATGTTGATTGTTAAACTAAGAAGAATCTGAGTATTAGGTATAGCTTAATAATAATAGTAAATGGGGTTGACTACTGGAAAAATGTAGGAGAAAGAAGAGACAAGTGATGACTAGTGTAAAGCATTTTAATTACAAGTAGGGCATGCTAAAAATCTCAGCTGTCTTCTTATATTCATGAGCTGTCTTCTTCTACCTTAATTGCCTTCCATCAATCATGCAAAATTAGAACACACATGACTGTCTAGTGTCTACAGCTAGATTACTGCATTTTACAATTTACAATTATATTGTCACATCAACTTTTTTTTTTTTTTTTTGACTTTGAGGAGAGGAAATTCGAACTCGAAACCTCAATTTTGTTAAGAGATTCAATTTCGTTAAGAGATGTGGTTACCACCAAACTATACCTACACCCACTATTGTCACATCACTTGGAATACACTTTTTGAGATATTTTGTTAGTTGCTTAATATATTACTATGTATTGATTGGATAAGAAATATGTAAAATGGGTAATTTGATTGTTGTATTAAAATATATATTAGCATTTAGCACATAACATCAAATTAATACAAAATGATACATAATATAAAAGGTTTGACTCCATAAGTCTAGTAAACAGGTTGCTTATTTTTTACAAATCTACAAGGGGTGAAAATTTCAAAAACATGAAACTCATTCTTAAAAAAAAAAGTGTTTATAAGAACTTTATTCTAATTTTTAAATATATATCAAGTGTTTCTCTAAAGAGGCTGTGCATATTTTTCTAATTCCAAAAAGCACTTTCACTCATTTTCAACTAATCACCAGAAAACACAAACATACTTTGGACTATTTAAAAACACCACAAATACTCTCTCAAACACAGTATTTATAATTCACAAAAATTACTATTAAAGTAGGTTATCTCTCTAGTTCTTTTCTCAGCTTCAGCCACAACTCAGTATTGAACCATTTGAGCCCCTAAACACATTCACATCCCACCTTTTTTGGCTAGAAATTTGCCTGTTCTAAACATCCAAACCCGCAATAAAAACGGCAATGCCACAAATCAAGATCCTTAAAAAGAAAAAACAAATGCTTATTATAGCAACAATTTTGCATGGAAAAATAATGTTTAAAAATTATTTTGACTATTATATGTGTTCAAAACAATGGATTTAACATAAAAATGAAAAATACTGGAGCCAGATTTCTGTAAATGTCAACCCCCCAAGCAAAGCTGACTGTCATTCATGACCTGAGCATAAAGCCCCTATCTGACACCAGCTATTGATCTTCCAACATTATCATGATCGACTTCGTGGACTTCAGATTTTATCCACAGTAATGATTGATTGAATCCAAAACTATAGGTAAATATGAAAGTGCAAGTATCTGGCCCCTGACAATGATAAGTTGGCTTACCAGTGAATCATATGGTACAAGCTGTGCAGATTCCACTCACTGTGAGTCCTCTGATTGTTCCTCCTCAATGTCTCTAATGCTCTGCACTACATCTGCAACCTTTTTCGATATGTGATCTGTGTGCTTTTCCAATTCTTTTAGAATCATATTTAATTGTTCTTCATATGCAGCACATCTTCGTTTACTTTTTTGCCTCTCATTGTACAACTCAAGTGATAGTTCGCGGATTCTCTTATCCTTCTCATCCTACAAAATTTTTAAAATTGGGGGTGAATACTTCAGTCATGACAGAAATCGTTGCAATAATTAACATAGTGATAGAAATAGAAGAATATGTTATAAACTCTGGCAGAAAAATTAGAAACTGAACCAATAATATTGAATCAAGTTGAATTACCTACAATATCATCATTGTTGTAAATATAAAATGAGGTGCAACAACAATAAATAACAGAACACGGGTAATATTTTTATGTTTTCTATGCAGAAGGTATACAATATAAAGTGGTCAAGAAGCACAATTCCCAAGAATTTCAAGATTGATGTTGGCAAAATTGGCAGGATCAGTTTAATCCCCGATCAAATTTGTGAGCTCAAAACGAATTTACACGAGGTATCTTTTATACACATGATTTGCTTATCAAAACTCTGCAAAGACGACATGAATGACTATCAAAACACTAATTCAAGTAAGTCTAACTCTGTTCCAGACGCATTGCTTATTGATCTATTGAAGAGTGGACTATCAAAACACTAATTCAAGTAAGTCTAACTCTGTTCCAGACGCACTGCTTATTGATCTATTGAAGAGTGGACTAACTTCAAGAGGCTTATAACCAGATTGTTTTCCTTTCGAATATAAGTCTAAACCCATTTCTGCCGCAGCACAGGCCCCCAGCCCTACCCTTTGAACTCTGATGCTGAGACTAGACAATTTCACAACAACACTTAGGTTCAATTCTATCCAAATGTCACATCAAAACCAACCTGAACCAACTAATAATATGTATTTCTCAGGGACTGGAGTCAATCTATACATGTATAGCGCATGACAGTTTTAATTGGTCTGTACTGCAATGGATAACTCACAACAGGAACAGGCTAAGTAAACCCAGTAACCAGAAACAAACCCAAAATTCTTCCACATTAAAAATCTCAACTGCAGAGATGTCATAAGAAGTTGTGTTGGATATTATAATCGTTAAAAAATCAATCTCAAACTTACCTCACTGACTAAGTGCTTTCCAGATCCACGCCATGGAACTTTACTAGGACTCATTAGAATATGAGTGTGCTCTTCAACAAATTTGGTAACAACCCACTTTACTCCATCTCTTAAAGCTAGTCTTATCATTGCTTGACAGCCTTCTCGAGTGATTGGAGGTTGGGGAAGAACCCTGTCTTTTCTGGATACATACTTTTTTGCACGAAAACCCTCTTTCGAGCAAACAAAATCTTGACCAATAACCTGATTGTTTACTCGTGATCGACGATTGTGATGCACACGTATAGTGAAACCAGTGCGCCTACCATAAGCAGCATAGAATTCTCTAGCCTCATCTTTTGAGTTGAACTCCATGCCTATGTATGGTTCTGATGCTTCACCATTTATGGAAAGATGTTCATCAGACTGTTCTGCCATCTTGTTATCTTCACCCATAAAGAAATTTAAATCCTTTGGAAAATCGTTTTCTGTTTTTCCATGTTGTTCATAGGTTACATCTTGCAAATCAAGGTCACTTTCATCTGAATCAAACTCAAGAACAGATTGGTTTTCCATTATGCTCCTACTGCAAAATTACAAGTCATTCTTCATACATCATCATTACGAGTTACAACACCCAAAGAAATTCAGAGAGATGGAGGTGTGGGGCAGGTATTTAACCTAGGAGAAAATATTACTGTTTTATTTCTAGATAATAAATTTTGGCAATTTAAACAACTATTACTATTGATGCTTTGCATCGCTCCACCAGTTAGCCATTTCTCAATGATGGCACAGGTAGGAGGAAGCTAGATTTTTCACAAGTGTAGTGTTCATATGAAGTTTCCATATATATTTTTTTTCCTTGCAATAAACATTAAAACAAATATCAGAACGGAAGAAAGTGTCTCACTTGGAAAGAAAATAACCCAACAACCAGATCAAGCGTCAAAGCATGGGAACCGCTTTCAAACTCATAATAGGCAACAACAAAGGAAAAATGTTAATAGCTACGTTCTCATCAAATTGAATTATACTCTACGAACTCTAAGTTAGGTTTCCATTGTCACTTGGATTCCACAACAAATAGATATAGGCAAACCATTCTTGACAGGAGGCTGAGCCCACCATGCCAAATTGTTTAAAAGGCCTAATGGCAAGAACAACTGCATGCAGAATTATAAGTTATTTATAACCCAATTCAGCTTGTTCAAAGAAGAGATTACAGGTATGAAGAACGGGACAATGATATAAATAGTTATTGGCATTGTAGTTGTTACAACAGGGTATTGTAATAAAAAATTTCCTTAAATCTTCCTAAGCTATTAAAACTAGCTATTTTCACTCTTGTCCATTTCATTGCTAGCCTACGATCCAAGAGTGTCCTTGGCGTATATTGCTCAGACAAGTTTTGTTTTTCCCAAGATCCAGTTCTCATCAATATTCAAAACTAAACCGAACAAATAATCTTGTACAATTACATCCGAAAACCGTTGTATTCACCATGCTAAAGTTAAATTAAACGAACGAGAAGACACTGTTGAGTGGCAAAATTGCTACCATTTCTCATACTCCCTAGCTCAAGCAGGCAAAAACCGATTAATCATTATCGAATCCAAACGAAACCCGAAACAAAAAAACCCAGTTTTGGCTGCTTATACTACAAGAAGTTAATTCAATCTACAATGAAAAAGTGTATGAGGGTCTAGCTACAACAAGTGGAATAAGAAGCATGATAACAGTCCAACCCCAACTAATTCAAAATTCTAACGATACCCTTCAAGAGTCTAAAAAAGCAAGCCTCGAAGCCGATTAAAAGGGATTTGTTGAATTTTTCAAGTATGAATCAGAATATTTAAGAATTCTATAAAATATCTGAAAGAAAAACTACTACTAACAGACTTACAGGTGAAAAAAGACTGGAGCTTGGAAGAAACCCTAGATAGATCGATTGTTTAAAAAATTTCAAAATGATGAGATGATCACTGCACTCCACTCCACTCCACGACAGTTTCAGTTTGATGTGGATAATGGTCGGTCAATGTCCCAAGCCGTGTTCTTCACCTACAACCACAGGTCCACAGCGCGTCCATGGGATTTCCAACTTATTTTTCTTTCTTTTTAAGAAAATAAAATTAAAATTTTCCATCGTTTTTGTCTTATCACAGTTTAATATATTAAATTTTAGGATAAATTACAATAAGGTATTCTAATATTTACATTATGTGTAATAAGATCGAATTTATTAAATATTCAATGAATAAATAACACTAAACCTATCCGAAGTTTGTTGAATTACATTCTCAATTAAAATTTGTAAACTTACACTAAACTTCTATAATGTTAAGTTTGATCGTTAAAAAATATGATTAACTGTTTAAAAAAGGGGAAAACTAGAAGAAAAAGTGAGAGGTTTTTGTTGGATCCACCATAGATCCATTATAGATCGCGAATCAAAGGAGGCTCGAGCTTACGTTTTAACGGTCCAAATGCTAAGGGTGTTCAGTGTGAATTTCTGTAAATTTACACACCTCAGTAGTTTCAGTGTTATTTGTTCAATATTCAATGGAAAGGTAAAATGTTGACAGTTAGTTGACCGATTAAAGTAGTTAAATGACTTAGGACTTGTTTGGCAGGACTTTTTGATATCTGTTTTTAGCTATTGAGCGCAAAAGCTCTTTTGAGAGTGTTTGAATTTTTCAAGAGAAGAGCTTTTAAGTTTTAAAAGCTCTTTTAGGCAAAACAAAAATATATTATTTTTATAAGAAGAGCTTCAAAGAAGCCAAAAGCTCAAATAAAATTCTACTAGACAGACCTTAATTGTTCTTGAGTTAATTATTTTATCTATTATTATAATTTTTAAAATTATAATAATTAAATTAAATTAAAAAATTACAATAAATACATTTAAAATGAACAAAAAACTAAAAAATATTTTGAAAGAAATTAAAGACAGTTGAATTGTATTTTTTTCAATGAAAAAAAATAATATAAAAGAAAAAAAAAGAGATCTTAAATGAAAATTATTAAAAAAAAGAAAAAAGAGATCTAGTTTTAATACATCTCCTCTATTTTGAGGACTATAACCCCTATGGAAGAGATGAGAGGAGATCAGAATGGAGAAAATCAAGTCGATCTTCTCTATAGAGTTCGGTGCATCTGAATGCGATCTCCACCATAGATATCATACCAAATGAGAACTGGTGTGATCTCCTTTCATAAAGATCGCAGCAGATCTTCTACATTATTTTTTAATTTTTAATTTTTCTTTCAATTTTTGACAATTATTATAATAAACCATATATTTTTCTAATTATTTATTTTGTGTAAAAAAACCTTATTACCCTTTAACACTAAAGGGTACTTCTCAGTTAAATATCTAATAAATCCAATTTGATTGCGCATAATTTAAATCTTGGGGTACCTTTTTATAATTTTCCTTAAATTTCAAATAACGGTTTTAAAAATATTCTAGGAAATTTAGTAAACTTGCCCTCCCTTTTGTTTTTGGAAAGAAAGGACATAATATGAAAATAGTTATAGGTATCTTTATATGGTATGAAAATAGTCAAATTAGATAATAATTCCATGTTAAAATTTACTAATAATACAAATAAAATATATAATTACGATAATTTTAAAAATTAATAAATAAATAATAAAATAATTATATAAAAAAATTAATTTTTTTTTTAAAAAAAAATATAACATGGCTGTGATGGACTCCACCACCACCGGCAATGTTGATGCCGGCATCAACATCGAGGAAGTTGTGTTGGAACTTGGAAGAAATTCCAACGAACCTCCTTCATTGACGAGGAGGACAGTTCCTCCATCGACTACAACTGGTTACAAAAATTTTAATTTAAAAATAATAATAAGATTTATTTTAATAATAGTTTTAAAATTTTCAATTGTTAAAAAAATTTAATATTAAACATAAGGGCATTATTGTCTTTTCATTAAAATGTTGAGGGTATTATGGACATTCTAAAGTTGAGAGATTATATTATCTAATAATCAGTATTCAAAAGCAACCTCCCTACCAATTTCTCAAAAGCTGATTATAAGATAAGCTGATTATAAACACAAGCGGATTTTAAAAAGTTTACCAAATAACTTTTCGCTCCAAATTATTTCATAAGTTACAGCAATCCCAAACACACTCTTAATTCTCCAATGATGTGAATGGAAAAACTTCCATAACGTGCCCTCATTACTACTGGCCTCGCAATGTTTCTTCTTTTTTCTGGGCAGCAGCAATATATTGTGCTTGAAGTCCAAGAAATCATTTCAACAACACTATAAGCCATATAGGATGGCAGGAAATATGATTTTTGGAGAGAAGCTAATTTAAGAATAGCGAGCCACAGATTAAGATAGAACTGTCTAATGCAAGGTCACAGATGCAAGAAGAGTTTATTCAATATACAAAGCAACTTACATTTGTACCCGTAAAGACGTATCAAATGACACTCACTCTAGTCGGAGTATGAGCTATCTTGTTCTTCAGATTCGAGTTCGCTCATTATATTACTCACTACTTGAACTTTCAAAGAAAGCCTTTGAGTGTGTTCCTCGATATATTTTAAAACTGTTCCTAGCTGTTCTTGATAAGCTGCAGATTTCTTTTTCTCACGATGCAACTCTGTGGACAGTTCTCGAATTTTAAGATCCTTCTCATCCTGCATAATAGTTGAGAAAACAGGATTTTTGTAAAATGTTATAGAAACGTTAAACAAAGAGAATAGAAGCCTTGTCAGAACATAGCTACAATCATAGGAGATTTGAGTTCAAAATTTAATTGGTCCAAAAGCACATAATCAGAGAATGATTCTGGTCATCCAACCAGATCTCTCTGCAAATATAGAAATATCCCAATGCATGAGCACACAAAACAAACACAAAGTAAACCTCATTTTGATAATCATGTTAAAGATGTTTATTTAGGTCTGGTGGACCAAATGTTTGCAATTCAATGGAGCCAAAACAAAAAAAAAAAAAAATGAAAAAATGAACCTTTATAGGCATGCAACTTAGGGATTGTCAGTAAGAAGGGTACTTTTGCTTGTCCTCAAGCAATCAAAGATGGAAAAACATTGTATGTACAATATCACTGTGGAATTACATGGAGTTGCAGTATTTAACTTTACACTGGGGCAGTGGAAGTCTTATCTTGTAAACACGTCATGTCTGCATGGAGTGTACCTATGAGTACATTCAGTGTAATGAGAAAAAAGATAAATGTAGATCGTGCAGATGGTATATGCTGACCTATAATCATCAAATAGTGTTGCGATTCAGGGAGATTATTACAGGCTATACCAGAAATGGGATGCTTTTGCTGATGAAGAGAATTCTAAGAATATAAGTAGAGCAAGTATCTGGTGAATATAAGACACCGTGAAAAAAGAATTTAAATTTCCAAAATACACCCTTTTGAATCATTAGCAGTGAATTCCTAAACATTTCCAATCGTGTGTTCTGCTACCAAAATGAATAAAATAAAAGTAAATGAAAACAAAACATGTTATGTATTCAGGACGAACTCCACCCTCCATATCCCTAGCAAGCTCCACCCAAGTTGTTGTGTGTTGACATAGCTATACAGCATTTTGCAAAGGCATTTACGAAATGAAAAATGCATATGAAACACCAAAAGGAAAGCAAAGCAAACAACTAGGTCTCTTTTATCTAAAACTTCTAAAAGTTTGAATGATATTCATAGAGAAAGGTATAAGCTTTCGGTCACAAAAACTAATGATAAAGATGTAATGAGATTCCAATTTATATCATCATAGGAATGATCCAAATCAATCTTTCAGAGGATTTTTTTGATCTTGTCCCTTAAATCTCACTTCACACAAGCAATTACCAAATATACTGCTGCAATCATCCCTGGATCAGCCGTTGGAAGATATGCATATATAGGCATAGAAACTGATGTTCTAGTAAGTGTCACTAAATAATTAAACATGCCATAAAACTCATACAAAGAAAGCAATTATGAAGAAGAATAGTCATAATTTTAGTTTCAGAAACCAATATGTATGATTATTCTATACCTCAGAGAATGCAATTCTATGTGATCGACGAGGTGGTATTTTGCTGGGATTAAGCTCATGATTATGATCTTTCACAAAACCATAGATAACCCACTTTCCTCCATCCTTTGTAGCTATTCTCAACATGGCATTGCATCCCTTTCTTGTGGCAGGCCGTGCTGGGAAAACTCTGCTCTCTCTACCAGTACATTTGTCTGCACGAAAACCTTCTTTAGAGCAAACATACTCTCGACCAATTACTGAGTTATCTTTAAGAGACCGACGTGTACGATTATTCCTTATTGTAAAGCCCATGCGCCTTCCATACATCTCATAACATTCCCTAGCATCCTCTGCTGATGCAAACTCCATGCCAATATATGGTTCTGTAAATTCCGATGTTAAAGGAAAAATTCCATTGGAAGGTTGAATGAAACTATTATTTCCATCCAAATTATCTGATAGCTCGTCATCTCCTGTTTCATGGCCATCAAAAGTTTCAGCTAACCATTGTCTATAATTTCGGTTCGAAGTAAATTCTTGGCCAGAAGTGCTTGCCATCACAACCCTACTTGGAAAATTAGAAAACAATCAAAATATATAGTCTTAAGCATAACAATAATAGTAACAAATGGAAGCTACAAGCTTATGGACGATAAAGAACAATCATATGTAGCATCAAATCACTTTTAGAAGGAAATAGTACAATCTCTTCAACAAAATACGGCAATGGTAAGAATGTAAACTATCACCAACAAGCTTTGTTCACCATTTAACTGGAATAAGGTCAGTAAATATGCATAGGTTCGGATTTTTAATTTGTCCTATGAGGAGGCACTATCCCAACCATAGCACTAACATATATCAACATCAAGTAACCGATCCATACACAATGTAGGAAATCTGAGAACAGCAATTTACAATCAAAGTTCAAGTTTAAACTCAAATAGTAAAATGGGGCACCTTTCGTCTTCATCATATCTTTCTAGTTGAGAGAAACACTAAAACTTACTAACTGTGAGTGATTTAAGTTGTTGATTCTTTTGGCCATTGTCAAGAATTGAACCGAACCCAAGACCTTATCCCACTACATGCCATTGGAATCCTTCAATGTCCGCTAGCTCCACGACAGTGTTTGTATAAATTTACACAAAATTGGTTTTTCAATCAATGAGGCTATCAAAATTAACAATTATTTTAGCCTATCCTGTGAAAACTTAACTGGGTTGTTCTCTAATATTTCAATATACGCTAAACTCAAGATAAATAAAATTTCCAAATTAAAAAAAAAAAAAAAAAGAAGCCCAAATATGTAAATGTTCGTACCAGAAATCAATTCAAGGAGAAATGTACAGCATTTCGGAGGACATGTTGCAGAAATTGATCATAAACTGTCAAAAAACAACACTAAGAAGAAAAAAAAAAAACCCTAAAATGAAAAATCAAAACCCAAATCGACTCTGGATTCTGATAAGCTTAGTGGGTTCTAGAGTTGAGTCTGCATTAAACAATCTATGAGAAATTTGGGGATTGGAGATATTCGTTTTCAATTGTTTTGTGTGTTTTTCAGGTTTCAACTGTAGAGAAGACTGAAGACAGAAGAACACAAACTTGGAAGTATTTCAGCAGTGGACGTTTGGAAGAGTATTATGACAAATTAATGTTTATGGTATAATGTCCATAAATTAATAATTTTAATTAAATAATATTTTTAGTTGGTCTCGACTTAAAATTAATATATTAAATTAATAATTTATTAAATTTCTAAGATAATACCTTTTAAAAAAAATACATAGATCCCACTTAATATACCTTTAAATGAGATTTTACTATGATTACTTTCAAATTATACATGCATTATGTAATTAATTTTTATTTTTAATAAGTATCCTACTTTATATTATATATTTATCTTTATAATTTTTAATCTGTTATAAACAACCCGTTAGATATTGTTTATTCTGATACTTCAAGGTCTTACGGTTTTATTTATAGGTTTCAGGTCTAAAATGCGTCTAGTAAGGTAAGACACTTATCCTCCTCATTTATACTTGCTTCAGGCGATGCACGGAAATTGACGTGAGACACTTGCCCCATTTATACTTGTTTCAGCCGATTGTATTGATAACGTACAAAATAAGAATGAAGAGTGAAGACTAAAGGAGAAAACATACCAATCTCAAGCAATTGCTTTAATTTTCTGATTAATACAAGTTTGTTGAGAATTGTATATTTCGACAATTAAAGACTTATTTATGTAGGATTTCCTGCCACCCTACTAACCAATCAAAGTGAATCAGCCAAACCCTTTAACCAATCACAATGCAATAAAAAAAAAATGATAACTTAATATGGTGGAATCCACCACCATTTACAACACTTTCTTGGACTACAAAAACAACCTTGTATCGCTTTTTCGATTTCTTGATATTAGTTTAGGAATATTAGGTCTTTATTGAATAACAGGTAGTTTCGGATTGCAATGAAATAATCAATAACTTGATCTATAATAATGAGGTTAACCTTTTATTTGTTACCTTGTACACCTATCTATTCTTAGCCAACACAGTTGCTAAATCCGCACAATTCCCCCTTCATGTATGGTTACCTGATGCCATGGAAGGGCCTACTCCTATTTCGGCTCTTATACATGCCGCGACTATGGTAGCTGCAGGAATTTTTCTTGTAGCTCGTCTTCTTCCGCTTTTCATAGTGATACCGTACATAATGAATCTAATATCTTTGATAGGTATAATAACAGTATTCTTAGGAGCTACTTTAGCTCTTGCTCAAAAGGAGGTAAAACCTACTAGTAGGAGACCTTTCGGCTAATGGCAGAGATCTTCATTTGGGTTTTGGGCTAATGACAAGAGGGTTTTAACCTAATTCCAAAACCATATGATTATATTTCGAATTTTAGGTTAAACTCAGGGAGGTTTTCTGAAATCTCTCTTACAATACACAATACACTTGAAGAAAATGGAAATGGTTCTCTAAACATCCAATCAATGTTCCATGAGGTCAACTACACATTTGGAATACTTCAATGACCCCTTAACCTATAAACAAGAAAACAAGGCTGAACAAGAAAATCAGCCAAGTTATGGCAGAGCCTACCTATGTTGACTTATATATATTACCAGACTCAAATTCCATGATATTATGAACTGCATTTTCAACTGTTTTTGATAGGCTCTGGGTGTGTTCCTCCATATACTCCATAAAAGTTCGCAGCTGTTCTCGACACGCTGCCAACTTTTGATTTGCACGATTCAACTCTAATGATAGCTCTCGAATTCTCCTATCTTTTTCATCCTGTAACACCGAAATACAGAGAAAATTCAGATGTCATACAATCTAGATGCCACATATAGAATTTGCAATTTTTCGGCTAGGCACTTGAACATATATATAACTTTAGTGAAGCTACTAATTGATAGACCCAATTAGTAACATGAATAGGACCTCCAAAAATGCAGGGTCTCATTCCAACTTATAACGATTTAACACATACAGATGTTTAAAATAAACTTCAAACAGTGGACCAGACGGAGACAAGATTCAGAAATAAGATAACTTTCAAACAAAGCTAAACACAGGCTGCAGCAAATCAATAGCAATGATCGGATAAATTAAAATTACCTCGACAATACAGGGATACTGAGTTTCTTACATATAAAAAATATCATAATGGAAAAACTATTAAATATCGGATTTCAAAAAAGAAAAAGAAAAAAAAACTACTGAATATCACCTGGTGTTTCCACATATAACAATTTTTCTGAATCTTTTGCAATCAACTTAAAAATACCCTAACTTGCCTTAAAATCATGTGATGAGTATTGGCAGAAGGTGATTACTTTTTCCCAGATTCAAGAACAAGTTTATTACAGTAAAAAAGAAGACAGAATCCGGGAACAACAAAGCATGCAAAAGAAACAAGGCCAGGAGTAAAGATAATCCAGAAGACCTATTCACAGCCCATTTTTTTATGGCCAGAGAAATAATTTTCAGTAGAACGTTTTTTATTGAGATCTAAGGAATCCTTCTAATCAGACATAATCACAACACAGAATCACATTTCATATAAACTCGATAATCCACATTTTTGAATTTACGATCACTTGACCTTCTGAATGTTCTATCTCAAAGATGAAATCATAGTTCAACTGTAGAAAAATTAAGCAAACATGATCATTGACAATAAAAACAAATAACGTGATCAAATCATACAAGGAGAGATGCACAGATAAATATGCTTAATGCTTTAATAACGTGAAGCTGCTTACTGGAGTTGGTCGAGCTTTTTTTGAAGAAACTACAAGCGTATGATTATGGTCCTCCACAAATCCTTCAACCACCCAATTCCCAGAATTCTTTCTCCTCACTACCATCATTGCCTTGCAACCTGTCCTAATGCTCTCTCTTTTACGAATACGGACACTTCTTGAGTTCTGACGGTTGACATTAAATCCCTCTCTATTACATGCTAGTCGGCGTGAAATTATTGATCCATCACGCACTGACCTACGTGATGAGACAATTCGGGTAAGGAATCCTTTCTGTCTAGCATATTCATCATAGTATGTTTTAGCGGCTATATCTGTCTCAAACACCATACCCTCATATGGTACATGGTTTGCATCAACTTCACACACAGCAGAATCACATCCTGTAGGACTTTCGGTTATCACATTTTTATCTTCTACAGGAGCGTCCATATCCACTGAAATGAGATAACATGAGCTAACATCACCATATATATCATAATTGACACATAAAGCATTATTAATTACGTACATACTACACGGTTGCAAACCATGATGTGTATAATTACAAAGTGCTATAAAGTACACTATAAGGTACACCAAGTTATCTACATTTAGCTTGGCACGATAAACCAACAGCACAGCCTAATATAATGGTCCATACCCAACGTTGTCCTGCCTAATATATGTGAAAAATACCGGAGATCAGGATGGTCCGTATCACCCCAACCGGGAACATTATTCAGTTAGGATAGCACCAACAGCACAGCCTAATATAATGGTCCATACCCAACGTTGTCCTGCCTAGGCAAGGTCCTAAGAGAGTGTTCCGTGACACGGTTCTACCCTTCAACTTATACACAAAAGTGGTCACTCTCAACACTTGCCAAGCATTCTTGCCCTTGTTAAAACTATACGTTGATACCAGCATAGCCTAATCTACCAACATTAAAAGGAACATATACTACAAAATCTGACATCATCAGCTGGGAAAACAGAGGAAATGAAAGAAAATATTATTGAATTTCAACAGAAAACAGAGAAAACAACATAATCATCAATCCAACGCAACAAAACAAAACAAAACAAAGAACCCACAAAATCCATCGTTTTCTTCCCTCTTATCTCCACTGTTTCTCTCCCTTCAAGAAGACTTTCGAATTACAACTTCATGACCCAAAATAGAAAGGAAAACAAAAACAAAAAAAAACCCCATTTATCAATTGAAAGGAATAAAAAAACCAAAGTTAAAATAGCTGAGAATACAAAGAAAAACTTACTTGATTGATAGAGGTTATAAATTATTTGGAGGGAATAGGTTAGTTGGAAGAGAGAGTGTTTGTTTAACCGTTTCTGGAGAGACCACTCTTCCAGGACCTCTCCTCCTCATGAACAAGTCCAGGCCTTTTATTTCGATTTATGAATCCTGACCCGACCCGACCGACCCGAATGATACAATTTACCAAAAAGATTTTTCAGTTTTTAATTAGAGAGATTATCCTTTTAGTCCCTATTATTTTTGGAAACAATTTTTTTTTATTATTATTATTGTTTTGATTTTTTTTTAATCAACCCTTATCAAACTTAACGGTTTTTTAGAAGAATTTTTGGCTCAAAATATAATTTTTTAAAAAATATGCCATATTTCCACTGTATGCATTTACCAACATGTATAGGTAGTTTTCTCTTTTTATTATGAGAGTAGATGTTTCTCATTATAAAAGTAAATATTCGGACCGCGCGTTTAGTGATTGATCGTAATAAGTCCTGATAGTTGTTAATCTTATAATTGTATCCTTTAAAAAATAAAAGTTAAAATAAAAAATAAAAGTATTTTTCACGTGATGGAAGCCATATTGCATAACGACTCCACCTCTTTTTTATTATTTTTATTTTATAGTTTTATTTATTTTTAAAATTTTTACATTATATATAAATTTTTTTGAGTTTTTGTATTTATTTTTTATGCTTAATTTTTTTTTTAATGTTTTTCAAATGTAAATCCGAGTTTCATAATTAATGGATAAATATGTTATTTGTTAAAATATTTTAATTTGTAATTGTATGTTATTTCATTTAATCAAGGGGTCTTATCATTTGACTTGTAATACGGGATATTCTTCATTTTTCACCTCCTAATTTTACTTTTCTCTCTCTTACCTCCTCTATTAGTTTATATTAGTATTTCAATTAAAAATACTATTTTACCCTCAATTTTTTTAAATAATAATTAAATATTTTCAAATATAAAAAAAGTGGTAGAGATCCAATCTTGATCTCCACAATCTAAAAAATAAAAAATTGAGATTCCATTGAAGGAGAAGCTCCTTCAACGAGTCTAGGAAAAAAACAAAGAAAAAAAAGAAAAAGAAAAACTCCATTATGGAACCTATACTAAGGAGCATAAACTCCTTTGTTGAAGGATTGAAGGAGCTCGAATCTCCTTCAATGGAGTTACCTTCTTTTTTTTTTTTTTTTTTTAGAAAAAGATGGTTGAGATCTAATCTTTTCTATCCATTTAAGAGGAGATTATATCTTCTCCATCATTTTTATATTTTAAATTAATTAATTTTAAATAGTTAATAATATAATTTAAGGGTAAAAAGAACATGTTACCCTTTAACCTTTATGACTTAATTGTTGATCACTAGAGAATGTTTATGTCAATTTCGACAAAAGGTGCATGTACGTGCAATTTGACCTAAAATCAAGGAATGTATGTGCAATTACCCCAATTTTAAATATCTAAAAATATTACTAAGAGTGCCCAATAAAAATATCAAATATCCATATAAAAACAAAATTATTTACTTCATAAATTTTATTTATATATTTACTTACAACTACGAGATTTCATTCTATTTTCATTAAACTTAAAATTATGTACCACTTCTCATAAACACATAAAAATATAAAATTTAACAACCGAACTAATGATAAGATAAGATTAGACCAGTGGTATACCCTTTACACTTACATCCCGAGGTTGTGAGTTCGAGTTATGTCACCTTCCTCAAATCCCGAATAATTTGATTAGACTGGGCGAACTAACCCCATCCCATGCAAGTTTTTCACATCCAAAAAAAAAAAAAATGCACAATCAAGCAATTATTCAACAAAATTCAGGCATTTCATTGCAAAATAAGGTGATATTAATTCTACCACATATAATTAATAGTTACAATAATCTGACAAACACAGGTTCAAAGCAAAGCAATTGTTTCAAGTGTCATACAGGCCTGCATATAAGAGATATACAAGATTCCTAAACTAACTTAACTGCCTACATTACAAACCAATTTTATCGCCTTTGGATAATAAACTTACATACCGCCACACCACTTCCTTTACCTACTGAAATCAATTTCAGTCTACAATGTCACCCATGAGTCTTCGGCGTTATATTCTTCACAGCAACTTTGTTGATGCTTACTTCGTTAGTAAATACAGTCATCTAGCTCTTCGTCAGTGTTTCATTTTCTGCTAATGGAAAATTTAAACATCTGAATCACCGTAAAGACTTAAAGCTAATAGAATATCACTATAAGAATAGGGAACTTGGATTTGCAATTGCAGGTTACTTCCATGAATCTAAACTAGATTCATTTCATGCATTAAACTTATTAAAACAGTCATTTCAAAGTTTTTCCAATGGAGTTTTTCAAGTAAGATACAATCCATTTTTTTCGAAAAAAAAAAAGAAAGAAGAAAGAAAAGAAAGCAATGATAAAAGTGTTGGAAACTATGGCAAGAAGAAGAGATAAAAAAAATGAAGGATGAAACTGTTAAAAATTATATCGATCATGTTTTCTTTCCTCATATGGGAAACAAAGACAACCACGATTAATCTTCAAATTCTTTGAATGCAATAAGGCAGCAACAAAGAATATCTAAGCTCCCAATTTGTATAAATGTTACAGGCATAGTAAGTTTTGCAAAAAGGACTAACATCCATCTATTTCTTGTGCAATTATTTTAAGGAAGTCGATCACTACAAAATAATGGACAATAGGAATTGGAGTCCATCCTCACAAATGGTGGTAACGGAGCAACATAACAGCGATTGATTGAAATCTCAATTGATTCAACACACTCAGTTTAGTGACAGCTCCCATTACCATATTACTACTCTTGATGATGATATGTTAAGCCTATAAATCTAATCATTTTCTATAAGATATAAAAACCTATTCAATTTCTGTAAGACATCCACAGGACCCTAAAGTTTTTGTTCAAACAAAACACCTCCCAGGTAACAACAATAATATCATGTGCCAAAACGTAAACCAAAAATCTGAAAACGAAAGAAGAGGCATACCTGACAATCTAAGGAAAAGATGAAATACTCGGCATGTAGATGTTATTTCCGGTGTAAAAGCTCCTCCCTTTCAGCTTCAAGCTTCTTCAAGTTATCATATACTAATTGCATTTTCTTTGACAGGTGTAGATTATGGTCTTCAACATCTTTCATAAATGTAATTAGCTGTTCTCTGTACACTGTACTTAACCTTTTCTTTACCCGCAGTTCTGCAGTCAATTCCTGAATTCTTATATCCTTCTCGTCCTGTAAAAAAAAAAATATACAACGCGGTCACAGAACTAAAGTGATGAATAATTAAAACTAAACAGTAACTTCTCATTAACCATACAACGAAACTATACAAAAGGAAGATGAAGTCCAAGTAAAATGCAGGTTCACACTGTAGCTATATGTATAAATGGGTGGGAAAAAAAAAATTAACAATTAAACTGTTTACGAGCCTTCCCTCTTCTGTCTTGCTCTCTTAGCCTGACGTTAAGGGTTCATTTTTTTTTTTTTTCTATTTTCTCTCTCAAATCTATCCTCTCTCCCCTTCTTGTAATCTCTCCTTTTCACTTTTCTCTTCAGTCCAATAATATTTTTTCATTTATATAACCGTATCGTATTTCTTTGTTTATCCGAAAACAAAAGATTATTAAGCATAAGGAAATACACAGAAAAGAGGCTGATCAGCAGGACGACAAGCAGATCACCACAAAAGCAGGCTGCCACAAGTCAAACCTACATTAATATTACATTTGACATACCATCTATTACAATCCAACCCCACCGCTGCCCATCTCCATATAGGCATATACCAACTTCACACTAGGAATTCGATTCAACAACAAACCCTATTAAGAATTTCATCATTTCCGCTGCTAGAACAAGTGCTGAACTCATAACATTGTACCAATACACTAAAACTGGTAGCAATTTTGACCCTCAAAATAACATAAACATTTTGTTTTTATTTTTTTAAGAATCACCACAACCGCAAATAAAAAACAACAAAAGTTAGATTCAAACATGACAAATTGAGCAAGAAAATAACAGCTTACAAGTTCTCGACGAGAGATGTGCGAGTGAGGCACCAAGGGATGATTATGGTCCCTCACAAATCTCCTGACCACCCAAGTCCCCAGCTTCTCTTTCTTCAACAAAATCATAGCCGAACAGCTCTCGTGCCCTTTGGACCGATTCTCAGAACCTCCTCTGCATCCAAGTCCGCGAGATATGATAGAGCCATCACGCTCCGACTTCCGGGAAGACAAAACCCGGGTTTGAAACCCGACCCGTCTCGCGTAATCGTCGTAAAACGACTTGGCGGCTGATTCCGATTCAAACACCATGCCTTCGTGCGGCTCCTGATTCGTTTGAACTGCACGCCCACTCGTTTCCCCGATCTTTTCTACTCTCTCACTGGTTTCATCCATTTGAGTCTCAACACTAATGGATTGATCAAGCGAAATGGTAAAATTCAAAGGACCCAGATGAGCAAAAAGTCAGACACTGAAAACAATGGTGATTGGATTTGTGATTAGATGAAAACAAAGTTTGAAACTGGAATTTGGAAATGAAAACACACAAACCTTTCCTTGCACCATATCAAACATCTCAACAAATTGGGAAATCATGAAATGATTCGACAAATTCTTTTTTTAATTTTATAATTATTTTTTTTAAAGGGTATAATTATAATATTAATAACTGTCAGGACCTGCCGAGATTAACCACTAAATGCGCCGTTCGGATATCTACTCTCATAGCGGGAGAATACTACGCCCACAATAAGGGGAGAAAACTATCTACACATGCATATGGTGGAAATCGAACCCCGGAAAGAGATGCAGTGACCATTTTACTACAAGTGGATGTACTAATTTTATAATTATTCAATTATGAATTTTATTTTATTTTTAATAAATTAAATTACTTTAATATTTTTTTAATTTTTAATAAATTTTATCTTATTTATTTTTTTATTTAATTTTTTAAATTAAAATTTTATAATATATATTAATTTTTTATTGAACCATCCAAATATATATAATTGTTATAATGTAAAAAATTAAACGGTAAAAATGTCATTATAATTTAATAATTTAATTTTAAAAGAAGAATAAAATTGTCAATTTAAATATTATTTCATTTAATCGTCAAAATTTTTATTATATAAACTAAATTAATGTATTTTAAAAAAATTAAAGTTAATGTGAGCTTAAAAAAATAAAAATATATTAAAAAATGATATTCTAAATAAATTATGGGTCAAATTGATAATTATTCAAAATATTAGTTATAGCTTAAATAAAAGGACGGTTTTGTTACAGTATAACTATACATTAAGATATTTCATTACAATCCCTCTTTTTAAATTTAATATTAATAAATTTTAATATAAAAGTATCGAACAGACCACAACTGTGAAAACTATTTGTACAAAATTATTATCGCACGAATGGAAAGTAGCATAACAGTTCTAATGATAATGAATCTTAATTTGGAGAGGATGACAAACTCATATTGGATAATTTAGTTTATTTAATTTACCAATCAATGAGAATCGCCTAGGGTCGAAACATCTGCATGTTGGTTAACCCATTACACTTAATATGCATACACAAAGAAACTCATACTGGATAATTCTATGCGCAAAACAATTTGCTCTGAGTTTATTTATAATTATATATATAATATTAATTTATTATTTATTACATTCAGATACCCCACTGTTAGTTGACCAAGTTAAAACTAATAATTTGATTATACCTTTTATGTGAGAAGACATAATTACCGCTAGAAAAAAAAAAATAACATTAAAATTAATATAATAATAATAAAAGGTAATTGCACTAACTTCCCGTGATTATATGCATAATTGCATATAAATTAGTAAAAATATAATAATAGCACTAATACCCTCTTATCCAGTTGACTAACAGTTAAATTCCGTTAGATTTTCATAAAAAAAAATATTTTGGGCGAAAAGACTATTCTACCATTATTATCTTATTTTATTTTTATTTTATTTAATAATTTATTATCCTTAATAATTATATAAAAATAATTTTTATTCTTCTTCTTTTTTTTTCTGATTTTTTTATTCATCATCAATTCAACCACCATCCAAATACCATCAACCCAATTTTTTTATTTCTAAATTTTTTTTTCAGTTTTTTTCTCCAATTTTTTTATTCATCATCAACCCAACTACCATTCAAATACTATCAATCCAATTGTTTTGTTTTCAGATTTTTTTTCCTTCTTAACTAAAAATCTGGAAAAAAAAAATTAATAAAAAATTGGAAATGGAAAAAAAAATATATGAAAGAAGAACTAAAAAATCTGGGAAAAAACCAAAACAAAAAAAATGATTGAAATCAGATGGATTTGGTGGGTAATGATGATAAAGATGAATTTGGATAATCATAAATTTTTTCAAGATGATGTAGATGAAGAAGATGAAGAAAATAATGAAAATGAAAAAGATGAAGGAGATGGAGGAGATGATGAAGATAAAAAAACAATTTTACCCCTTTGACATTATTGACTACCATCGTTAGTTAACAAGTTAAGGGGGTGTTAGTGCTATTATTATATTTTTGCTAATTTATATGTAATTATATCTATAACTACGGGAGTTAGTGTAATTATCTCAAATAAAAAAAATAGAATAAAAAAATACAGATCAAAGCTCACCCTCTCCCTCATTCAATCCCCCCTCATTCAAACCATCCAAAACCCAAAAAAAAAACTCAATGTCCATCATCACTAGCTATCCACCTTTCCCAATTAACCCATCAATCATCCATAACCCAAAAAAAATATTAAAAAAAAAAAAAAAAAATTAGGATATGAGCGTATCTACTCCATTTGGGTGATGGATTGTCACTCTACTTCGTCTGTTTTTTTTTTTAACAAAAGAAAAAAAGAAGAATAGTAGGGAGATAGAGAGAGTTGGGAGATCGAAAAAAGAAAAAAAAGAAAAAAAAAGAATGGAGAGAGTGCGCGTGAGATGTAGAGAAGAGTGAAGAATAAAAGGAAAAAAAAAAAAAAAAAAAAAAAACAAGAGAAAGAGAGAGTGAGTTGAGAGATTGACAAAAAACAAAAATAGCAAGAGGGAGAGAGAGATAGAGAGAGAGAGTTGGAAGTTCGAAAAAAGAATGGAGAGAGTTGCTGTGAGATGTAGAAGAGTGAAGAATATGAGAAAAAAATAACAAAAAAAGAAAAAACAAGAGAAAGTGAGAGTGAGGTTGGGAGATTGATCAGGAAAGAAAAAAAAAAAAAAGTGACTTGCAGAGAAGAGAGAAGCGTGGAAAAAAAAAATTGAGTTCTTTTTTACTTTACACCATCTGAATTCTTTTTTATAAAGGTACTTGATAATAATAAATAGTAAACTGATATTATACATATAATTATGAATAAATTCAGGGTACTTTAATATAATTCATCCAAAATTTACTAAAATAGAAAAAGTAGTATGAATTTATTCACACCTGAAATTACTAATGGCATAATGAAATTATTTTTTATATCAGTTATCTACGAGATGAACCCGTTGGCTTCCCCAAAACTTTCTCATTGACTTCATAGCCACAGAAATGTAAATAAATAACATGTTAGTAACTAACAAACCCAAGCGCTTAAGTTGTTAGGTAAAGACCTAAACAATGATATAAAACTTTCTAATACACCTCTTCACGTGTCAGATTGATTTAGCATGTGAACCAAATCCAAATACATATAAAGATTATAAAAATAAATACAAAGAAATATATACATGTAGGGTACTTGAACCCATTATTGGATCAACCAGACTCTGATACCATGTCAATAACCGCTAAACAAACAAGCTTAAACTTTAGGTAAGGGCACAATCAATGATGGAAAGTTCCCTAACATTTTCATGTTAGTAACAACTAGATCCCTCAAACTTGAGCTATTTGGTAAAGGCCCAAACAATGATATAAAACTCTTTAACACACTCTTTCATGTGCAAGACAGATAGGCTTGGCACATGGACCAAGCCTAAATACAGCCCAACTTAGAACTGGATGTGAAGGACTTGAACCTAGGACTCCTAAGTCAAACCACGATCTGATCCAATATCAGTAACCAACAGATCTAAGAGTTTATGCTATCTTTTAAGGACCCAAATAATTATATAAAGCTCTCTTATAGAACAAAAACAAGAACATGCCACAAACAAATCATATCTTCGCAATTCTTTTCACCACTAGTGAAGTAATGAAGCATGTATGAATTCCTTGCATTTAAGTAGAAGCCGTCAAAAGTTATTCCCAAAAGCAATTACAAATTGCATTTATAGTCTCTTAAAATGTTTAAGTGAAGCTACAAAACTGACATTTTAAGACTGAAACTTTAGTGATGACCTTTTACTAAATCTCATGAAACCTTGGACAGATTCTGTGCATCCGACTGCAAGCTTCGATTCTTTGGCAGGAGATACGATGGAAGAAAATAAGGAACGATGAGTGCCAGAACCAAACAGATAGACACCAAAATAACCACCCACCAAGCTTCATATGGAATGCCCAATAATAATTCATCACAAACTGTCATGGACGAGAAAATTATTTATCAAACCAAATGGATGGCAACTCATAGATGAATTAAACATAAAGCAGTTAACAGAGAGCTGTGACCAAAACAAGATAAGCAGTGGCTATTTATCAAGTAAAAGAAAAGAGTGTGTCTACTGTCATAAGAAAGCAAAATAGGGACAGAAGTCAGATGGCAATTGGAGACATCCAAGTAAAAGGAGAAGTCAGATGGCAATTTGACGTCAAATGCCATCTCTCTTTCCTCCCTCCTTCCTTTGTTCAAGAGCAAAAATTATCAACCAATAATTCAATAATTATTTGGTAGAAAACATGATGCGAAACAAGAAATCGCTATTTCTTCAACTTAATGAATGGACCAGTTTGAAACATTAGTACATTTTTACAATTTTCAGTGCTAGATATACCATGGTATCTTATACTATTACTATGCTTCTGTGTGGCATTGTGCATACCTGTCTTCATGAATGATGATTGAAAACCTCAGCACCATCACAATGAAAGAAAAGAAATGGAGCAATAATTCAGAAATATAAAATTTATTTTGGAAAGTAAAGTGCTTCTACATGGAAATCCCACAATGACATTAATTGAGACGGGAGCTAGAAAGATCCCAATTTTAAAAGTCAGAAGAAGTCAAGGGCAAATCATGATATGGTAGATTAAGTAAAGATGTGACCCATCAGCAGTATTGCCACAATCAGTAAAGATGTATCTGTTTTTAAATGTAACTGAGATAAAAATTTACATATGAATTCTAGTTACCTATGTTAAAAATGATGTACTCCCTCTCCGGTACATGTGGTTTTGCGACAATCCCCTCAGGCTCCACAGTCACTAAGACATACATTCCACCCTGAGCAGAAGATCAAACTTTCTAACCATCTCATATAGCATGTAACATTGCAATTAAAAGCTTAGTGCATAATCAAACCTGATCATTAAGCCCACCGAGGTTACCAGTCTTGAAAATCAGCTTTTCAGTATTTAATAACCTTCTGTTTCGAGTCAGCCCCAACTCTAAATTGTCTTTTTTCAGTTGCAACGAAAAGCTGGCAGGTATCTGTTTTAAATGGAAAAGAAAAGGAAATAAGTACTCAAAGTGAGAATGCCACAACGAACAACACCAAATACGTATGCAAAATTACATACAGAAGCTGGATATGATATCTTCACTTCGTACCAATTAAATGATTTGAGTCCTTGAAGCTGGTACAACTGAGATCCCATTTGTAAAGGTATAGTTTCCTTCCACAGCTCCTCCCCAACATTCAGAACTTTGCTTTCAAGCCTGTAAAAACATAAGAGCGGTGAAATTATTTCACATTTAACTAAAGACAACCACCCACCCATTATCTATGACTAAAGTTTAGATTTTGAGTAGACTGACATTTCTCCATGACTAAAAGTTGGGCTGCTGATAAAAAAGGTGAGAATGCAGAGCGGAATCAGGAAATTATGCGAGTATAGATGAATCATTGTAAATCAGAGGAAAGTCCTGTAGCCTGCTACTCCTGAATCCAATAAGCGACAATCACAAATTTCAGTTAATCGAAACAGTGTCTTACGTGAGTAGCAATTAATTTATGAACATCAAAGGAGTATTACAAACATTTAAGGATAAAAAAAAAAAAAAAGTGAAATTGTGATTAGATACTTCAGAGTTTTCTAAAGCAACCCTCAAAAGTACTTATTAAGTCATTAATAGTACTTACATTTACCGACATATTAAAGACACATCATATCAGAATACAAAGAAAATATAGAATTTTAACTTCGCATCACAATCATTCCATTCAGACATTACACCAAACATCTTACAAGCATATAAGGAACCTCCATATTTTATACATTTTACATTAAGTTGTCAGTTCAAAGGTACCCACAAAACGAAACTCAATTTAAGCTTAGGTCTAAAAAAAAGTGACTCTTTTTAATGCATTTCAACCCCTAAAAAAAAAATTTCCAACAAAATTAACTTCAAGTTTCAAATACCAATCCATGCACAAACAACAAATCACATGTTCATATTTATGTAACAAAGAAAAAGTCTTAATCATACTTAAAATAAAGAGACACTCACAAGCAAATAATTACCCAAAAATGGAGATAGTCCATCAACAAAAGACTCATTCTAATACCCAGAAAGATGCTTTGTACTTGAAAGTTACATTTCAGGTAGAGAAAGCTTCTAATAACATGGAATTTGAAAAAAATGAAAGAAATTTCAATTCAAACCCATGTCGACACAAGTATCACAAACCTTGAGTCAACAAATTCAACAAGGATCGGTACTGTCCTTTCTTCTTCTTCTCTCTTTCTCTCGCTTCTTTTCTTTACCGTGAAAGAGGGGTTTTTTTTTTTTCTTTGATCTTCTTATGCAAATATCATAAATGTCCCTGAGATAAGGTGTAATGCTAATCTGTTTTCGACTTTTAAAAAATACACAAAAACCTTTTTGACATATCCGGAAGAATAATAACACTAAACCTTGTTGAATATACTCACAATTAAAGTTTGCATAAACTCAATTTTTTTAATTTTAAATTTGACTATTAAAAGATATGATTGACCGTTAAAAAAAGGAAAAGTGAAAGAAGAAACGAGAAACCATATTGGATCCGTCAGTGAATCGCGAATCAGGGGAGATTTAAACCTACTTTTTAACGGTAAACTTGGATTACGAGTATAACTTAACAAATCTCAGAAAGGTTCAATATTATTTGTTCTATCCGGAATTATATAAAAGCAAAACAACCTTGCCTGTAATTTGTCGGAGTACCCTTACTAAATAGTCTAATTTTAAAAATAAATTAGTAAATGATTGTTTTTCCCAATTTTGTCTTTACTATGATAAATTGTTTATTTATATTTAATAACATAATAATTAATTAAAAATTAATTTACAGGAATTAATTTTGCATTTATTTTTACAAAACAATTTATTTATTATAGATTTAGGACCCAAAACTGACTGATAAAATTGTTATTGTATTTTTTGAAAGCATTAAAGTTTTCGTGCATACCGTTAAACATATATTCAACTGTGTATTTTAACATGGTTTGTACTTATTTTTGTCAGAAAATACTACCGGTTTCGTATTTTTTTTTTAAAGTATGTGAATTAACCTCCTATGTCGAGTTAACTAATGACGATGAGGGAACTTTATATGAATTGACCATACAATAATATATAAAAATAAAATGATAAATGTCAAGTAGATTGTGTTTATTTTAATCGTCAAGCCTAGTAATACAATTTCATATCGTGAAAAAAGGGAAAATGGATTCTTTTTAATTTAGATTTCCACTTCTCTCTCTATCTTTGCAAATATGTAACAACTTTGAGGCTTATTTCACATTCAAAAAGTCCAAGCTTGATCATGGTTGCTGATACATCTACAAGATTCAAGAAAAAAATATCCTTTAACTTGATCAATCAAGCCTGCAAAATACAAGTTACACTAAGAAGAACTACTCCTTTTATTCTGCGAATTAGTTTTCTGTTTTTCACCATAATTATTCAAACATGAAATAGTCAGGAAAACTAATGCGAGAACTGCAAAAAGATAACTGTTAAAATTCAAGAAATTTAATTTTCATTCTCCTGACGAAGCAGCTTCCGAAATTGGGTAGCAACTGGCTCTGTTAACAAACTTTAGAATTTCGATAGCACGGAATTTCTACCCAACACTTTAAAGGTTCTACCCGCAAAATATTTCATGCTCCTCGGAAGAAAAAAAAAAAAAGCATAAACAAAGATAGCAGTGTGATTTAGCAACAATTAGTCAATTACCACTGTAAATTGTCAAATCTGCCAACTATATTGTACATTTGTATCGAATCATCTGGAGTACGGCTAAATCCTAAATCTACTTCATATAAACAAATATAAACTTCATTGGTAAAGAAATAAGAAAAAAAAAAGAAAAGAAAAAGAAAATTACACAACCAATTTTAAATTTTAATAATGGTGATGAAGTACTCACTTAAAGGCTATCTATGTTGCAAAAGCTCCTCTATAGATTCAAATTCTTTGAGATTGTTGATTACTTTTTTAACTTTCTTTGATATCTGGTCACTGTGCTCTTCAACAACTTTCATAAATGCAGTTAGCTGTTCTTGATATGCTGCACATAGCCGCTTCTTATTTCGTAGCTCTCCAGTCAATTCCTGGATTTTCTTGTCTTTTTCATCCTAAGAAAATAGATACACGATTAACAATTTAAATCTCAATTGACAACTAAATAGTTATGGACATAATAATTTAGCATAATAAATTGAAGACCTGAGTTTAGTAACAAGAAAGTGATTACATTATGTCCAAGTACAACTACAAGACAGTCCAGGCAGTTTTGTACGTGCACACACAAAATACAGGTCATGCACATGTGCACACAAAATATCTGCATGTATGCAAGAATGTAAAGACTAGGAAATACCAATTGAACTACATTAATGGTGAGAAAATGGATAACATAACTAAGCTTTTTAACATAAAGTTGCAATTAATTAAATATCTCCAGACACAGACAATCCAAAAGCCTGGAAGCAACTTCTCTCCCATTGCATACATTAGACGCCTCATATGGACTTTACAATTCCAGCCAGAGCGCTTCTCACTTTCACACGTTTTAGAATCTAAAGGTAGTTATTCAATTTAATTAGGGGTTTAGGTCATGCAAATTCTTGTTAAAAGTTCACTGATTATAGCTTATCTTTTGAGTACACTAAAATTTTTCATAGATGCATGACCTGACAACTTGTTAGTTAATGACTAATCATCCCATTACAGCAATGGATTAAGGTTTTAATTTTGAACACTTTTACTACTGTTTGACATAGGTTCTACGACGAACAAAGAAAGCTATATGAGCTATGTATCTAGTCCTGCCTACATGCTTTATAATGATTCAAAAGTACGCAATGTATAAAATTACTTGGATTGCCAGGGATCCTTCTTTTATAGCCTATTTAGGTGTTGCTTTTGCTTTTGACAGAATTGCAAGTCAATTCACGCAAACAGTTAGGCCAAGTAGCATTCTGTAAAAGAGAAATTTGACTGCTTTGGGTCTAAAGGTAGTTATCAAACTATACCCAGTGTATTTTTCTTAGTCTGCTCTAGATATTCCAAACGTAAAAGAATATACCAACCATTTTCAAAGTTTAAACAAGTCGACTTCTCGTTCATCTGCTACTTTCCCATACAATCACAAGCTTAAGGTCTTCGGTTTAAATACAATTCCTATTCTTGGGCAATTTCAGCAACAAATTTGGAAAGAGCTATGCAGGTCATACATCTACTTGAGGAGACATCCCTTTTACAGGATCTAAGTCCAGCTTAATTCAGCAATTCTCACATTTATAACATCTAAAACATCCAATAGATTTTATAACTACAGTTGGATGGACTCTACGCCTTTCTAGAACACATTATGCACTACATCCCAGTTATTATTTGTATATTTATTTATTTACACATTTAAAAGTTGTGTTCCTTAGGTTTCAATCTTCATATAAGACAGTGCATCAAACTGTTTCAATTACTATGTATTCAATTATACACGCCAATAAAGAATAAGACATGAAAGTGAAGGATGTAAAACCAACAAGTCATATCCAATTGTTACAAACACCTACACAGAAATTAATATATCTCCTTAACATTTACAGGAGACAAAGAATCAGATAATTCACAGAGAAAATGAGAAATGACTCATATCAAATGGATAAAATAGCAACATTGCAGCAAGTTACAGTCAGATACAAAAATAGAAAACCTCACCATCGTTTGACGAGCTTCACGTGGGCACACCACGAGTGGATGATTATGTTCCTTTACAAATTTTGTTATCACCCACTTTCCAGACTTATCAAACTTTACATGAATCATCGCCTTACAGCCTTCCCTTGTGCTTGGCCTTGGCTTTCGAACAGGCCCATATTTCCCCCGAATGCTAACACAATAACCCTCCTTATTACATCCAAATCTACGTGCAAGAATCCTACCATCTCTTTCTGAGCGACGACAAGACATCACACGCATGACAAACCCAACTCTCCGTGCATATTCATCATAGAACATCTTGGCAGCATCTTCAGATGCAAACTCCATTCCCTCACGTGGTTCTACAATCGAATCTCCTTCAAACACATCCAATTGCTTTCCAGCAGAGTTCTCTACCGCTCCAGCTTCTTCATCTGAATCCACTGCCACACAACACCTTTAGCTATTATCTTCAATTATCAAAAATCAATGTCATATTTTTTCCCTTTCAGCCATTTTATCAAACAGTTGGAGACACAAACAGCATCATACACATTAAACAGTAAACAAAATCACATAAACCAAAACAAACCCAAATTATCGCATTACATCAGGAGTATTAATCGGAAACCCAAAATGAAAATCGCCATTTGAAACCATTCAAATTACTGTAATTCCATAGCACCAAACCTTTCCCTACCAACTATCAGTAACCAAAACAAACTCTATAATACCAATAGAACAAAACAAAAACTACAAACAAAACAACCCATTAATATTCGAGCTCGTTCTACTCAAATGCATAGTTCTCATCTGAAAAGACACCAACCTAAGGGCTCGAATGAAAAAGACAGAATTTTTGATGAGACAAATGCTAAATTACACACCAAAAGACTGAAACTTTAACTTACTCGAATTCAAGGAACAAAATTGAGGGTCGCAGTTCGAATTCGAATTGGAGAAGAAACAGATTGATTCGATTAAGTGATTTTTCTTCAACTCCAAACTTGAAACTTTCGAGAGTGGCGATAATGTGAATCAGGTCTAAGCGAAGACTCTTGTAGATGTCCAATATTTTGTTGCCACGTGTCTGGTCTGAAGAATGTGATTATGATTTATGAGAGATGGTATAATGGGTTCGGATCTGTATTGGGCTGGTCCGGGTTTAAATTAGCCCAATGAAGACCCAAGTTTTCCTCCACAAGGATAAAATATTGAGCCCCATTACTCATCCTACAAGGATAAACTTCAATGTAATCCTTACTTTTTGATGAAATATCATTTTTTTACTTATACTTTTTTTTTATTCGTATGGTCCTTAACGTTTTCTAAATAAATCAAGTTGGTCCTTCTGACCAACTTTTTAATAACAAACAAAAGGACTAAACTGATTGATTTTAAAAATTTTAAGGACCACAAGAGTTAAAACGTCAAATATTGATTAAAAAGTGTTAATGTAAAAAAAGTTAAGGACCAAAATAATTTTTGCCAAAAAAACTACTAATAAGAACTTCTAGAAAAAATAAAAAGGCTGGAGTGAAGGTGTCTACTAGCACCTTTATTTTTACAAGCAGAAATGTGACTGTTGTTTAATAATTATTATTTGATTTTTTAAATTTTTTATATAAAATTATAGGGATAAAATTGGAATATTAAATTATTTACACAGCCTCAACAATAATTTTAGATATTTTATTTAATTAAATTTAATAACAAAAGGGTAGTTTTGTAATAATAAATTATTTATATTTGTATTTAATTTTTTTTACTATGGTTAAATGGTAAATATGCATAAAATTATTGGTTAGGTAGTTTTTTTTGTCAATTATTTTAAACCACCATAAAAAGTAATTTCAATTATTTTTTTTTTATGTTTGACAGTTAAATTTTTAGTCAAATGAACCATTTTAATATATTTATAAAAATTTAAAGACCAAAAAATCTAATATGTATATGTCATGTAAAACTATGACATTTCTTGATAACTTAGGGATCAATATGTATTTCCCTCTATTATTTTTATAAATAAAATAAAATAAAATAAAATAAAATAATATATATATGTAATATTTTTAAATAAAACATATTATATTAATTTATAAAAATATTAAAAAAAAGAGAGAGAAAAAAAAGAATGGGAGAAATAAGTCTCATACTTTGTGACATAACTTATCAGTATTGGCACCCTCAACCCTAGGATTATTTGTCCAATGCCCCAAAAATAGAATTAATTGGACTAGAGATTAGTCATTTCTTGTCTAATGTCATGTATAAACAAAAATGTTTAATGTTCTAATGAACTAGTAATTTAATATAAGTTCAAGTAAAGTGGACTATTTTGTTACTAAATGAAACAATAATAACCAAAATTTATAATTTTATAAACCGTTGGATTAAATTGATATAACATTATGAATAATTTTGACATTTTCCCTTTAAAGTTTATATTGCAAAGTATTTAAAGTAAGTTTGATAAGAGTTGATTGTGATCATATATATATATATTATTTGTTTGTAAATATAAATGAGAAGCAAAGTTAAACTTAGATTTCATTTGTTTTTTTATACTGAATATTCTTGAATTTTTCTAAAGATTGAAAATGGACTGAAACCTGAAAGACATGTTTATTTTTTTCACTTTCTAACTACTGAATAAAAGTATTCATTGTTTATTTTTTTAAAATAAAAATATCCGAATAAAGATAAATTTAGAAATATATTAATATAAAAATAATAATTATGAAAGAAAATATTATAATTATAATTAAGTGATTAGCTATTAAGTAATAAGTCATGGTTTTTAACTTTTTATTTTAAGTTATTTTTTTTTAACATTTTTAAATTGTTTGACCACTTAAAAAAAATAACGTAACGTGTCTAATTCAGACCCATTAAATATTAAGTGAAATAAAAAAAAGACCCCTTAAAAAAAGAAAAATAAATGAAAAGCAATTATGTCCTAAAACATAAAAGAGCCATTAATATTACTATCTAAAAAAATTCAAATATTAGATACAATAGAGAGAGAGCAATCCAAAGTGGAATTACAATCAGGTGGTCTCTACAATGTCTTACTGTTTTCTATATATAGTTTGTATGAGAATAAATAACGCTGAACCTACTTTAGGTTTATTGAATTACACTTAAAATTAAAGTTTGCAGAAATTCACACTGAACTCTTTTGGAATTAAATTTGACCGTTAAAAAGTAACTCGAACCTTCCCTGATTCGTGATACCATTAACGGTCAAACTTAATGTCAGGAAGAGTTCAATATAAGTTTTTCTAAATTTTGATTCTGATTGCAATTCAACAAACCTCAGGTAGGTTCAATATTATTTGTTCGTTCGTACAAGGATTCAATTTCAAAACCTATTACATAATTATATATGAGATCCCATCAAGTTAATTAGCTGGTATATGTGTATCTATGCCTGACAAGTGAAGGCTAAAATGTGAGGATCTTGTAGAAAACGTTGCATGTCATTTTCATCCAAGTTTATCCAGGCCTCAATTCCATCACCATCCCTAGTATCAAACAACATAATCATCTCCGCAACAGATTGTACATGGGTCACACGAATCGGCTTTCCCCAACCGAAATCTGCATATAGTGGCATCCGACACATGCTGGTAAATCCGTAGGCATCCACCTCATCTTTGTGGAACTCTTCTCCGGCCTCTCGCCATGCATGAGTCACCATCGAGAAAATATCATCACCGTTCTGCGGTTTTGTGCAATCGTTAACAGCATTAGTTATCGAATCACTAAGCAGACTTACCAAGTCTTGAAACTCCGGCTTGCTTTCCTTATCTTTTGGGACAAACTGGACGGTGACAGGCCTGTAAAGATTGCCACAAGAATTCTCTGAAATGGGCAGAACTGTACATCTTCCCCGCAAGTTCATCGTGTTTGATATAACGGAAGGCCTCAGTTTCCCGTGTTTAGCTTGATTCAATCTGATTAGTGCTTTCCATATAACGGTTGTCACAAGCTGCACTCGTGAAGGTGATGATCGTCGCCATTTCAGTTGTTCTTTGACTACTACTGTATCTCTGAGATTCGATATGACCAGGCTGTGAAAAAGAAAGGTTCTTGAGGTGGTCTTTAGTCCAGGAATCAATTTAACTACAGGCTTGATTTCAGGAATCGTATCTCTTGTGGGTAAAAGCAAAGCCAAGTCGAACCTTGGAGGATTATTTGTTATTATTTGATCATGAATACCTACTCGACAAGCAACAGCCCATCTGTCAATGAATTTGGACATAACAAATCCATCAGCTATCTTGTGTGAAATGGACAAACCGATGGCTACTCCTCCGCACTGATCAAACGTGTTGAACTGAACCGCTACAAGAGGACTCGTGGGGGATTCGGATTGAAAAGGAACCAAATGAATCAGCTGCTTACTATCAACATCTCTACGAAGAAATGGAGCAAGCTGGCCACTTACTCGGGCTTCTACATATTCAACACCATGATCATTACAATCGATGAAGAGATCATCTTTGGTATATCTTCCAGCTAGTGGGTAGAATAGCGTTAAAACCTGTGAAAGTGATTCCTCCAACAGTTTACTTCTTTCTGTGTTCTTGGCTATCTGATTATCTACTTTGCATCCGAATTCTGCAGGATAGAATAAAAGGAAGGACAAGTACAGTGAAGGGTTGAGCTGATCAAGAGATGATATTTTCATGGTGATAAGTTTAGGAGGGGTAGGAGTTGCAGGTTTTATGAGCTTCTTCGAAACGATCTGTACTACTTGGCTGGAAAATTCATGTTGGTTCATCTCTAAACTTCAATTATTCTTTCTATTTTCTCAGTCTGTATACAAAGAATTTGTTTTTGAATGGGTGATATATACGTACGGCATGTAAAGAACCAAAAACGAATAAGTTCAGGCTCAGATTCTTCTGTACGATCTGTCCATAACTACAAGCATTTGTCATCTTCCGGAGACTTTTAGTATTCTAGTAATGGTATCAGATACTTTTGTGATACATGCGTATTAAGATGTATGAATATGAACGAGAAACATTTATATGCATCGGATGCAATGCATCGGATGCAATGCATCTTTCTTTTTTTGTACGAAGAAAATGGATTTATAACCCAAACCAAATATTACAAGACAACTTGAGAATCCTTTAAAATTTGTCACTCCACAGAAGGAGAATAATGTTCAATTTAAATAGACTCAACAACAAATGAAAAAGCGAGACTAGCTAAATGATGTACAACAGAATTAACACTTTTAGGAACAAAAGAAACACCAAAAAAAATACAAATTATCTAACATAGCAATAATATCAGACACAACTAAGCAAAGCTCAGAATCTGGAATATGAGAAGAAGAGATTAAATCAACCACTACTTTGGTAGTTTAACCATTCCATATTATGACACGTTGAATGAATAACTAATTAAATTTAGTTTCTATGCCATGTTGCATGATATTAATGGGCAGATACATTGTATCATATGGATATAAGTTTTTCTCAATATGGACACATTAAAAAAGAAAAATGTCTCGTTAAAATGTGATGAAATACATAATTAAATATTATATAATGTTCATATACTTTTAAGACTGTAAATATCATGTATGACATAAACTAATTTTTTTTTTTTTGAAGAAAGACGTAAATTAAATTTGTGTACTTCTAGGACTATTGTAGTCCTCAAAAATCGCTCGGGGACACGGGGCACTACAACCTGCAAAGACAGAACGCACGTGACCCGCAGGACGTCTGGGACACCGGGATGGTGCCGGCCAAAGTCACTCCGACGGTCAAGTTAGCGAGTGCTAATGAATGTGTAATGCTCGTAAATGGAGATGAGTGAGAAATACTTCCTGCTATCTTCACAGTTGGGGTTTCTTTGATCAAAGGAGATGTAAGGTCAGAGGGTGATCGGAGAAGATGAGCAATGGCCGGAGGGTGTGGTTCTTTCTTAGTAATATCTGGATCTCAGTTTTTCGGCCGTCCTCTCTTATGAGGGATTATCCTCCTTTTTATAGAGGACTAATGCTTCTTCCTTTTGAGAGATCTCATCATTCTCTCTTCTCTGTCTTCCACCAAGAAAGCATCTGGGTGCTCCTTTTGATTGGGCTGCCATCAAGTGTCATTATGACTTTGTAGGACCTGTGTCAAAGTAGATCATAATCTGGTCTCCCTCGGAGCCACGGAGATGCTATGTCGTACGACATGTAGGTTTCTTGTCAATCTGGACCATGATTGGGTGATGTAGCACGGTCGCACTACATGAGGGTACATGTCGTGCGACAAGGTCTTCAAACAGGTACGTCGTCGTACTACACGAGTGCTTCGTGTGGTGCGACATAGTCTTCGAACTTAGTACGTCGTCGTACTACATGAGTGCTTCATGTCGTGCGACAAGATCTTTGAACTAGTATGTTTATATGATGGCGCTCCATGTCGTGCGACTTGATTTTCATGCTGAGCCACCTTCGTACTACATGAGAGTGTAGTCCCATTTTTAGCTATGGGCTTTGTCCTTGGGCCATACTTTGGGTCAGACATATTTTGGCTACTACAGTTTGCCCCCAAACGCATTGGATCTAAAAGGCCAAGGGGTTTGCGTCGTACGACATGCAGACATAGATATGTATGGATAAACTCCAAGGTTGGGTTGACATCGTCGCACGACTCTGTCCTTCTGATAGGGTGTATCAGCGTTGGTGAGTAGATGACAATGTGTAAGTCGTGTTCTTGTCGTACGACAATGTTACTTTAGAGAAGGAGTGTTTGGTCTCCAAATGACTCTTTGATATCTGTGTCGAAATAAATGCCGTTTTTATGGGTGGAGCGCATGCATGGCAAATGACAGGTCATGGGAGTATGTGTCAAATGAGAAGTTGACACGTCAGCATAGGCATCTTTTTAATTGCCGCCCTTTCCTTTTCTCTCTCATTTTTCAATTTTTTGCTCTTTCTCACTTTCTCGTTTTCTCTCTCAAAAACCAGTCGCCGTTTTTCGCCACTTCCGTGTTATTCCGGCGTCTTTACTGCTCATCTTTGCCATTCCGTCTCTATTCCGACGAAGAATTTGCCTACCTTCGCTATTTTGGTAAGTTTTCTTGGCTCCCTCGTTCTTTTGTTTTTTTATTTGTGCTTTTTTCTGGGTTTTTCTTATGTTCTTCGAATAGTTCTTAAGAAAAACTTTTTTTTTTTTTTTTTTAAAAAAGTTTTTTTAAAGTATGTTAGATCGAAAATCTAGAGTTCGGTTTAGGTATAAATTGTTTGTAGAGTCTAGGTCGCACGACAGTAGCCAAGACGTATAGGTCGTACGACCTTATTAACAGTCTTGGGAGCTGATATCAGGTCGTGCCAAGTCTTTGATCTAGGTTATAAATACTAACCATTGGCTACTGTCGTTCGACTTGTAGGTCTGATGTCGAGTCGAGGAGATGAGAGTCCTCCCAGTACCTCTGGGCGTGGATACGACGATCCAATAGATCTGTCGTACGACTCATGGGGAGAGTCAGAGGCAGCGGGTGCTGAAGTAACTATTGCTTCGTCGTCGTACGACACCGTGACAGTTTCTCTTGCTGGTACATCGCGAGTGACGGACGACGTGGCAATGGGGGTGCCTTTAGTCGAACTGCCGGGCGACGCAGCAGGCCCGTGTCCAATGGGACCCAGTAGGCCGCTAGGGTTGCTTTTGAATAACCCGGCTAGCGTGTTGACTGAGGACGACGTCACGCGCCTTCGATTCACCTATGGTATTCCTGATGGTGTCGCGCTGAGGGCACCTTATAAGGAGGAGAGGCCAGACTGGGACGTCCCAGGATGGACCTGTTTGTACGAGTTCCCGTTCCAGCGGGTGGGATTCAGGCTGCCAGTAGTCGGACTACTGAGGAGGGTGCTAGATCACTTCGAGCTTGCCCC
This sequence comes from Xanthoceras sorbifolium, assembly GCA_003430845.1. Classification (NCBI taxonomy): domain Eukaryota; kingdom Viridiplantae; phylum Streptophyta; class Magnoliopsida; order Sapindales; family Sapindaceae; genus Xanthoceras; species Xanthoceras sorbifolium. The sequence goes on from CM010616.1 coordinate 3,533,025, forward strand.
AGGGCAGCTGATGCCCAACAGCTGGAGGATCCTACTGGCGCTGGATCTGTTGTGTATGAGGGAAGGGATAGTCTTCGAGCTCCCCGATCTTTTCTACTCGTATACCGTGCGGGAGCACGACACAGAGAAAGGGCGCTATAACTTAAACCTTCGACCTAACAGAACGCATTTGATCACGGAGCTAACCACAAATGACAGGTTGTGGAAGGACCGGTATTTCTTCGCGAGGGGCCTGCTTGTTGATTGGCCTCTCGGGGAAACCGTCGTCCGTGCGACTTGGTCTAAAGCTGGTGAGTCTTTATGTTAGTAGCGTCGTGCGACTGTCTTTGCAATTCTCTTTTACTAACTCCTTTTGTGTTTGTTTTGTAGTGAACACAGGAGCGCCTCAATCAGTAGTTGGGTTGACGTGTGTGACGCGTACGGAAAAGGTTCTGTCGTACGACGTCAAGGAGAGGAGTTGGAGGAGTATACTATCGGAGGAGAACTTGCGGCCGAGTCATCTCTGGAGATTTAGCATTATAAACGAGCCAGGTACTCCCTACCCTGCCTTCAAAAATTTAGTGGAGTTTGTCAGGGTCAGGCATTGTGTCGAGCGACTGTACGGCACTCGATTCCTGACTCCCATTTTATACGTCGAGCGACGCTTTGCAGTTGACATTATGGCTGGAGAGATCGCTGCACCTGCTGCTGATGACGCAATGAAGAGGCTGAGGGAGAAGAGAAAGGGCAAGAAGAAGGCTGAGTCGAGCGATCAAGCGGCCTCCACTCCTCCACCTCCTCCTTCTAGTCGTACCAAGACCTCCCAAGATGTTTCTTCTGCTGGGAAGAAAAGAAGAAGGGAGGATTCGGCATCTGGTGTCGACACTTCGGTCGACCTAGTCTTCCCACAGGATGCCTCTGCATACTCCGATGTGGGGTCGATCCTTCCACAAGTCGAGCGGCTGCTGCTGCCTGAGGACAAGAGTCGCCTAAGGGAGATGGGTCTTTCCCAAGCTGCCGACTGGGGACTTGGTCACCTCTTCCAGGTATGGTCGTGCGACATATTCATTTGTATATTTTGTTTTAACTGTGTTATAATTTGTTTTGACTTGTGTTTTTATTTTGTGTAGGCTCTTCAGTCGCACGTCCATTTGAAGGAGGAGCTGGGCGTCGCTCTCAAGAAGGTGAGGGACCTGAAGGTGAGCAACCAGAGCTTGAAAGCTGATAATGATAAGCTGAAGGCTTCGAACGTTGAGGCTAAGAAGACTGCCCTTGAAGCCTCGAGTCGAGCGGTGGAGGCCACTCTGGAATTGAATAGGCTGAAGTCGAGCGTCGACAAACTGGAGGCCAAACTGAAGGCTAAAGAGGCGGACTACGACTCCCTGTATGACAAGGCAGAGGATAACGTCCTCAACGCAGTTATTAAGACTCGCGCGGACTTGATGAGGGAGTATAGGGACGGTCGTGCGACCGAGTGGAAGGTCGATAGCTGGATTGCCGACCACGAGGAGTTGTCGCGCTATGATGAGGATGAAGCCGATGACAAGCCTGGTGAAGAACCTGTTCCTCCTCCAGAAGGTTCGACCGTCGTAGCCTTGGCTGCCCAGCCGACTGGAGAGCATCATGACCTTGCCCCATAAGGGGTTGTAAAATGTTGTCGAACGTTTTTTTTTATGTTATTGTATGCCCCGTTTTGAACAACAGTTTTTTTTCAATATATGAAGTATGTTGAATTTTCTTTTATGTCGTAAGCTTTTTATGATAAAATTTTTTTATGATTTGTGTGATCCGTTGGAGATGGAAAGTCCATGACCTTGAATGCGGGTCATGTCATCGTGTGGAGATGGAGAGTCCATGACCTTGAATGCGGGTCATGTGATCCGTTGGAGATGGAAAGTCCATGACCTTGAATGCGGGTCATGTCATCGTGTGGAGATGGAGAGTCCATGACCTTGAATGCGGGTCATGTGATCCGTTGGAGATGGAAAGTCCATGACCTTGAATGCGGGTCATGTCATCGTGTGGAGATGGAGAGTCCATGACCTTGAATGCGGGTCATGTCATTGTGTGGAGATGGAGAGTCCATGACCTTGAATGCGGGTCATGTGATCCGTTGGAGATGGAGAGTCCATGACCTTGAATGCGGGTCATGTGATCGTGTGGAGATGGAGAGTCCATGACCTTGAATGCGGGTCATGTCATTGTGTGGAGATGGAGAGTCCATGACCTTGAATGCGGGTCATGTGATCCGTTGGAGATGGAGAGTCTATGACCTTGAATGCGGGTCATGGTCGAGTTTTGTCGTATACTTTTATGATATTGAATTGCCCCAGTTGGAGTGTGTAACTGCTCAGTTGCATACTACAACTTTTGATGTAGTTTAAGATAGACTGTGCAATGCTGACCTGCGTAAACATATTGTAGAGTGATAAATTCGAAATATATAATCTAAAAATGATACTGTTTTAGATGGTACGCGTTCCAGCTGTTGCTGATCTCCATGCCATCTGTACATCGTAGTTTATAAGCTCCATTTCCAAATACATTGGTGATTTGATATGGTCCTTCCCACGTAGGACCGAATTTGCCCGCTCCTTTTTCCTTTGTGTTTTGGAAGATGCGGCGAAGAACCCAATCTCCAATATGGAATGACTTGAGACGAACACTTCTGTTATAATGGCGGGCGACTCGTTGTTGGTATACGGCCAATCTGATTGCAGCCTTGTCGCGGCGCTCGTCAATTGTGTCGAGTTCACTCAGCAATTCTCTGCCGTTTGCTCCTTCTGTTGCGTGTCGTATCCTATAAGAAGGGTAGTCAGCTTCTGTTGCTATGACGGCTTCTGAGCCGTAAGATAGAGAGAATGGTGTTTCTCCTGTTGACGTCCTGACCGTCGTACGGTAAGACCATAGCACACCCGGTAGCTCATCGGCCCACTTCCCTTTGCATTGGTCGAGTCGCTTCTTGAGGGTGGACATGATTGTCTTGTTAGTGGATTCTGCTTGTCCGTTAGCTTGAGGGTATCTTGGGCTTGAATAGCTTAGTTTGATGCTCCACTTGTCGCAAAAGTCTTGGAAATCATATGAAATGAATTGTGAGCCATTGTCGGTGACTATTTCCTTTGGAACCCCGTAACGGCATATGACATTCTTCCAAATGAAGCTTTTGACCTCAGAGTCTTTGATTCTTACGTACGACTCGGCTTCAACCCACTTTGTAAAGTAGTCGGTCACGGCTAACATGTAGACCTTGCCCCATGTAGCGATGGGCAACTTCCCTACTATGTCCATGCCCCACTTCATGAAAGGCCATGGTGCTGAAATGGGGTGGAGTTTTTCCGGGTGTTGATGTGAAATGTGGGCGAAGCGTTGGCATGGGTCGCACCTTTTGACGAGGTCGTGCGACTCGGACCGCATTGTGGGCCAGTAGTACCCGGCTGTGATTGCTCTATTGGCCAGGCTTCTCCCGGCCGAGTGATTCCCGCATTGCCCCTCGTGTAAGTCCTTGAGTACTTGCTGAGCTTCGACTGGGTCGAGACATTTGAGGTAGGGCCCGGAGTAGGATCGCTTGTACAGTTGACCCTCTATTATAGAAAATCGGGCGGCCTTGATCTTAATTCTTCGTGCTTCTACTTTGTCATGTGGGAGGGCGTCGTCTTTCAAGTAGTCGTAAATCGGGGTGACCCAAGTTGGCTCGTCCGAAATTGGATTGACTTCGAGCTTTGTTGGTTTCCACACAGCTGGCCATTGGACAAACACCATGGGAATGGTTCGCTCCATTGTGGTATCCAGTGAGGACCCAAGATTGGCGAGTGCGTCGGCATGCGCGTTTTCGGATCTGGGTATTTGCTCGATGTCGAATGACTCGAATGAAGCTTGTAACTCTTTTACCAAGGTCAAGTAGGCCGACATCTTCGAGTCCCGAGCTTGATAGGACCCTTGCAATTGTCTCACAATTAATTGGGAGTCACTGCGTACCTTGATTCGCTCGACGTGTAAGTCCTTTGCCAAGGTGAGCCCAGCTATGAGGGCTTCGTACTCGGCTTCGTTGTTGGTGGTCTTGAATCCACATCTGATGGACCTCTCGATGACGTGCTCCGTAGGGGAGGTAAGTACTATTCCCAGCCCGCTGCCTCTAGCGTTACTTGATCCATCAACTGCTAAACTCCACTCTTCCCTTGGCGTGTCGCACGACATGGTGCAAAGTTCTTCCTCCGCTCTTTGTAGAGTCCCTGGTGTGAAGTCTGCTATGAAATCCGCCAGTACTTGCGACTTGATCGCCGTGCGAGGTTGGTAGTTGATGTCGTACTCGCTCAGCTCTACGGCCCATTTCACTAGACGGCCGGATAGTTCAGGTTTATGTAGGACACTTTTCAAGGGGAAGGCAGTGAGTACACTAATAGTGTGGCATTGGAAGTACGGCCGTAATTTCCTTGCGGCCGTGACTAGTGCGAGGGCTAATTTTTCGAGTTGGGCGTACCTTGTCTCTGCACCGAGTAGAGTCTTGCTGATGTAGTATACGGGGAGTTGTTTGTCATCCTCCTCCCTTATCAGTACAGCGCTAACGGCCGTTTCGGATACAGCGAGGTAGAGCAGGAGGGTCTCGCCTTCCTTGGGTTTGGAGAGTAGAGGCGGGCTCGCTAGATACCTTTTTATATTTTGGAAGGCGTCCTCGCTTGTTTGATTCCAATCAAATGACTTGCTCTTTCTTAGAGCATCGAAGAAAGGCTTACATTTTTCAGACGACTTTGAAATGAATCGGTTGAGGGCTGCGAGCCGTCCAGTTAGCTTTTGTACGTCTTTGATGCTTTTGGGGGACCTTAGATCCATGACGGACTGGAGTTGATCTGGGTTGGCCTCGACGCCTCTCTTGGTTACTAAATAGCCAAGGAACTTCCCCGAGGAAACGCCGAAGGAGCATTTGGTTGGATTAAGCTTCATCCCATACTCGTCGATGATGTCGAACGACTGCCGGAGGTGATCGAGGTGTTGGTCTGCTACTAATGACTTCACTAGCATGTCGTCGATATAGACCTCCATAGTCTGTCCAAGCATGGTTGCGAACATCTTGTTGACTAACCTTTGGTAGGTTGCCCCAGCGTTCTTGAGACCGAATGGCATTACTTTGTAGCAAAAAATGCCGCGCTCCGTGATGAAAGAAGTCTTCTCTTGGTCATCTGGATGCATAAGGATTTGGTTGTAACCGGAGAATGCATCCATGAAGCTCAATAGTTCGTGGCCTGCCGTAGCGTCTACCATCATGTCGATGTGTGGGAGAGGGAAGGAATCCTTTGGACAAGCTTTGTTGAGGTCTGTGAAGTCGATGCAAACTCGCCACTTCCCATTCTTTTTCTTCACTACCACTACGTTTGCGAGCCAGTCTGGGTAACTTACTTCTCTCACCGAGCCAATGTCAATTAGCTTTTGGATTTCTTCATTTATAACCTTGTTGCGCTCGGGTGCGAACTTCCTCCTTTTTTGCTTCACAGGTGGATGATCCGGGTCGACTTGTAACTTATGCACTAGGACTTCTGGGCTAATTCCGATCATGTCTGCGTGCGACCATGCAAAGCTGTCGTGCCGTGCCGTCAAGAAGCTGAGTAGTCTTGCTCGGATATTTTGTGGAAGGCGGGATCCGATACTAACTTTGTGGTCTGGAAAATCGGGATGTATGGATACTTCGTCGAGTTCTTCCATATCAGGTTCGTCTTTGTTGGTGGGGGTGCTCTCATTCTGTAATTGCTATAAGTCGGACGACCTGCTTTTAAGAGTGTTCTGGTAGCAGTCACGCGAGGTCTTTTGCTGCCCTCGGATCTCGTGAACTCCCCACCTGGTAGGGAAACGGATGACCTGATGATATGTTGAGGGCACTGCCCTCATCTCATGAATCCATGGGCGACCCATGATTATGTTGTAGGACGACGGACAGTCCAGGATGAGGAAACGCGTGTTCAAGTTGACGCCTTCCGCGTAGACTGGAAGGGTGATCTCTCCCAGAGTGTTCTTGTGTTCTCCACTAAATCCTACAAGGATTGTGGAGCGACGCACGATGTTACACTCGTCAATATGCATCTCTTTCAACGCGCCGAGGAAAAGTACATTTGTTGAACTTCCATTGTCCACTAGGATCCGTCTGATCAAACAATTGGCCACCGTCAGTGAGATAACTAGTGCGTCGTGGTGGGGATTGAATAAGTCCATATGTTCATCGCTGCTGAAACTGATTGGGTAGTCACATGTGGGATCCGTCGTACGAATTTGTTGGACGTCCGTACGACCGGCCTGTCGTGAGTGGCGCTTTGCTTCCGAGTAGGTTGCTCCATTCACTTCAGACCCGCCAGATATGACGTTCACAGTTCTCTCGTGTTTGGGAGGTTCTGGTGGTGGTATTGAAGCGATGTCGCGCGACCTCTCTTTATTCATAAAAGTTTGCTTACCTTTATCAGTCAGGAATTCTTTAAGGTGGCCTTTCTTGAGTAGTTCGGCTACTTCCAATCGTAGCGCCACGCAATGCTCAGTTCGGTGGCCGTGGTCTCCATGGAATTCGCACCATTTAGTATTGTCTCTTTGATCCGGCGGGCTCATCATCTTGTCTGGCCAACGAACCGACCTACCCATTCCTTTCAGTATGGCAACTACCTCCGTTGGTCTGATGTTCAAGTTGTATTCTGGTGTTATGTTTTTTGGACGAACGAACGGCCTTGGTGGTCTGTCGTCGCGCCGGCGCTCGTACATCATACGGCTGTCCCTTCGGGGTACGGCTGGGTATGGCCCGCTGCGTCGAGTGTTGATTCGTTGTTCGACCATCCCCTCCGACTTATCTTCCTTGTAGTTCGCTCTATTAGGTTTATGGTTTACTTCGTCCTCTTCCCATTTTATCTGTGCCCATGTCTTGGCGAGGACGTCTTCCATGGTTTTACAAGGGTATTTGGTGAGCTCTTTGTATAGATCGGAATCATAGAGTAGACCCTTGCGGAAGGCTGATATGGCTGTTGCCTGGTTACAATGAGGGATGGATACTTTTTCATGGTTGAACCGGCCCACAAAATCTCGTAGGCGTTCATCCCTCTTTTGGCTGATTGTATAGAGGTCGTCGGATTGTTTTTCTAGCTTCCGGCTACTAGCGAATTGCTCTACGAAGGTGTCAGTGAGTTGGGCGAAAGAGTTGATGGAAACATTGGGGAGGTTGGTGTACCATTGTAGGGCAGGTCCTACGAGGCTCGATCCGAAACCTTTGCACATGCATGCTTCCCTTAGGTCTCGTGGGATGGCGGCCGTGAACATTCGTTGTCGATACTGCGCAATGTGTTCGTCGGGGTCGGTCGTACCATCGTACTGCTTCATACCTGGAAAGTTGAACTTCCTTGGCATCTCCACCAATGCTATTGTGTCGATGAAGGGGGAGTCGGCAAAACTATTGGCTGCACTCTTCTTTATAGGAGTGGGCATTCCCGGAATGCGTTGGATGAGTGCTTCCATCTCTGTGAACCTTTGTGCCAAGTCCCGGTTGGCAAAGGTCGGCTCGGCGCTCACTCGGTTTGGGTCTGGCGGCGCTGAATGTGAAGGGCCGGATGACGTTCCTTGTAACAGGATGGTTGGTTGGGTTGAGCCGACGTTGCCATTGGGAGTGGATATAGGTGGCACTCCTTGTGTAGCTCTTGCCATATCGTCTGATCGATGTCCTCCCATCCCATTTGGTATATTCTCTGCCATATGTCGTGCGACGATATGGGGTCCACTCGTAACTCGAATGTTGGGCTCTGACCCTACGTGGGTTGGATCGAGGTTTCGAGCGGTAGTACCATGTTCGTCCGGGCGGACTGACGCGTAATAAGTAGCGTGAGCGGCTTGCTCGAATGGCAAGGGTTGTGACGTCGAAGCGTCTCCAAATGGTCTTACGGCAGTGAGCGAACTGATCCTATTTTGCAATTCTTGGTTCTCCGCCAACACTCGTTGATTCTCTTGTTCGAGTGCTTGGAGCCTTTGGGTATTCTCTTGCATCTGGGATATGAGGAGTTGTACCCTAACCTCCATCGCGTCGTGATGAAAATCGTCAGATGACATAGTCGGGGTTGCCGCGTTCTGCCTTTGCTTGCTTAGAGATTGTCGTGCCCCACGGTGGGCGCCAAATTGTAGTCCTCAAAAATCGCTCGGGGACACGGGGCACTACAACCTGCAAAGACAGAACGCACGTGACCCGCAGGACGTCTGGGACACCGGGATGGTGCCGGCCAAAGTCACTCCGACGGTCAAGTTAGCGAGTGCTAATGAATGTGTAATGCTCGTAAATGGAGATGAGTGAGAAATACTTCCTGCTATCTTCACAGTTGGGGTTTCTTTGATCAAAGGAGATGTAAGGTCAGAGGGTGATCGGAGAAGATGAGCAATGGCCGGAGGGTGTGGTTCTTTCTTAGTAATATCTGGATCTCAGTTTTTCGGCCGTCCTCTCTTATGAGGGATTATCCTCCTTTTTATAGAGGACTAATGCTTCTTCCTTTTGAGAGATCTCATCATTCTCTCTTCTCTGTCTTCCACCAAGAAAGCATCTGGGTGCTCCTTTTGATTGGGCTGCCATCAAGTGTCATTATGACTTTGTAGGACCTGTGTCAAAGTAGATCATAATCTGGTCTCCCTCGGAGCCACGGAGATGCTATGTCGTACGACATGTAGGTTTCTTGTCAATCTGGACCATGATTGGGTGATGTAGCACGGTCGCACTACATGAGGGTACATGTCGTGCGACAAGGTCTTCAAACAGGTACGTCGTCGTACTACACGAGTGCTTCGTGTGGTGCGACATAGTCTTCGAACTTAGTACGTCGTCGTACTACATGAGTGCTTCATGTCGTGCGACAAGATCTTTGAACTAGTATGTTTATATGATGGCGCTCCATGTCGTGCGACTTGATTTTCATGCTGAGCCACCTTCGTACTACATGAGAGTGTAGTCCCATTTTTAGCTATGGGCTTTGTCCTTGGGCCATACTTTGGGCCAGACATATTTTGGCTACTACAACTATAATTACCATGCATATAATATTTAGATGAATAATAAGAAGAAGTAATATAAAGAGATGTGGAAAAATAATATATAACAAGTTTCTTCTTTAGTGAGTTCTCAAGGAGTTTTACACTATACCTCTTTGGGGCCCCGTTTGGTACGTGGGACTGGATTGGATTATTTTATGGGATTGGATTGGATTGGATTGGATTGGATTAAATATAATACTATCTATTGTTTGGTGTAACATGGGATAGGACTAAAATAATCCAATCTATTATTTGGTGTAATATGGGATAGGACTAAAATAATCCAATACTATTTTGGAATGATTAGGAATTAGACTAAAAATAATGTTATGAAATATTTATTATATAATGATAATTTAATAATTTAACATATAATTAATATATTAAAATAAAAATATATAAATTAAAATTAAATAAAAAATATAAAATAATTGAATAAAAAATATATAATTAATTTTTTTGAATAAAATAATATAAAAAATTAGTTTAAATATATTAATCTATTGTAAAGTCAGTTTTAAAACAGAAAAAATCTCTCATTTAATGGCTTTTACTCTCTCTGTTTCTTTGAATAACTTTCCACTGGTGTTTTCATTTTTGTTTTTCAAACCACTTGGAGCTGCTCTTAGATCACTAACAAATGGAGATTTTGTTTTTCCTCTCTGTTTAAGAAGAAATTTTTCCGGTTGATCCTAGACGGAATATTTCTCCGATTTTATTACTCCTTTTTTCAGATTTTACTTTCTAACCTTCCATTGATGAGACTGAGAAATTGACAAAGTTCTCAAGTCAAGAGCACAAACGCAGCACAAGTTCTTGAGACACAGAAGAAAATGGAGATGTGAAGAAAATTGGAAGGATGATGAAAAAGGAGTGAAGGTAGGTGATGAAGAAAGTGGGTAATAAATATGTGGGCCATGTTGTCTTTTTATTTTTTTTGAAAAAAACAGTCAAGCTTTTCTAGTGCTGGGACTAATAGCGGTGGGGGGCAGCATGGGTTTGTATAGTCCGGCGGTGGGGGGATTAAATTTGTCATTAGTGTTGTTAATCCTGTATCAAGTGTGTCTCCAAACATGGGATTAGGACAAAAATAGTCCAATCCTGTCCTAATCCCTTGTGCCAAACATGGTCTGGGTGTGCATCTCCGTAGCCATATCACATACACATATCTTATTGAATTGTTTTTCTTGATCTTTTATATGTGAATGTTCTGTTGAAAAATTGGCAAAATTGTGAAAGCAAATGAGAAGGCAATGAAGGGATATGAATCCCACATTGGAAAAATAAGAATATGTCAAGGCTTCTCAAGGTTATATAAGGAGATCAAGTCCTTAGTTTCTAATTGCACCAATTAAATACACTTAAAGCATTGTATTTAATTCTAATTAAATTCCTTTCTTGTTTATCTTATTTTAGAGTGTAGAGAGGTGAGAATTTTTTTATGCTTTGAGAGAGTGTGAGTGCATTGGTGTGGTAATCTTGAGAGAATAGTCTGTGTGATTGTAATAATTTATCACATAGTGAATTTCTTTCTGAGGGCCGTGGTTTTTTTCCTCTTGGTTTTGGAGTTTTCCACGTAAATTATTGTGTTGTGGTGATTGTTATTATTTTCTATTTCATTTCTCTGTAATTTCTGATATTTAGCATATTTCTAGGGAGGTTTTGGGGAGGTTATTTTCCCAACAAGTGGTATCAGAGCCTAGGTTGGTTGCTAAGGTGTCAGAGGTTTTAGAAAATTCTTAGTATGCTCTGTGGTTGCAGCATTGTCTGATCTTCCACATCAGAAAAGAATTGTTCTTGGTCTAAATTGTTCTTGGTTGCTGGAGTTAAGTGTGGTAGTATTGTGGAAGTGCTTGTTTAAGGAAGGTTATGGCTAGGAAAGACTTGGTATTTAAGTGTGTCCATTGTGACCCACCTCTCTTTCCTGGGAACTTACCTGGAGTGCTGTTCACGGACTACGGGTACTATTTCAGTATACGGTTAGAATGTCTAAATTTTCAAGCTCCTTGAAGTTTGGTGTAGAGAAATTTGATGGAAAGATTAATTTTGGCTTGTGGCAAGTGCAAGTCAAGGATGTATTAATACAATATGGGTTGCACAATGTATTAAAGGAGAAATCAGGCTCTGTTTTAAGTGATTCCAGCAAAGGTGAGTCTAGTATGAGCAATGAAGATTGGGAAGAAATGGATTTGAGAGCTGCAAGTGTGATTCGTCTGTGTTTGGCCAAGAATGTTCTTGCAAATATGCATGGAATACATTCAGCCAAGGAACTCTGGGAAAAGCTTGAAGGGTTGTATCAGGCAAAAGGCATCTCAAATCAGTTGTACCTGAAAGAACAGTTTCATACTCTGCGTATGGAGGAAGGTGCAAAAATCTCAAATCATCTGAGTGTTCTCAATGGTATTGTTTCTGAACTGGAGTCTATTGGAGTTGAAATTGAAGACGAAGATAAAGCATTAAGGCTTATATTGTCTCTTCCATCTTCCTATGAACATATGAAACCTATTTTGGTATATGGGAAGGAGACTCTGAATTTTGCAGAAATTACCGGTAAAATCCTTTCTAAGGAGAGAAGGCTGAAGGGTGGAGGTCGTACTTCATCAGAAGACACAGCATTGGTAGCTAGCAATGGGAGCAATTGGAAGAAGAATAACTCCAGGAAGAAAATATTTTGCTGGGCGTGTGGGCAATTTGGGCACGTTAAGAAAAATTGTCAAAACAGTGGAGCAGGTTCGGCAGGTAGCTCCAACAATCAAGCTAATAGTGTGTCTTGTGAAGACATTGAATTTATCCTTTGAAAAGGATATGTACATCCTTATAGCATATCACTAGGTGCTATGAAAAAGGATGTGACACTACTAGTGGGTCCATAAGTTTGCACACGGGCATTGGTTGGCGGCATTGATGCAAGGTATGTGGTAGAATTATGTCGATGGCTGAAGAACTTCCGGGGAAAGCCAACATGGGAGTTGCACCATAAATTTCAGCAAGTTTGTTCGACATGTGCCGATGTGGAAATCTTAGAATTGGTGATTAATTCTAAGTGGTATACTTTTATGGTGAAGTATGATAGTTCTCTGGGTTGAGAATTATGATTGTCGGTATAGACAATGGTTGCATGAAAGTTGCGGCGGAAGGGCGGAGATTTCCTGTATTTTGCCAAGGTGGAGATTTGTTGAAAAATTGGCAAAATTGTGAAAGCAAATGAGAAGGCAATGAAGGGATATGAATCCCACATTGAAAAAATAAGAATATGTCAAGGCTTCTCAAGGCTATATAAGGAGATCAAGTCCTTAGTTTCTAATTGCACCAATTAAATACACTTAAAGCATTGTATTTAATTCTAATTAAATTCCTTTCTTGCTTCTCTTATTTTAGAGTGTAGAGAGGTGATAATTTTTTTATGCTTTGAGAGAGTGTGAGTGTATTGGTGTGGTAGTCTTGAGAGAATAGTCTGTGTGATTGTAATAATTTATCACATAGTGAATTTCTTTCTGAGGGCCGTGGTTTTTTTTCTCCTGGCTTTGGAGTTTTCCACATAAATTATTGTGTTGTGGTGATTGTTATTATTTTCTATTTTATTTCTCTGTAATTTATGATATTTAGCATATTTCTAGGGAGGTTTTGGGGAGGTTATTTTCCCAACATGTTCTAAGTTGTCAACAATAGAATCGAGTGTGGTTAAGGCAAAAATAATAATAATAATAATAATAAATAATGTAAGAAAACTTCAACTATTCTCTCTCTTTTCTCAGTCTGTATGCAAATGACAAATATTACAAGTCGAATCATATGCTTACTAATTTATAATTATTACAGCATATTTGAAGTTTACACTTTTGTGGGTTTTTGCATCATTTCGGTTTTAACTGCATTCCCTTTTGTATTTGGTTTTTGTTTTTCAATAGGTGATACAGCATCAAAAGATCTCAAAACGAATAAGTTTGGACTACATGTATTTTAGTAATGGTATCAGATACTTTTGAACCCCATTAGGTGACGATATATATATGTGGACACATTTTGAAAAAAAAAAAAGTCTTATTGAAACGTAAAGAGAACGTTTATGCGAAGGTGGACACTTTGAAAATTGTGAAATATATTATTAACTTTTAGGTTCGAGTCGCCAGCACCGCAAGTAGTATGTAAAAAAAAAAGAAATACATTATTAAATATTATAGGACTATATATGTTCGTGTACTACTTCTACGATTACAAAATATATCGTATATGATTGTGAAGGCAAACTAAATATACCATATAGATTGATTGATATGAATATTAATAAGAAGTAAAAGAAAGAAATATAGAAGAATAATAACAAGTACTTAATTTATGTAGCAAGTTTCTTCTTTAGTAAGTTCTAAAGCAGGTGACGATCGATATGCATCTCCATAGCCACATTACACACACAGCTTCTGCTTGGTGTTTTATATGTGAGTGGTCACCTAATTAAGTTTTCAACAAATTGGTATAAGAACCTTTCATTTTCCAAATTTCATCGAGCTATCTATTTTAAAATATTCAAAAGAAACAACCGAACCGGAATCTAAGACTTATTATATATAGCATCATTTACTGACAAATACTCTTGGAGAATCTATGTAACGAAACTCGCACATGACAATGTGTGGATAAACAAAGATGATGATATCTTGATAACTTTCTCTCTCTAACTGCTAAAGTGTTTTTCGCTAATATGGTATTTTCATAATGACATATATCATAACAAACTAAAATATTTGGGTGTGAAAATAAAGAAAAATACAGAGAGAAATTAGGAAAAAAGAGAAGAGAGAGAAACCTAATGGAAAGAGAAAAGAAAGAGAAACCTAATGGGGAAGAGTAAGTAAAAACAAAATAGGGGTATTTTATTCCGGCGACCATGACTAAAGTTAACGAAAATAGAACAGTCACTGAATGGTTTTTTTTTTAAAAAAAAATTTACACTTTCCATAATTTAAAGACTGAAAAGCGAAGATATGATTTAGATGAATAATACGAAATAGAAACTAGGGAAGGAGGAGCTAGCTCTGGATGAAAATCCTTTCAAAAAAGCAGAGAGAGAAACTAAATTGTGCGAAGAGAGATGAGAAATATAAACCTAGAAGGAGAAAGAAACTCTTGAAAACATAAGACACAAGTTAAAACAACTACTAACAGCCTTTTAAAATTTGAAAGCACCTTTTATTGTCTTCTTTACATTGTCTTCAAGGCCGGACTTGGGATAGTCAAGCTCTCTAGTGCCTCAAATATATAGATTTTTTAAAATTTTATATTATTTATATATTAAATTAGGTGTAATTAAATTAAAATAAAAATTAAGATTTAATTAAAAAAAAGAATATTATTATTTTAACCTATGTAGTTTAGCCTATTAATCATTTTTCTCTCTCTAGTTTTATTTTTATCTCTTTTACCCCTTCTGTTAACTTCTGTTAGTATCTCAATTACAAGAAGACTATTTTACCCTCAATTTTTTTAAAAATAATAATTAAATATTTTTAAATATAAAAAAAAATTAATAAAAAGATGGATTCCCACGATCCATCTGATGGATGGTAGGGATCAAACCAAAAATAGAAAAAAAAAAATTAAAACAAAATAGATATGATGGAGATCTGAAGATCCAGGAAATTTTTTTTTTTTTTTAAAAGTAGTGCAGATCCATATTGGTGTTGAAGATGGACGATGAATATCCAATCTGGGTCTCTCCACCAGTCCAGAAAATAAAATAAACAATAAAAAAAAAACAAAAGCGGTGGTGATCTAGAAAAAAAAAAAAGTGGTGGAGATTGGATTTCCACCCGATCCACACCAAGGTCCAATCTCCAGAGATGGACCTCCACCTCCATGGGAGAATTCTCAAAAAGGAAACTCCCTATTTTCGGCACCCCACACCCTACCTCGTCGTTTCTTTCCCCCAACTATCATACCCAGCCTCCCATTTTTGCACCTCACGCCACCACTGCCTCTCTATAAAGGGAGAGATCATAGTTCCGAATGGCTCTTAAGACCCTCATTAAAGATTACCTTCTTTTTCTTTTTGGTAGGTAATCCTTAATGAGCGGCTTAAGGAGATTTGAGTTATCTTTGATTTTAGCCCTTCATGAAGAATTGAACAAAACAAAAACTCAAATCATTAAAACGAAACCTTCTTTAAAGAAAAATGGTCTCTAAGGCTGGGTCAAAGCCCTATTTTAGATAGAAAAATCTCATTTTATTCGTGTGTGTGAGGGAGAGTGAAAATAAGAGAGAAAACAAATGGAGAAAAAGATAGCGAGGAGAGCAAGTAGAGAGGAAATATATATATATATATATATACATATATATATATATATATATATATATTTTTAAAGAAAAATATAGAGAGAAATTAGGAAAAAAAGAGAAGAGAGAGAAACCTAATGGAAAGAGAAAAGAAAGAGAAACCTAATGGGGAAGAGTAAGTAAAAACAAAATAGAGGTATTTTATTCCGGCGACCATGACTAAAGTTAACGAAAATAGAACAGTCACTGAATGTTTTTTTTTTAAAAAAAAATTAAACTTCCCATAATTTAAAGACTGAAAAGCGAAGATATGATTTAGATGAATAATACGAAATAGAAACTAGGGAAGGAGGAGTTAGCTTTGGATGAAAATCCTTTCAAAAAAGCAGAGAGAGAAACTTGTGTGAAGAGAGATGAGAAAGATAAACCTAGAAGGGATCCAGTGATTTGTCCCTCATATTTACATCCTTGAGGTTGTGAGTTCGGGTCGTGTTCCCCCCTCCGAATCCCAAATCAATTGTAATTGTTCAAAAAAGATAAGCCTTGAAGGAGAGAGAAACTCATGAAAACATAAGACACAAGTTAAAACAACTACTAAAGACTAAACAGCCTTTTAAAATTTGAAAGCACCTTTTATTGTATTCTTTACATTGTCTTCAAGGCCGGACCTGGGATAGTCGAGCTCTCTAGTGCCTCAAATATATAGATTTTTTAAAATTTGGTGTAATTAATGTAAAATAAAAATTAAGATTTAATTAAAAAAAGAATAGTATTATTTTAATCCATGTAGTTTAGCGTATTAATCATTTTCCCCCTTTAATTTTATTTTTATCTCTTTTACCCCTTCTCTTAACTTTTGTTAGTATTTCAGTTAAAAGAAGACCATTTTACTCTCATTTTTTTAAAATAATAATTAAATATTTTTAAATATAAAAAATTAATAAAAAGATGGATTTCCATAAGGATGGTGGGGATCAAACCAAAAATAGAAAAAAAAAATTTAAAACAAAATAGATATGATGGAGATCTGAAGATCCAGTAAAATAATTTTTTTTTAAAAAGTAGTGGAGATCCATATTGGTGTTAAAGATGAACGATGGAGATCCAATTTGGGTATCTCCACCTGTCCAGAAAATAAAATAAAAAAAAAGGTGGTAGTGATCTAGAAAAAAAAGTGGTGGAGTTTGGATATCGTCCCGATTCACACCAAGGCCCATCTCTGGAGATCCAGAGATGGACCTCCACCTCCATGGGAGAATTCTCGAAAAGGAAACTCCCCATTTTCGGCACCCCACACCGTACCTTGTCGTTTCTTTCCCCCACCTATCATACCTAGCTTCCCATTTTTGCACCTCACGCCACCACGCCTCCCTATAAAGGGACAGATTATAGTTTTAAATGGCTCTTAAGACCCTTCGATTACCTTCTTTTTGGTAGGTAATCTTTAGTAAGTGGCTTAAGGGGATTTGGGTTATCTTTGATTTTATCCCACCTTGAAGAATTGAACAAAACAAAAACTCAAATAATTAAATGAGACTTTCTTTAAAGAAAAATAGTCTCTAAGGCTAGGTCAAAGCCCTATTTTAGATAGGAAAAATCTCATTTCATTTGGGTGTCTCTGTGTGTGAGAGAGAGCGTGAAAATAAGAGAAAGAAAACAAATGGAGAAAAAGATAGCAAGGAGAGCGAGTAGAGAGGAAATATATATATATATATATATATATATATATATATATATATATATGGGTAATTGTAATAACTCCTCGTGTATATATGCATAATTGCACAAAAATTTGAGAATAATTGATAATAACAATAACTCCCCTTTAACCGGTTGACTAACCGTTGACCACAGTTAGTCACTAACGGTCAAAGGGGTAAAATCGTCATTTTAAAAAAAAATTTAAAAACAAATCTGGAAAAATAAGAAAGAAGAAGAAGAAAAAGAAGAGGAGGAGGAGGAAGAATAAAAATAAAAAAAATCTGGAAAAAAAAAAGAAGAGAAGAAGAAGAAGAGGAGGAGGAGGAGGAAGAAGAAAGAAGAGGAAAAATAAAAATAAAAAAAAATCTGAAAAAAAAAAGAAGAGAAGAAGAAGAAGAATAAAAAAATCTGAAAAAAAAAGCAAAAAAGAAGAAGAAGAAGAAGAAAAAAAAAAAGAAGAAGAAGAAGAAAGAAGAGAAAGAAAAAAAATAAAAGAAGAAGAAGAATTCGAAAAAAAATTCGGAAGAAGAAGAATAAAAAGAAGAAGAAGAAGAGGAGGAAGATAGAGGAAGAATAAAAAGAAGAAGATGGAGGAAAAGAGAAAAAAAATGATGAAGAAATAAATTGAAAAAAGAAAAAAAAATTGAAGAAGAAGCATATCTATGAACAAAAAAATTTGAATTTTTTTTTTTTTTTTGGGTAATGGACCAAATAATCTAGTCCATTGGATGAAGATATTTTTATCTCATCTAATGGACCAGATCTCATCTTGTTCATTTTTAAATTTTTTTTTTTAAAATTTTTTTCTAAAATGAAGATTTTACCCCTTTGACTGTTAGTGACTAACTGTGGTCAACGGTTAATCAACCGGTCAAAGAGAAATTATTGTTATTATCAATTATTCTCAGATTTTTGTATAATTATACCTATATACACGGAGAGTTATTGCAATTACCCTATATATATATATATATATATATATATATATATATATATATATATATATATATATATATATATATATTATTTTTTATTTTTTATATTAAATAAATTTATTTTTAATTTAAGATTATCCTTAATTTAATTATCCTACAATTATCCTTATATGCCTTCACTACTAACGGTCAAACTTGAAAATTAAACAGAAACCTAACATAATGGGGTAATTTGTGTATTTTCGTAAATTAGAAGGGTAACAAAGAAAAAAAAAAGCCTAGAGAGGGGAAAACAAATAATACCCTAAACTCAAGGGCTAAAATAATAATATCCCTAAACGAGTTTAGAACAAACCAATTCAAAAACATTAGTAAACAATAAACATTAGTAATTAAACAAAATAAACATACTAAGATTTTTCATTATTTTTTTCAAATATTAAAGATAAAAAAAAATGGTATAGTTTAATTAATTAATTTTTATTTTTTTGTCTGAAAATATTGAAGATAAAAAAAAATTATGTATTATTTAATTAATTATTAATTGTTGTTTTTCAATTTTTAATGTTTATGGTTATATTTTTTTTGTAATTTTAATATAATGTGAGGGGTAATTTGGTCTATAGACCAAATTCATTAAAAATTATGATCAGCTAAACTAGAAGTTAAAGTTAAATTGGATTAATTTTGGCTTTTAGTTGTGACTTTTGGTTAGATTCTCCAATAAACTACTTTCAGGAGGTTTACCAAACAACTTTTTATCCGCAGCTCATTGAATAAGTTAATAGCACTTATAAATAAGCTTTCCCGAACGGGCCCAAAAGCTCAAAGTGAACCAATTGATTTCTTGATCAATTTTATTCAATTAATATCTAAAGTTGATAAAGGGTAAAAGAATATGACCATCTTCTTTTAATAATATCTTCTTTTTTTTTTTTATCTAAATAACAATAATAACTAATAACACTAAAATAAATATAAACAAATTTCCAATTGCCGAATTCTCTTTGTTATAATTTGTCTCGAGTGCCAAAAATTTCAGAGCCGATCCTGATTGACATTTTTTTTTATAAAAAAATGTTTAATTATTTTTTTTTATTTACGACGATTTTGATAAATTAATTTTAGCAGTTTGATCTTTGAATGTTAATAATTTATTTATTTTTGATATTTTTGAATTTATTATAATTTAATTTTGCTAGACAAAATATGATAATATTAAAAGAGAGAAAAACACGTGAATAATTGTGATTTGATTAGAACAATTCACTCATACCTCAAGTGATTAATGCACTATTCTCATTCACGTTAGTAGTGAGAGTTCAAGACCCAACATACTCATTTACAAACATGTGTAAAAAGTATTTTCTCAATATTATGGGAGTAGTGTCTTCCGGTTATAGAAAGTAGACTTTTGAGTCAAACCCTGTAGCGAAATCCCCCCTAAAGACAAATTATGTTAGAACGCTTAATACTATTATTGAATTTTTTTTTTCTAATAGCTTAAACTTTTAGTTGAACGGTTGCTAACATAGTAGTATACCGTATTCAATCCACATGAAATACAGAAAGTCCGAACCATGACAGAGTGTCAAGACTCAAAGAGTGTTTAATACTACAGTTGACAAACCAGGCTTATACGTAACAGTGTTGAGTTTCCACAGGTTGCTTGCTGTAATGCTATTAATGTTGGCCTCTGAACCAAGCAATTTCACATGTTCTCTTTGGATAGAATGCAATTTCATGACTGGTCTTTTGTATATATGTTCCTGTGTTGCGAGATACATATATTTAAATGGATTCACTGCATGAAAACTCTTTCTATTATAAGTTAAATTTTCACATGTATTCAACAAAGGGAACTCAGTTGCTGAACTTGTAGCCAACATTGGACAATTTCCATTAATGGCGGCGGCGGCACACAGCCCCTCAACATGTAAAAAATGTCTGTAATTTTGTTTGTACTTGTAGCACTATGTTCTTCGTGTTGCCTGTTTTTGTGTCAAGCCTTTCTTCTATCTGTATCTTATCAATCACGTTGTTGCAATAACTCCAACTTGTATTGCAAAACTAATTTGTATTCAAACCAAAAATGGGGATAGAGTGAGAATTAAACACAGAAACTAAAAATATAGACAGAAAAAGAAGAAACCTTGTGACTTGTAAAAATTTTTAACTTAAAATCATGATTTTGTATAATAATATCTAATGTGTGTGATCCGTGTGTTTCATTGATTGATTTGGTCGATTTCGTGTTTCAATAAACATTACACGGTAACTTTTTTATATGTTAACATGTAAAGTTTATACAAAGCGTGTAAAGTTTATTTTTAGTAAATCATGTTAGAATTTATTTATTTTTTTCATTTTTCTTTTCCATTCATCACAATCCTGAAAGCAAATGTTTTGAGCAATTTTGGGAAG